>OX382191.1:3872088-4357179 GCA_947507545.1 Clistopyga incitator | reverse complement strand
AGAATAATAATAATGAATCGTTCTCGATGATTACTTGAAATAATCAGTCTTCCTCGGGACACCGCCGAGGTGCCTCGAGCTCGGTAAAGCGTTCCCGTATTGACAGTTTTTCTGTCGCTCGCGCGCCGCGTCTTCGCGTAGTTCTCGTGTTTCGGCCAAACTCCGTATAGTGAATACGTCAGTGACCATGTGGTGAGAGTTTTATTCCACGGAATAAAACTCGAGTTTTCGGTGGTTCTCCAGTGCAGTGGGATAACTGCACTTCGTGCCACAGCTCTCGTGATCCCTCGATCTCCCTCCATGGGATGGATTGGCTACAGGCAGCTCCGGTGAGTCATTCCCGTGATATTAAGCATTAAATTTGGTATTGCACCAGGCTTTCCCGTAGTGACTATGGCGCTCTCGATGCGCTTCGTCAGTTCTCGCGCATTCTAAAATGCGAATTCGTTATCGATGCCCGCTCTCGATTTTTGTCCGCGGGACATTAGTTTTCGTTAATTAAATTCTGATCGCGATTTTTGGCTATTTATTGCACCTTACGCGACCCTCTCTACCAAACCTAGCAGACTGAGCGGCCGTGCTATTCCGCAACCGTTCGCTCCCGCGAGTGCGCTCCAGTTGCGTTTGTTGATTTTACGCGACCTCAAAAATCAACTAAGGCTACCCGATTCGTTCGGTTTTGATCCCGATCGCGAGTTTTACCCCAGACTTTCGATTTGGAGTTTGGGGATTGAGCCGCCCACTCGATCTCTCGGACATACCGGTTCGTTAATTCCGGTGAAACAAGAATTAACTGGCGCCCACCGGGCTTGCGGATGCGCGAGCGAGGGTGGACGGCCGAAGGTGACGGTTCCCGATTTTTCTTTCTTTTCATGTTTTGTGTTCTCGACCAGAAGACCGATTAATCGGTCAGTTACCGAAAAATACGTCACAAATTATATCCCAATAAGATAAATCATACTCAATGTTGAGGGTGGGAAGTCAGTGATTTTCCCCTATATAGTATATTCATAATGTAATTCCCAAAATAAACTCCTACAATAGAATCTTGACGGTCAACATCGGAAACCTCCGTATATTAAAAATGGGAAACTTCAACATTCTTGCAACCAAAATACCGAGTGGTAGCCTTTTTTCGGGCGAATAGTAGTAAGCTGAAAATTGTCATCGTTCGTCGCTTGAAGTCTTTTTCCTTAAAAATTAATGACTACTAATAGAAACTTTTAATCAAGCCTACAATTAAGTCGGTTTCTTTACTTGATAACAAACAAGTTCAGTAGAGTTATGAAAAGTTATGGAAAATATTTGCGTGTTCATCGATTGGCTTAGACCTCCCATCTCCTGCTGCTTGTAGTGTCTAATATAGAGTAGTAGAACTTGATGAAACGTGTAAACCATTTAAAAAATGCTTTTTTTCATAAATGCTACGTTAATTGTGCATTTATCAGAGTGTTTATTCCCTGGGCAGGAAATTTTCAATCACCGTTCCAAGTGTTCATCTCTGGCATTTCAGGAATCGCGTTCATTTTTTAAAATTGAAATGAAAATCAGAAATAATGATTAGACATAAAAATTATTTGTAATACTTTCTACGTTTTTTAATTGACGGGTATGTGTTTTATGTATTTTTATACAAAAGGTTTTTCTAAGGCAAGAAACACGAACAATATGGAACACGTACGCTACATGACTTATGTTTTCAATCGCGGATATGACTTTTTTAAATTTGAAATGTATTCGACTTTTTCTTAAATACCTCTTGTTAAGCACCAAAAAAGGAACTGTTTTTTAAAATCGCTTTCAACGGTAGTCGGTCAGATGTAGGGCCTCACCACGTGGTGTTGGTACAATTTTCCATGATTCTCGGTTGAGATCAGGACGCATCTCACACTACCAAGCAAGCATCTGATTCATCTATTATATTATTTCTTTTGTCATTAATATGGTGATTATTTCAGATCCACGCCGCCACAATCAGCATCAGAATACTCTTCATCAAGTGTCAACACTGATGCTTACAATTATTATGATACATCATCGTATTGGAGTAGCTACAGTGCTTGGCAACAAGGCTATTATGAAAGTGAACCAACTTCGGATGGTTACAACAATTACATTTCAGACCACAAAACAGAAGAGGACGAATTGGAACTGATTGGTACGTTCAACTATTGTTTATTCTATACTATTGAACGGTGTAAGAAGAGAAATCCATGCGGATTTATTGAGTCTAGAGTAGCCTTCGCAATGCGTGTAACGTAACTTGTATTGCATGAGGGCTACTTTCACGGTGAAATGAGAGTATCACGACAAATGTTACTCTAATTTCTTTTTTTTCTCAATATTTTGCAATCAGGTATTTTGAGGGGCTATTCAGAAAAAATATTTTTAAAATGCATATAAAATGTGTTAAATTGAACCACAGGTTCGTTAAAGGTGGACCACCAGAAATTTCGCTAAATAGTTTAGTGTTTCTTGGTTATTGACATTGTTTTACACCGATCCCCTTGGGATTACGGGCTCTTTTCCTTCTCCGTCTCTCCCTTCTGTATCCGTTATCACCGGTTCGGTTTTCGAGTCTGGAGCTTCGTCGCGCCCTCGCCAGGTATCGATCTCGGACACACGGCCAATGATGGTTTTTTGTTGTTATGAAATAATGCGTCTAACTCAATAATCTATATACCGTTGTATTTGGGCTGATTTATGGAATATTAGTGTAAGGTAAACGTACCAATGGCGGGACAGGTCCCAATTGAGGGACTCTATATGAATATGCGTATATATCAAGAATTCAATTAAGAAAATATAAAAAATAACTCTTAGAAATACTCTCATGTGTCCACCGATACGCACATTTCACGTCCCGAGATCGGGATATGTAGAAAAATAACCGTCCCAGCATTGGTACATTCTACATTTTTCAGCGTTTTAATTAATAACTGTTTTTCACACAATCAAAAATATTTGTATTGTATGCTTTTCGGAAACAAGAAACTCTAAGCTTACGATTTTTTACCACCATTTGCTAAAATAATAAATATATGGATGCGAAAATTGGTATACAAAACAGACATTGCCTTAAACGTCCCGCCATTGGTACGTTTACCTTAAACCTAGGAACCCCTGTCTTCTGCATTGTAGCGTAAATTATCATGACTTCCAAAACACTACAAAGGCTAAAGTCCCCAAAAGTTTTTCCCTTAATTTTATTAGGGCGCCAGTCGCTTTCGCGCCGGGAAAAACTCTGTTGACTATTCGGGACCAAGTTGCTGTTGCCGAACTAGCTGCAGCCGTCAAAATTTGTAGAGTGGCGGAATTCTTTCGGGTTAGTTCTCGTGCAGAAATAAAATTAATAAAGAATGAAAATTCTCTAAATATTACGGGAGTTACAAAATATCAAAAGATATCTTTTATTTTAAGTTGACAAAATAAAATGAAACAAAAAAAAGTTTATTCTCCCATAAAATAGTGAGGTCAGGCTTCGATGACCTTCGTGAATTACCGCACGCTGCGACTGTCACCACTCGCACACACACGCTACAAAACACACAAATTTTCGAGAGAGGACGGGATTTATGATTATTAAAATAAAATGAATTTATTAATTTACCTTTCCGGATCTCTCTTTTCAGAGGACCCACCCGACTTTTCTACGAACAAAATAACTAATTCACGTATCCCGTAATTGACCGGTACGATTCGAGAATACCTGAGAAAAATTCTATAACTGATTTCTTTCTGCAAAACGATCGTGCACTTCTTTTCATCCCGTCTCCCCCTAAGCGACGCAATCACAACCGTCTCTCTTTAACACACATACACGACACACGGGAAACACTGTCCTTGTAACGGTTGGGCCGAGAATTCGGGGATGTGTAGGATGATAGTGTGGAAGCATTGCCGAAGTATCGAAAAGAGAAAAGATATGGTGATCTCCGAGGATCGAACCCGGAATGTTCCTTGTGCTTGCGCTCCCGATCGAATTTGGTCTTCCCCTGATTAAAGAAAGATCTTCCTATTTCACGGTCGTTGACAGACAAACAAATCCCTTTTTCAACGACTTCGTTAGAGTAATCTCAGGGTGCATAACGCAGACGCAAAATCATTTCTACCGAACGGGAGTTATGAAACTTGTACTACATATGCGTACTTACTTAAATAGTAAGTAAGTTAAATACCCAGAAACAAACATTATAAAAATGGAAATTTGAGTCATGCGTCTTCTCACGACGCATTAACAAACGTACGCATGTCGCGAAATGATAAGTAAATTTGACCGCCGGTATAATGAAATCAAGGAACGGCGGGGGTGGAGGTGGGAAAAAAAAAAAAAATGCGTACTCGACATTGATTGAAAATTAGCAGTTTTTGTGTCCTTGTTGCAAGCTCGGAATATTATTGTTTTAGCGAAATAAAATTATTGTAGTGATAAGAAACCCAAAAGCAAATTGAAAGTATGTATTTAATAAATGTAATTTTATTTATGAGAGCATTTATGCTTTCGGCGTACTTCTATTTATAAATTCAATGAAAAAGGAAGTCCCCTCATTGCTACTGACATACGCACTTATTGTTGTTTCAGAACACTCCGTCCCAGTGGATATTGACAAATTAAATAGAGACATAATCGAACAAGATTATAATATGTGGGATGCACTGGAAAGCTCAAAATGGATACCGTGTGACACACTCGAATTGTGTTATTAATAAAAAATGGTGATGGAGCCTGAATTGCGACATATACTTGATTCTCAATATTTCATCAAAATCCCCTAAAAGCACCATTACATGTATTACCTTCGGACTCATATATATACATATATATGAATACTTGTATCGCTACTTTTTTACGTCAAACTTAAATAGTACAGAGCTAACAATAAAAGTTTGTTTTCTATTCCTGGTTTTACTGGTGTGTATAATTATGCATAAAACCCTTTACAGAGCTCATGTGCCAACAAGTGATAAAGAGTTTACGGCAAATTACATTTAAACATCATTTCACATGTGTCTAGAGTTGAAGTAGAACATTAAAATATTCTTATATGTTGAGAAAATTGGTAAGTTTGAAAACGTAGCTAGAGCAGTTGCAACTGTTGCAGCATCAAATATTGCAGTGTCGACTGTAATGGACGAAACTCATATGTAACCGGTAGTAAAAATCTACGCCAGTTAATCTCGGAGATATACCGGTTGTGCTCTAAGTTAAGAAAATGCCCTTGTGGCTAGAGCTCCCAGATGATTGACTCTCGTGAGTCTTGAATGGGGCAAGCCGAAAAAGAGGATCTTTTTCAATAAAACCGTGCTCATTGCTTCTTCATTGTTTCTCACTTTTGACAAAGCTCTTTCTATGAGGAAGTATGTTATTCGAATTTAGTTTGCTAATATAGAAGGTTTTGTAAAAAGTAAGATACAATGCGGAAGCAATGTGCAAGCTTCTACTTTGCATTTTTGTTTTAAATAAATACGGCATGAAATTGAGCAATAACGCTTATGCACCAACCTTGGAGCGAAAGAACTAAATCGGCTACCAATTTAGTCAATCTAAAAAGGAATTCGAGAACGAACGGTTTTGCTCCGGGAGGATTCGTTGATAAATTGTAAATTGACTAAAACTCGTTTTCTGTAAATCGTAATCTGTATTACGACAAATTCTGTTATTTCTTTTTAATAAATATCTACATATATTCGGGAATCGCGTGCACTCTAGTTCTTCAATCGGCCTGATCCGAATTAATTCTATAAATCGGCTCAGAACGAGATGCATTGATCTCTTAACTCTATTCCGGGCACAACAGGCATAATTTCCAAAATAATCGTATTAACTGAAGATGAGTTCATACTCTTCGTATTTTCCAAATGTCTGCTTGGTGCAATGTGCCGTCCGATAGTTATGAGCTATTGAATATTGGTAAATACGGGTATCCTTCTTTAAAAAATCAGTGGGTAAAATATCTCGCATTTTTATATAAGTATTGTTGCCGACTTACTCGTTCTCTGATTGGCTGTCGGGTGGCTTAGGTATTAGCGAACGAGCAGTTTCCATCGAGTTATTGTATTTTGATAGTTCTCGGGAACTGTCGCAATAATGTTGTTTTTTATGAGTAATAATAAAATGCGGCGATTTTCGATTGCTATAAACTTATAACACCGAAGGCGCGAATGACCTCTGAACTGGGACCGCCAAAGCGTAAATTTGCGACTAAGAAGATCGAGTCGCAAGATTTGGGAAAAAGATGTGATCGCGCGGGGCAGGAATAAAATAGGTTCGATACCACTCTGGCGACTCTTAAAAAGAGTCCGAGCGGATATACAAAGAATCCTTCGATTTGACAGATCACGGTGGCTTCGACAAATCCAAGTTTCAAGCGATTTAACCAGCATTCGGAAAGTTGCCAGCCATAATTAGTGAGATAGATAACGAAATTTCAATTGTTGAGACGAACGAAAATAAACACTAAAATGTTACAAAATAGAACCTTGCATATTGTCTCCTCAGAATTTCTAATTTCTTATTAATTTTTCTACTCCTATTAGAAAGTTTCTTGATTTGGGCTGTGCTATTGTTACGTCATGGTTCGACGCCCCGGTTATACGTACAAACATACCTGAAAAATAGTTGTACCGAACATTTGAAAAATGTAATTTTTTAAAATAATTATAAATCGTTGTTGTAACGATGTTATTATTGGAAATATAATCATTGTTATAACAATTTCCGATGTTATCTGTTGAATATATTTTTAACATATTCTTATGGATATTATTATTCGCTTTCGCAGAAGAGTAGATTATAGTTAGTCTAGGCGTTCCCACGTACCAACGAGATGCAATTGCGCATCGGAAACCCAAGCGCGAGCAATGCGAAGACGAAACAATAATAAGGGCTCCCGGGAACTGCGACTAAGCAGGATGTTGCGGAGATGGGCTCGGAGGGGATAACACTTCGGTCAAGCCGGGTACGAGAGCAAATATTAAAAATTCAGTTTTCGACGAGAGCTCTAACGACTTACATGTCTCCAGGAAAAGTCTTGATCGAAGTCAAACTCCGAGTGCCGCGCAAGTTAGTAAAAGCGTTTAGTCGTGCCAGCATTGTTCACACTAGGTTCCCGCGGGGAGTCAAGCGTAATGCTACTGTAAGCCCAAATCCTCGTGTCATTTAAATCTCTACTTTTTCTTTGACAATAACTTACTGTATTTGTCGATTCAACTGAGCGCAGTCAAAGCACACGTTCGGTTATTGGTAAATTCAATTTGTTTAACACAAAAATCACTTGTGTTCTATATCAGTTAATTCATCTAAATATTTGAAACATTCGATAATTACCCAATTCAATCATTCGATACGGAAATAATTTATAGATGTCCGATTTCTTTTATTTCTACGGCCACTTTGTCCAGCTTGACACTGATGTTCGTTGCGTTGCATCCCTTCGAACTCTTGCTCCACTTAGATGGTAAATAGGAAGTGGGCAGGCAAAAACGCACAAAAATTCAAGCGTATATGTGAGGAAGGACAATGGACCAGCGAAAATAATAACTTAACGGGGCTTAGTCTGGGTGAGACCCGGTCAGGCTCGCCAAGTGTCGACGCCGCCCCGTCAAGTTCAGTACGGTCAAAGACAACCTCAAACGAGACGTTCGTTACTTATTTCAACAAAAACATTCCCAGTTTGCGTCGTGATCGGTGTAGCGGCTATCAAGCTCTCGGTATCAACCGAGGAAAGACCGGTAGGATACAATGGTCCGACCATTCACGAGGAGGATATTCCTCTGTTTGGAATTTACACGCGCCATCGAAATAACGAACCTGCACCGATGCCCATAACAGAGGAATTAGGAGGAGAGCCGAGAGCTTTAGATGTCCACGAGCTCCTAACCGAAAACGAGGGCACCAACGACGAGACGGGATTAGAGCCCGAAGCTCTAATTTGGGAAGAGACAAGGGATCCCGATATCCATGTCCTCAGTCAGCAATAACCGGTAAGTACTGCACCATACGCGAGCCCAGTCAGTTGGGCTCTGTAGTTTTTGAATAGCGGATGGACTTATGCGACATCTAGCTAAGCCAGTACTAGTGACACCTAGGTGTGCTATTTAAGCAAGTGCGCTTGAACGGATCTCTCTCTCTCTCTCTCTCTGACCAGCCGACCACTAAGAGGTTATAACGTGTGTGGCGCGCAACACAATATGCCGCCAAACTTATATATCTATATTATTAATAAAGCATAAGTGAATTCCCAGAAATACTATCGTTAATCGTCTCCCCACAAACATTACAAATTAACTTTACTTGGCCTTGTAGATTTGGACTTCGATTCATTCGATCCCTGCAAAGTTACAAACGATGTCATTCTCGCATGATGGCTTTCACGGCATCAGATGGAATTTTTTTTAAGTTCCTGCGGAAAATTCATTCTTGCAGCAATGTTACAATTCGTGGTTCTTGCTTAGCTCACACGTAGGATTAGTTTTTAATTAGGTTGAATAGCTGTCAAAGAAGGAGGAATAGTGTTCGACGTGAAACTTGCCAGACATTGACAAATGAACGATCGGTTATTTTACCGTCAGTTAAAAACCTGATCCAGGCATTAATGCATAGCAAGGTACGTAGGGTACTATCTTGAAAACAAGGCTTCCTTTATGAGGAAGCACAACAATATAACCGTTGGAAAAAATAATCTTTCAATGTAAGTCACAACATTTTTTGATGGGATTAAATAAAAAGTTCGAATATAGTAAAGAGGAAAACTGTATTTCATTGACAACGATTTTGTTACTATCCCTATTTTACATGGATACGTCAAAAATATCGATATACATGGTTATCGATAGATTTTAAAAACAAAATAAAATTGTGAATC
Organism: Clistopyga incitator; assembly: GCA_947507545.1. Classification (NCBI taxonomy): domain Eukaryota; kingdom Metazoa; phylum Arthropoda; class Insecta; order Hymenoptera; family Ichneumonidae; genus Clistopyga; species Clistopyga incitator. The sequence continues at coordinate 4,348,315 of OX382191.1, read as the reverse complement.
AAGTGGTTTCGACTAACGGCGCTATTTCCATAGATTCCATTTTATCGTCTTTTAATTGTGGTCCGTTCTCGATTGTCGCATCAGCTTCCAAAACATCGCTATCCTCGGTTTCTCCCTTCTGCGCTATAGCGTCCCTGTTTTGTTGGAACTTGTTTTTCTCTACATGTAAAAAGAAAAAAATCACAAATACAGAGCGCAATTAATAATTCTATCAGGGATGGGCAAATGCGAATGAAAAACTATTTAAATACTCGATTTAAACACAAAATGGTCTTTCACTCAGTACTTATTTTTGCTTCAAATTATGATGAGTTTTTCATTCAATATTTTTTCGGGTATAAATAATGAGTGGTTTTTCATTCATTATCTTTTCAGTTATAAATAATGAATGGATTCCTACTAATCATCTTTTCGAATTTAAATGATGAGTGGAAAACCACTCACCATTTACTTCGAGTTCAAATGATGAGTGAATTTCCAAAAAAACCCGGACGATTCGCCGCCACTTTTATTCGTCAATTGCCATTGGGCCAAATGAACTTGTGATGTGCCCAAAATAAAAAAGATATTCATAAGATAGTTATAGGGACTTCCGTTTTCGGTGTGAGTGAGAGAGGACGCATGTGGAAAGGGGTGAAAAAGAAGTGAAGGAAAGTAGAAAAAGAGAGAGTGTCAGGAGAGTTGAGTGGGTAGATAGTGAAGAGGGGGACGGAGGGGATCAGACAAGGAGAGAGAAGAGGGTGCGGAGGTGAGAACAGAAGCGGAGATACGGTACGAATGTGGAAAGTGAGGTTAAGAAACGACAATGACAGAGGGGAAGTGGGGAAACGAGAAAGAACGAGACGGGTAGTGACATGAGCAAGTAGGCAGGGACATCGGACGGGAGACAAAGGAACGAGAGCGAGTGACGTAGGCGACAAGGTGGAGAACAGAGAGCGGGCCCGGTGCAGAGAAAGAGTGGAGCGGGTAAGCAGCGACGGGATTGTCGACGGGCGGGGAAACAAAAGTAGTGGCGGGATAGAGCGGAGTAGGAGAGGTACAAAGGAAAAGAAATATAAGAGAGGCGCAGGAAAGACGGAATAGGAATAAAACGGTAGAAAGGAGCTAGTCCAGAAATAATTAGAATAACGCAATAATTAAATAACTAAACAAATATTATTATTATTATTGTTATTATTATTAATTGTTTTTTTACTAGAGAATGAAGGATAAGGAGAAGAGAATGGAGGAAGAAGCGAAGAGGAGGGGGTGGCCGCCAAACGCACAAAGGCTGATGAAAGAGAGGAGTGCAAGTACAGGAGAGTTAGGCGAAATGTGAAAGAGTGTGATGTGTGATAAGGGAAATGAGGATGGAGGTAAGGACGGACATAAAAGAGGTGAAAAAACAAGGGGGTGGGGTGGCAAGGGAGGAGATAGGAAGATTGAGAGAAGAGATACGGAAAGGAGAAGCGAGATGGAGGAAGGAGAGGAAGATTACGGAAGAAAGAATGGCGAAGATAGAGGCGAGAATGGAAGAGACGAAAAAAAGGGAGGAGAAGACGGAGAGCTAGAGAGAAGAATGCAGAGGATAGAGAGAAGAGAGACGGAGGAGGGGGCAGGGGAACTGAGCGAGATGGTAAGGAGGGTAGAGATGGAGAGAAAGTTGGAGGCGAAGGAAAGAGAGGAGAAAAGACAGAGCCTCATAATAAAAAGAGCAATGAGGGAGGGGACGGGGATGCAGGTCGCGAGGAGACTGCTGAAGAGAATAGGAGTGCAAGCAAAGATAGAGAAAGCGAGGGAGATAGGAAAGAGAGGAATGGGAGGAAGGGGATGGAGGCAATGGTGGAGGTGAAGATGGAAAGTGTCCATGACAAGATAGAGGTAATGAAGAATAGGCACAAGTTAAGAGGAAACAGGGAAAGGATAGAGGACGACCTCACCTGGAAGGAAAGAAGGATGCAGTGGCTGCTGGGGGAACGGGCAGAGGAGGAAGAGAGGACGGGAAGGAGGGTACAGGTGAAATATGGAAAGCTAATAATAGACGGAGAAGTGTGGACGTGGGAGTAGAGGAAGGTGGTGCTGAAGGACGGAAGGGGAAGAAAGAGGAGGCAGGAAGCAGAAGAGGGAAGAAGGAAGCTGGAAACATGGATAGAAGAGAAACAGTGGGACAGGATGAGGAGAAGGCTGCCAGCAGGGTACACGTGGGAAGCAGTATGGGCGAAAAGGAGCAGGAGGAGAGGCAGAGCAGCAGGAGGAATATTGATAGGGGTAAGGAAGGAGATGGCGGTAGAAGAGGAATTAGGAAGAAGTGAGGCGGGAGTGATGGCGAGGAAGGTAAAGACATGGAAAGGAAGATGGAAAAGATCGGAGGGCGGATGGAGAGGCAAGGGGTAGGGGTAGTAATTGGAGGGGACTTCAATGCGTGGACGGGAAAAAAAGGGGGGGGGGGTAACGGGAGAGGAGGGGGAAGAAGAAACAGGAGGCAGGCGATCAAAGTACGAAAAAGAGAACGCAGAGGGGAAAAGAATGGTGAAAGTATTACAAGAGGTGGGGTGGGAAATTCTGAACGGAAATGTAAAGGGGGACGAGGAGGGGGAGTACACATTCACGAGGGAGGAGCGCGACGGTGATAGACTATGTGTTGGCGGATGGACGGACAAGAAGAGGAATCGAGAGCATGGAGATGGGGGATAGAGTGGACTCATACCACCACCTACTGGTGGTGACGATGAAGAGAGGCAGCGAGGAGAGAAGAAAAGGGAAAGGGAGAGGAAGGATAGTAGGGAGCGAAATGGTCAGACAAAATGAAGGAAGGGTATAAGAAGAGAATGGAGAACAGAGAAATAGAGGGGGAGAGTATGGATGGGATGAAGAGTGTGGAGAGTTGAAGAGGGAGGCGAGACAAGCACTCAGAAAATGGAGAAAAGGAAAGGCAACGAGAGAGGAAAGTAGGGCGAGGAAAAAGGAGTACGAGGAAATATGCGAAAGAAAGAAGGAGGAAGAAAGAGAGAGACTGGTAAGGGAGATAGCGAGAGCGAAAACGGAAAACGAAGTATGGGAAATAGTGAACAGGGGGAGGAAAAGCAGGAAAAGGGTAAACGAGAAGATAGGCGCAGAGAAGTGGAAGGAGCACTTTACGAGGCTGCTGGGAGGAGTGGATAAAAACGTGAGGACGGGAGGAGGAGTTGCAAGGAGAGAGGGGGAGGAAACGGGGATAAGCGAGGAAGAGATTAGGAAAGCGGTGAAAAAGATGGGGGAGGAGAAAGCGATAAGAAGCGATGAGATCCCGAACGAAGCGTGGAAATGTGGCGAGGAAAAGATGAGGGAAATAGCGAAGGAGGTATGCGGAAGGGTGTGGGATGGGTGGGGATGGCCAGAAGGATGGAAAGAAGAAATAATAGCGGAAAATAGTAAAAAAGGGAGAGGGACAGAGGGCAGAGGATTACAGGGGGGTAACTTTGATGCCGGCTCTGTACAAAGGGTACACGGCAATACTGGCGAGCAGGATGGAGGAGGAAGAGGAGAGAAAGGTAGCAATTCCGCCAAATTAGACGGACTTCAGGCGGGGAATGGGGACAATAGACAACATCTTCGTGCTGAACTATATAGTAGGGAAAGAGCTGGCAAAAGAGAGGGGGAAGCTGGTGGCGCTTTTTGTGGATTGGAAGGCGGCGTTAGACTCAGCGGACAGGAGTGTGCTGTGGGAAGCGATGGAAGAGCGACGAATAAGAAAGGGTCTAAGAGAGAGAGAGTGGAGGAGGTCTACAAGGAAACAAAAAGCAAAGTGAAGGCGGGGGGAGAAACGGGAGAGGAGTTTTGGACGGCCAAAAAGGTGAGGCAAAGGTGTCCGATGAGCCCGCTGCTCTTCAACATCCTGACGGCGGAGAAAAGCTGAAAAAGGGAAAGCGGGGAGCGGTGAGGGTGGAAGGGAGGAGGATATGCTCCCTAGTATACGCGGACGACGTGGTGCTGGTGGCAGAAAATGAGGCGGAGATGGAAAGTATGATCAGAAGGTTCCAGGGATATTTTAGCAGGAAGAAACTAGAGGTAAATATAGAAAAAACGAAGGTAGTGAGGTTTAGAAAGGGGGGAGGGAGAATGAAGAAAGCGAAATGGAGATGGAGGGGAAAGAGGATAAAGGAGGTAAAACTGTTTAAGTACTTAGGGTACACCTTCCAGAGGAATGGAAAGCAGGACGAACACCTAAACGACCGGGTGAAGAACGCGGTGGGGGTGATGAAGCAGGCATGGGGAATAGGGAAGAGGAAGTTCGGGAGGCACTGGGGGAGAGGGATGTGGCTGTTCGCCACGCTGGTGTGGACGGTGATGGGATACGGAGCAGAGATATGGGGATGGGAAGAAAGGGAGGGGGTAGGAAGGGTGCACGAAAGGTATATTAGGTGGACTTTGGGGGTGGACTGGAGGACACCGGGATACGCGGTAAGAGAAGAGACGAAGATGAATAAGATGAGGATAAGGGCAGGAAGAAGAGCATGGAGGTTCGAGGAGCAGCTAAGAAGAGGAGAGGGAAGCGAGCTGGCCAGAGAGTGCTGGGAGGAAATAAGGGAGAAAGAGAGGGGAGGAGAGCAAGGGATATCGGAATGGGAGAAAGGAAGAAAGACGTTCAAGGGAAGACCTGGAGACGGGGAAAGAGAAGATGAGGAGGAAGAGGAGGAAGGGTTGGAGAAGTGGGTGAAAGAGGATAAAAAGAGACAGGAAAGAGAAAGAACAAGAAAGATAGAAAAATCACGGTACAATAGGTGGTATAAAATGATAAGGATGGAAGGGGAACCAGGGTACCTGAAAGCGGGGTGGAGTGAGGAGAGGTACAGGAGAATAGCGACGTTTAGGTTAGGGAACGAGATGAGGGAAGGAAATTACTGGGGGACGGAAGAAGAAAGGGGCTGTAGGATATGCGGGAGGGAAAGGGAGTCATGGAAACATGTACTGGATAGATGCAGAGGGAGAGGAGAAAGTGAAAGAGGGATAGAGGAAAGAGTAAAATACTGGATGAAAGGGGAGGGGGAGAGAGGTGGTTGAAGGAAATAGAAGAAGGAAGACAGGGAGAAAAGGAAGCAGAGAGAAACACAGAGTGAAAAAGGAATGGAATGAATGGAACGGAAACGGGAGTTGGAGAAGGAGGGAGGAATGAGAGTGGAGAGAGACGACGGAGAGAACGAGTAAGGTGGAGCGGGCGTGCGAGCGAGATAGAGAGTGAGAGAGCGAGCGAGAGGGAGAAGGAGAGGAGGAAGAGAATGAAGGAAAAAGGAAGTAAATTATGGAAAGGCGATGTAAAAGAAATGTAAATAAATGTAAATAATAAAGGTGTGATGAAAGAGAAAAACGGATAAGATTAGAAAGTAAGAAAATGTAATGGAAAAGTGTACAGAAATAGCGAGTAAGAGAAATGTAAAAACGTAACGGAGGTCCTTGTAACCCTAAGGGGAACAATAAACATACATACATAAAATAATTATATTTATTCTTGTTATATTCATGGCGTCTACTCCATTTCACTTTAATTCAGATTTTAATTAATAGACGGGCAAGTATCTTTTAGTGTAATTATCATGAATTAAATGCCAAGTAAAGAATCACTCATCATTTAAATTCAAAAAGATAATGAGTGGATTTTCACTCATCATTTAAACTTGAAAAGATAATGAGTAGGAATCTATTCATTATTTAAACTTGAAATGAATTATGAGTGGAAAAAAAATCATTATTTATAACTGAAAAGATAACGAATAAAAAACCACTCATTATTGTAAGCAAAAATAGATAATGAGTGAAAAATCATTTTGTATTTGTTTTATTTTTAAATACAAATTGCCCATCCCTGAACACCGATTTCATGCAGATCTTATTTTATCGGCGAAAAAAAAATGGTCACAATTATTCCATGCAGTAAAGGGGGCCGAGTCAGTCAAATAAGTATTTTTTTATTAGAAAAACACTCCCCTCCTTAGCGAAGAAAAAGTTCAAAATAATTCCCTCCTTTCAGGATGACACTGAAGGATATTTTTGTAAGCGGCCTAACCGGTTAATCTAATGAGTTGATTCATTTACAAAAAATCCTTCAATGTTATCCTGAGAGGAGAGGATTACTTTTAATTTTTGCCTCACTGAGAGGGCGCCATATTCTTATTATAAAAAATTACTTTTTGACTGACTCCTCCCCTTAATTGTTTGTAATAATATTGGCCATTGGAAAAAAAATTCTGGGAATATTGTACTCAATAAATTCTAAGGACTGAATGTAACGAAGTATTGTAAGATATTTACGATAATTCACCATGTTTCAAAGATTCCATAGTATCTGAACTGTCCCTCGGCCAGAGCCATTCGAATTTGAGCAAATCTTTTTCTCATACTTTGTTATAAGTTTTTATCGAAATTTCTCGTTTTTCTTCACGTATACCACATATGTTTATAGGAAATTTGATTGTCTTTCCAAAAATAACCTTATTTATTTGAAGAAGCATTGTAATAAGCATTCGAGCGGAGAATACCTTTTTTCAGACTTATTGCTTATTCTATTGCATACCATGTCTAAATTAATCATGAATTTTTTTAAAAGTCTCACTTGACGCTTCCGGTTTGATCATTAAATTTCATTCCACCGATGACACATTATAGGAAGGGGAAAAACACGTATTCGACTGAAGGGTTAACAATATTCCGGTTTTCGATTCATTTATAACTACTATATCACGAGTATTCGAAAAGAATCTTCAAACAATAACGTAGCAATCAAATCGTATAAAAAATTAGACTGCGAATGTGAAAAACACCAATTTGTATTACCGGAAAACCGTTACGAACGATCAGTCACTTAGATCGTTTGGGTACGAATTTTTAACCGGTCATGAGTCACATAGACCGAAAGTAACATTTAGCTTACCAAACTTAGAACAATCGGCTCCGAGAAGACGCAAATAATGAATAGCATCGTGGGTTGGCACATAGGCTCTAAGTGACATGGTTCCCCGCCATCCTACCATATTCAACTTCAAAGGGTCCGGATTTCCCGAATTCTGATCGGTGTACAGAAGTATGCAGCTGCCGGTCGCTATATTATGAACAATGTAGGCTTTCAGTAATACATATTATAAAAACACACATATGTGACATTTAATATTGGTTGAACAAGTGAAAGACAGGTTCTATGAAGCAATTTTATAAAATTCAGGTTGTACAACCCAAAAAAAACGCCAATCCTCAAAGGAAAAAAATAAGTCGAATTCAAAATTTGGGAAAAATTTATACCCATTCGACAAAAAAGTGAAAGACGATTCTATTAATTTAGTCCAGTTATGTCACGTTTTAATAATCGGAAATTTTCACATAATATTCCCATAGTATCACAAATACGTTCACATGTTATTCAGAGTAGGTCGGGTCCAAGTTTTGGAGCAACGAATTACTTTATGTAGATATTTTGGATGAATTTCATAAACTATATATTTTTTAAAATTCGATTGTTATGGACATGACCGCAAACGAATAATGATTACATTGTGCGGTGCCATTGTATCATTCCTGGCATGATACAATGTTACTTCTCTGTATGTGTAGTATTGCATTAAACTGCGTGAATCGCTTTTCGAATATTTCCTTAATTGGGTTATAAACAGAGACCGCCGAGCAGCGTGCTCCAACGGCCGGCACATTGGACCTATTATTATGACCACTGCAACCGACTATTCGGTTCGCATTCCTGTGGAAAGCCTCATATATATAGCGATACAATGTATTTATTATAAGGTTAAAAATTATTCTTTCATTTATTGGCAATAAAACACAAATTTAGCATTAATACTAGCATACGCTACTGTGCCATTATTATAAATGATTCGTAATTATATTATTCATAAGATCAATTCGTGTAATCAAGCTCGGTTGTAATACACTTTTCTACGATGACCTATTGGGCATCATTCTGATAGACCATAACAGAGCATACTTTTGTCTCTCTAAATTTCAAATTCGACAGTCCGTTTCCGAGATATCATTTTTTGAGGAAAAATATTGAAAACAAATAATTCAGAAAAATAAAATATATATAACCTCCCGGACTTGTCAGAAATATTATATAACCTCATTTGTAAACATTTTTTGGAAACAGCTTTTTTGAAAGGTCTAAGTCTATAAAAAATGCATCGTATATGCGCAACTATAACGGTTCAATAATTGCATGACTTTTTAACCCGAATCCACAAAAAGCTTCGGAACTGATTTTAAAAAAATGAAATGTTCATACCAAAGTCTTTGAGGCGTTCCTGTGTCGGTTTACTCAGCTTCTCTATTGCCGGAGGTGTGTGAGGATCGTCGTTTTGCAAAAGCATTATGAGGTCCTCCTTGCATATTTGAACCTTGCGTTTTTCACCCACGTAAGGAAAAATACTGCGCAAACCTTCCTGAGCGAGTCTGAAGGCGCACTTCATGTTCTTGTTGTCACACCGAACGAAAGTTTTAACGCCAGTGTTGATCATTTTAACTCTGTCCTCATTTGACAACACGATATCGCGAATCGCCGGCGACGTTAAGTACACGTTCTTTTTTTTTCCCTCGTGACACCGCACGAGCAAACAACGAGGATCCAATTGGTCAGAAATATCGTAAAATTCTCTGTCGAGAATTAGAGGAATTATAACAAAGACATTTTTAAAGTTCAGTGTATCAAACGATCAGGTTGTACGCACTTGATCGCCGCCCAAACGTCTTCAGTTTCGTCTTTAAAGAAAACGAACGGGTCTTCTCGATAGCCTATAATACGTTTCCGCTTCCTCTGTGGGCCCCATGGCTTCTTCTCTTCTTCCAAAACTCTTTTTTTATTCTCAACTAACCCTTTCTCAACCTCCACTTCAAGACTCAATACCTCTTTACCTTCCTCGAGTTTCAGTGTCTCCGTACCTGGATTGACGGCTACGGACTCACTTTCCCAGGGCAGATTCTTCATTTTTTCCAATACTGCGACAAAGAAACCTCCAGTGTCCTGATGATGGGGCAATATCCGCATACTGTCGCAAAATTCGAAGAAAATTCTTTTACAAGCGAAAATCCGTAAAACGTTCCGTAAACATTCAATTTACAAATTAATTTATGTGATCCACTCAGATACTTTACTCGTAATTAAAAGCTCGTTTCCGCTTTTTTGATGTGTTGCAAAAAATGTACAGATAGGAAATGTAAATTTTTTAATAATAACCTTGGATATGAACAAAGCTCCATTGCTGATCGAAGGTAATATGCTACAATAATATTTTGGGAACAAATCCAACACAAATAATATTTTTCATCGTGAGGTCCGTAAAATCGTTTTTTGATTTGAATAAATATTATGAATGCGGTTTCACATGCCATCGCTTCATACTTTTAACGTCATGAATTCTAAAAAACAATATTTTATTTGTTGTGATTAAGTCAATACGTTTTTTTCGGTGAGTGTTACTAACCATGTTGTACCGACAGCAGTGGGCGCAAGAAAAAAATGAAAAATAAATAAATCAGGCGTATTCACAATCGCACTAATTGTTCTATACATTGTAATCGTAATGAATATTCTTTGGAATTTGAAGCCAAATTAAAACGGCGCCATCGTTTCACTCAAACAAATACGATGCAGTATAGCTAAAGTTGGCTGTGGACGCTACGGGAAGGCAAGTTCAGGTAGTTTATAAAAATCACGTAGAGTTTTGAAAAAAGAGTAAAGTACCCGAGCAGAACCGGCAATAAGTCTTTACCTAGGAGTGGGAATTCAATGAGGAACAAAAAACACTTGTTTATAGAAGATTATGGAAAATTGCTATTAAAAGTACGTTTAAAAAGCGACATGTTACGTTTAGAAATTGAAAAAAAAAATTATATAATTTAATGATATTCCCAATATGCAGTCCTCCCTTATTATAAACAGTATAATCAGTAATGATCAGTATATTGACCTTTTCTCGAGATTGTACTTGGGTGCATCCTCTGGTTTCGGCGGAAACATCTTGGGCCGAATTTGTGTTTGCCATTGTTCCGGCACGTCTTCCCAAGATTTATAATAATTCAAGTCCTTTGATCCAGGCATCCATGAGGAAAGGCCGCTATCGCATGTGAGACCTGGTACCAGGTCTCTGCCGTCTACTAGACGAACAGAATCACCAGTTTCGCAAAGAAGTCTGTGAAGGACTGCTTCGTTTTCGATGGGATTCAAAGAACACGTCGAATATACCATTTTACCGCCTACTTCAAGAAGCTCCAAACCCCTCTTTGCTATCCTGAACTGAATTCTGAAAATATCCACAATGTAATTGCTTCTGAAACGCATGTATCATGACGCTCTTCACACAAAATGTATTATAAATTCGCCTTAAACTTAATGGTGACTTTCTTTTGCCAATACTTTATTGGGAAAAAAATTATCCGCTCAAACATATTAGAATGTGTAACAGATGGTACGCGCACAAGTTCTTTTCAATTCAATTATTAATCCAATTTTTACAAGCAATGGGATATAATTCCCTCACATACATCATTTGATATAAATCACTTTTATCGATGATTTAAATTATTTTGCGTACCTTTACATGAAAAAGTAAAAAAAACCGGAGCTTTTTCGCAAAAAAATGATCATTATTCTGATCCCTCATAGAGAAAATAAAACAGGCAGTTTATGTACGTTTTTTACGTACCCGTGGAGATTGTTTCCATTTGCCGGAGTCCATTTGCACCAGATATCAGGATTCTTTCTCATAGTACCATCGCCACTGCACGGCACATCCGCCAGTATTCGATCGAATCTATAAATGGAGAATCGTGGATACATAAGACGCTGGAGGAAAAACCTGTGATTATTGGATCGTAGAAACTTACTTTAGTAAACCTTTCGTGCCATCAGGTTTGGTAATGTTGAAGTTTGGCATCACCGAAGAGTCGTGATTAGTGATTAAAATGTTTTCGCTGTTGAGCCTCTTTGCCTGATGTACCAACATGTAGCAGCGATTGTTGTCTAAATCGTTGGCTATTACGAAACCCTCTGTCAAAATATAAATATAAATTAATAACAAGTTTCACAATTCCATCACAAAGAAATTCTGCTCGCTTATTTCATAGTTGAACGTTTCGGAATTTGGTGTTGGCTTTCAACCATACAAGACAAACAATCTATGTTGTGACGAACCATCTCGCGGTAGCACCTCATTGATCTGATAACAACCCAAAAATTTGTTGTTGAAAATTCGACAATTGATATTCCACTCCTCAAATCCAACTTTATTCTTTATGTTAGTCGTTTACATCCATAAATTGAAAATACTGGAGAAATCAAAGTCTTTTATAATGACGGACCTTGACAACCCTGAAACCCACGGAACCGATACAAGGCTCAAGCCACGCGATTTCAACCCTCAACGGCATTCAAACTCTTGTACGCTAACGTCAACTGCTACAAAAACAAGAGTCACATCATCAAACTCACAATCGAAAAAGAACAAATTAACTGCATGGCATTTGTTGAAACAAAACATGACCTGCCCACCAACATCAATTATACAGGGTGTATCACAGCTTCTTTAACATCGAAAAAATATAGACTGAACAAATTAATCTAAGACTAATGGCGTTAACGGAATTTGGATAAAACGAATATCACGCGAGATATTAAATCTAAACGTTATTTAATCATAGTAGTGAACTTGATAGAACTTTGACAAGAGACAGTCAACGCTAGATCAGACGATAAGCGAGTCTCACCGTTCAAAGATGGTTGGGGACTGAAAAAAAATTGATATTCTGACAACCTTGCGCGGGGGTTGGCAAATATTTCATTGTCCGAACGAAATCGCAGTTGATACAAATTCCCATTCGTTCAGGAAGTAAAACGCATTTCTTTCAGAGAACAACTCCATGAAATCGAGTGGCAATGAAAAATATTTTGGCTGAAGCTTAAATGGTGTTGAACAACTCGAGGTGAACATCGTCTTTACTTCGCGTGGGTCTGAGACAAGCATTTTTCGGTATTTAACACGTGTGTCACTGGAGGTCGAACCAATCACGCGTTTAATCCAATCAAGGAAATTATCGTTGTCGTGACTCGCCGCATAGCGCTATCTCTCTTGCACCTTTGTGGTTTCGATTCTCCTGGTCAAACGACTCTCTCTCTCTCTCGCGCCAGGACATAAACTTTTTATTCTCTTTTAGACTCCCCTTCTTTCTTTATATATCTCTCGCTATCTTCTGCTTTCACTCCTACTATGCCAATCAGCAAGTACTCGATAGCACACTCCGTAGCGATAGCGTTGTTAGGAAGTTAGGTAGGTAGGGTCGTAGGTTCGAATCTCGGTAAAGGTAAAAATTTTCTTCGACAGAACCCCCCGCCCCGCCATAGAATACTACTGTCAATGTCTCAATAAATGATCCTCGAGTTGGAATTTATATATTTTTATTTTTTATTCCACAATTACATTTATCAATTAGCTTGATTAATGAAACACATAGTTTCGTTGTGTCAAGTTTAAGTTTACAGTTCGTATAAATGACGCTGTGGTTGTCTCAACTACAGGAAACATTTAAATCGATACAAACCCGACAACCGTTTGGTGAGTTTGACCTGATCTCTTCATTCATTTTGCCATATTTAACCTCACGGAGTAGTTCAGACAACTTCGATTTCGCTGTACTCATCAATTTTTTTTTTTCAGTGTACAGACAGATGTCGACCAAAGTTGAACTGATGGCAATGGAAACGTCACGATCAGCTGATCGACATCAACTTTTTAGCATGACATCTTAGGCTACGTTATGCTACGATATGCTTTGCTATTTTCGTTAGGACTATTATTCATGTCTAACACGGAAGTAGCAATGATTACTGAAATTGATGGCAATCAAAAGAAGATGCATGTAACACAAAGAATGACAACTCTTCAGTTGTTTCATCTATTTTTTTATTATTAATTTCTTCTTTTAAAAAAACTTCCAGTTGCGATAATTACACAGGGCCACAAAAAAAACTGGTCTGCACTGTAACGTGGTGTTTTTTCTGCACACCCCGTTACTGCTGCTGTCAAATATCGTAGGTTAAGATCTGGCACACCGTCCGCTGTCGAGCTCTCTCCAGGGCAACGAATTAGAATTAAGTTAGTATAACAAACAATTTTGTGTCGTATTTGTGTGCTTGTGTGTTAGTTATAAGTAAGATTTTGTAAGGTCCGACCTCACTGGGTTCTCAACGTCTCGACCATCGTTGGATTGAGCCTGAGGGGTCTGCGTCTTCGTTCGCTGGCGACCTGCTGTCCTGTGTTCCCAGGGACAGCATTAGCTCCGCAGGACGTGAGGAACCTGCGGGGTGGTATTAGTCCTCACCTTCACGAGGAGTGGACGCCGAGTGGAGGTTGGATTGTTCGGCGAGATCGTCCACCTCGTCAACGAATCCACAATTTTGAGGCAGAGGGCAGCGGACGGCTGGAAGCTTACCACCGTCGCCCCCGCTCTGCCCGCTTAGAGCTACGGACCTCCACCATTTAACCGCCAACTTGAGGAAAGATGAGGTACCCGATGCTTGGTGGGAAATCTCCTAAATGCCCCGGAGCAGCCCCTGGATTCTCTCTAGGTCCAAGGACGCTATGATGCCCCCGTACCAGATCCATCCCGCGGCGCTCTCGAGCCGTGAGGCGGCACCTCCACCATCTGAGATGCCCACGGGATCTGCGGAAGAGCAGCGTTGGCCGGTACACGGTTTTCACCGCACCGCAGGCTGAGGCGGGGCCGCGTAAGGTTGTAGGAAGATTCGGAAATTCCCGATGAGCGAAAAGCCTCATGAATGAGGAAGGATCACACTAAAATCCTTCTAGTGATCCGTTATCAGTTGCGCATAAGGAGCTGAGAAAATTTATTCCGCTGTCGGGTGTGGAGAACTCCACAACATTTTTATTTAGTTAGAGTCAGCGGAACGAAGAGCAGAAATGAGCGACGACTTTTGATGAGGAAGGGAGACGATCGGCACGCATCGTTAAATTTCGGCAATCGAGGGCCGAAAGTGGGGATTAGTTGTCCGAGTTGTCGCAAGACAAAGGACCATCGAGGACGCTCTTCGCGATTACCTGTGATCGACAACGGACGTGTCGTGGTGCTTTCCGAAATTCAGAAGCTCGGGGACAGCTACCAGACTTCCTGGAGAGGATTGGGAAGAGTATCGAGGAACAGAACCAGTGAGGGCCGTGAGTACCCGTATCCCGAGATTTATTCTGTCAATTGCGGAACTGTGATTTGAGAAAGTACAATTTATAGGACTTATTAAAATTTACGTTATTACCGAGTGAGAATCTCGCGTAGTTTAAGGCCCTGGAAGAGAGGCAGGAGTCGCGAAGGTGCTACTTGTCTCGTTTTGTCTTGTGTGTTGTCTCGAATTTGTGTTGAAAATTTATTGATGAGAATTACGTTAGAGATTTCCCGAGGTTGCCGTGCTGTCGTACCGGACTCAGTCTCCTTGGAGCATACCGGTGTTTTAGTATTGCCGTACTGAGCCGGATTTCGGGAAACTAAATTTACGAAAAGGATTGCGTTTTCGTACGAGCTATCTTGAGTTGAGAGTTGAGCGGCGAGACAAGTATTAGTCAGATCGTTATTCGCGCTGTCGCATTAGGAGATTATTCCTACGAGAACTACGCGACTGTAGTATTAAGTCCCAGCCGATTCTTTAGAGAAGAGATTTTCCGATAAAGAGTCGAGCCGATCTGTGCGCTGTCGACCTTAGTGGCGACCATTACGAAAAATTATTCTCAGAAAATTCTCTAGTTGCGTTATTGGATTTCATTAATAATAATTATTCTGCGATTCAGTTACGTTGTCGAGAAGTGAGTGGAATCTCTCAAGAGTGTGAGAGCCCGAATTTAATTGTCGGTTTATCGCTGTCATTGTTGCCGGAATCTTGCGACGTATTATTTATTTTTGTTATTACGAGAATTCGAACTTTCACTTGCCAATATTATAATTATTTATTCTTCTGTTTCAAAATTCACATTTCATTATTCACCATTTCCAATAGTAAGTAAAACTTCTAATTTGTTAATTGAGTGATTGTGTTCTGACCATTTATTGTGTGCGTGTCGGCCCCGCCCCTCTACCGTAAGTTCCTGAGCTAGCGGCTAATGACCGTCGTTTTTCCTGCGCTGTCGAATTTAGCTAGTGGCCGAGTCAAATCGGTGAATTTTCATTAGGGCCGTCTCGTGGCGGCTGGCGCCCGCGGAGACAGTCGCGGAAAACAGGTCGAAGGTGCCGGAGAATTATTTTCTCGGTACATTCGACGAGATTCACCTAGGTTAATGTATTTCAATGCGCTGAATCCAAATCTGAGTCGGTTCGACCTGTACACCGTCAAAATTTTAAGTACATTCCAAAAAACTTCAAAAAAATGCACAAATCGGTTTACTGTTTTGGTGATATATATATAGATATAATTTTCCTAGATCAAGCATGATTTTTATCAATTTCGATCTGCTGAATCCGAATCGTAAGCTTACTTGAACCGTAAGTCGGTTAAAATCTGAGTGGATTGCCAAAAACCCTTAAGATGCTAAAATTTACTTACATTTTTAAGGGCTTTCAGGCCAAATAAACTTCAGACTTATACTAGCGAATCAAATTACATGTAATACATGTTTAATTTCATTGAACAATAGGTTTTTAAATCATAATAACTGCAATTATTCACGATTTTTAGCAACTTTCAGAAGTTTTTAGCAATGTACTAAGATTTCAAACTACTTTCGGTTGAAATAAGTTCGAGATTCAGATTGAGCGGATCGAAATACATAAACATACGTGGGTCTCATCAAATGTACAGACCATTTTTTTGTGGTCCTGTGTTATTCATTAGCAAGATTCAATCGTTTTGTTTATAGGATTGTAGATGTTCAACAACATCTCGCTCACGTCGATGTGCGAGGAGGCTGCCGAACACCGGGTTCCAAAACCAATCGTGAATTGGATCCAAGGAATGCTCAGTCAGAAGGTTTTCATGTTAGTCCAGGAGAACACCATGATTCAAGGGAAGGTAGTCAGAGAATGCCTGCAAGGAGGCGTGCTCTCGCCACTACCTTGGTGCCTCGTGGTCGATGGGCTGCTCAGGGAGCTCAATGACAACGGATACGAAGCACAGGGATACGCGGATGACATTCTCATCGTCGTAAAGGGAGTGTTTTTCGGTCCCCTGGTGAATCTCACACAGAGAGCTCTGGGCATCGGCAACGCTGGTGCGACAGGACGGGTTTGTCAGTTAATCCTGTCAAGACTGAGGTAGTGATCTTCACTGGAAGATACAAGATCAAGGCCGTCCCAGAGCCTCGCTTCTACGGAAATCTGAGTCGCTACATCGGCGAAGTATCTGGGCGTGACTCTCGACAGTAAGCTGAGTTGGAAAGAGCATCTTGAGGAGAAGTACAGACTATTCTGTACAACTGTCTGGATGTGCAGAAGAGCCTTCGGGACGATTTGGGGACTGAGACCGATAATGGTACATAGGCTATACACCCTGACGCCAAGGCTCACGTATGCAACGGTGGTGTGGTAGCCCAGATCACAGCTGAATACTTCACAGGCAGTGCTTGTACAACTTCAAGGATTGGTCCTACGGGGAAGCGCAGGCGCGATGCGCATAACGCCACAGCGAGCTACAGGCTCAAGTGCTCGGGCCACCGGAGGGGAGGTTCGAAACATACTCTCATACCGCGGGAACTGAGGGACCTGCCCACCCTTGGTCTGGTGCAGTATAAGATGAGCACTAGGTACTCCTTCGATACACAGTACATACAAAGTATAGATACTGGAGAAGAAGGAATGGAGCAACCCTAAAGAGCTGCTCCCAAACACGGAGACATCTGGTACACGTACGGCTGCAAGATGGGATGACTCTCGGGGGCACGGATAGACGGAAAAACGGATGGCATCGAAATCGCGGTCTCACTGGGAGAATATGCCACGGTGTTTCAATCGGAGGTGTACGCGATCAGATAGTTGCGAGGAGGATGCTTGCAGAGGGGAAGACAGGCCGCCAGATCGGAATATGTTCTGATAGTAGTGCGGCTCCGCAATCTTTGAAATCACCGGCGATTGACTCGCGCGTTGTTTGGGGGTGCAAAGAGGCTCTCAACAGCCTCGCAGGAAACAACGGGGTAGAATTGCTTTGGGTGCCGGGCCACAACGGCATTAAAGGCAATGAGAAGGCATACGAACTGGCTCGACGAGGCTCGGCAACGGAACTCGACGGGCTGATGCTTAAGATGGGAGTGCGATTTTACATGGGCAAGCTGGGTATCAGGCAGGCGGTGGAATCACAGCATTTCATCTACTAGAGGAACACTGTTGGATGCAGACAATCCAAAGTTCTTATGGACCTTGGGATTCAAAGCAGAAGGACGGCGAAATTGTTAGGGATAAACAGGGGCAGGCTCAGGGCAGCAGTGCAGATGCTGTCTTTTGAACTACCACAGATGAAAACTGGAGTTAACCCCGGACCCAATTTGCGGCTTATGTGGGGAGCCCTCTGAATACATCCTGTGCCGGAGCCCTGTTCTTGCAGGATTGCGGTATCAAGTGCTGGGGCTCTGGGGGGGCTCTAGACGAGGTTTAGACATGGGGGTCAGCGGAGGCGGAATGCGCTAATGACTGAGGGGATGGCACAATGGGTGGAAACCTGAGCGGATGCAGCTCTTCCGAAGGCCGCACCCTGATGATGATGAAAAAAAAAAAGGTTCGGAACACTTAGCCATCATTATTACCGTCGACACAAACCGTCCTCTCCTAGACCAACCTCCAGACATCATACAACTTTAACAAAGCAAACTTGGAAAAGATAAATATCGAGCTAAACTCAACCCCAGACAACCACGGGAAGCCAAAAATTAATCAGACACTCATTGAAACATTTAACAAAACACTGACAGATATAGTATAGAAAAATACCCTGAAGAGGAAAAAAGAATTCCTCATACATCAACTGCCGCCCATGATAGTGCACAAAATAAAAATTAAGAGACAACTCTACCGTGAAGATCAACAAAACCAGAATAACCAATTCAAAACAAATCAACATACAGTTAAGAAAAATATGCAAAATATGATCTTCGAATTCACTCACTCATGGACGAAAGCATGTGATGAATTCTCACGAGCTAACGGAAAAACTACTGGCAGACAGTAAAAAAACTCGCGAAATACAACCCAACAAAACAAATACCGAATTTTATAGTGAACGGCCAGAACATAGAAACAGATTCAGAAAAAGCAGAGGCCTTCGCCTAGCATTTCTCAAATACATAATAACCTACTGACGATCCACACTTCAATGCACAGAACTTTAGGGATGTCTCAAATTGTCACGAAAAATACTTTAATTATCGGGAAAAACCCGAACAAGAAACGGAAGCAGTAGCAACTCCCGAATTCAACCGAATTCTAACTAAATGCTAAATATATATTCCCAGGAATCAACAATGTCCGCATAGCAATAATTAAAAAATTAGAACCAAGAGCAAACACCTTCACTATTAAGATATTTAACTATTGATTAAAGAACCACATCTTCCCCAGACTTTTGAAAACAGGTATCATAGTGTCCATTCCGAAACTGAGACTAGAGAACGCATCTAGATTCAACCGAAGTCAGTAATTACAGACCCAGTACCCTGGTCCACTCCAGAGGGAAAGTTTACGAAAGAATCATCGAGACTGGAATTGAAAAATCAATAGGAAACAATATTCCGCAATATCAGTTCGGTTTCAGAAACCAAAGATCTACATTAAACGCATTAACTGTCCTTCGCTCGAACATCAAAACCACCAAACTAGCCAACATAAAAACAGCTTTCTTGATATTTCAAAAGTCTTCGATAATGTGTGGCATGAAGGACTCATTTATAAACTGTATAAGCTGAACTGCCCCCACTACCTCCTTCAAACAGTCAAACATTTCCTCCAAGCGTATTTTCTTCAACCGTAAGAATAGAAAATCAGACTTCCAGACACTTCACACCTTTACAGGGTGTGCCCCAAGATTCCCCGCTTTTTCTCCTGCTGTACAATATCTTCTGCTACGATATATATAACCATAGCTTCACCGAAAAAACTATATAAATCCAACACAATAAACGCTCTAATTTACCGGCGACACAGCACTAGTAGCCCACGGAAGAAATCTCGACGTAACAATCAAAACACTGCAATCCTCAGCCAACCGAATAACCAAATGGTTCAATAATTGGAGACTGAAACCAAACCCTCAAAAATTGCAACTGATAATATTCAACCAACAATTAATTTATGTCATATAAACAAGCCATATCCTTGGTTCCTAATTAAATCTCGGAAAACACAAGTTTATATAAAGTTCTACAACAAAAAATAGAGCCAATACAGTGCTCTGATTATTTATTAATTCAAAACAAGGATGCAAAGTAGAACCTCGCACATTGCTTCTTCATTACATTTTACTCTTTCCAAAGCTTCCTCTATGAGAAAGCAAAAATAAATTACTTCCGCGTAGAGGTTGCATTATAAAAAGCACAATTTAATAAAGAAGCAATGTGCAAGGTTCTACTCTGCATCCGTATTTCCATTACAAAAGATATGATAAACGGGATTAATCGATCTAAAATAGTATGTTAATTAATTTGCGAAGTTCCAGTTTTGTTGCAGCTCCATTACATTTAGGAAAAAATCATAAGGAGAAAAATTCTAAAGCCGACATAATTTCTTTAAATTTTACATTCAAACGTTATTAAGTACATTACAAGTATTATCATTCTGCAATTGTAAACCCATACAGTGGATCTAAATGGTATAAGGTAGAGAATAAAATGTTCCACTTGTCCAAACTTTCAGACGAACTCAGTGAACAAATGTTAGTGTTCAATGTACTATTTTATCTGTCGAAGCGTGCAGCCTGACTTGAGGGTAGGCCCTTTTGTCAAAGCTATGATTCTAAACATTAAAATAAATTTGTCTGTATCGAAATCTCAATAAACAATTAGTTACAGTAAATCCAATGTCCACCGCATCCAGAGTCGTTATACCAAAGAAAATGGATGTATATAGAACCACAAAACCTATGCTTCTGGTGAGGCGCGCAAACTTGAGTACCAGCGTTAGTTAGTACTCCAGTTGCTAGTAACGCTGCAGTCGTTGTATGGTTGTATTGTTTACAGACACAAGCCAAGGGGAAGTAGTGAAGTGAGACTCCCTTCATCGTTCCTCCTTGTTCTTACGTGGAAATAAATATTCGTAAAAGGAACAGTCTCTTTTGCTCTCACTGCACCAATGCACTGCGGGACAGATGCGTTCTCTCTCATTCCCATGCCAGAACTGGAGTACATTCACGATTTCTGTCGCTCTCGTGGCAACAATAGACTGGGGTACAGAAGCGTTATCCCTCACTTGCGTGTTAGACTGAAGTACAGATGCGATGTCTTTAACTCTCATGGCAGGAATGCATTGGTGAATTGACGCGTTTTCACTCACACACATATCGAAAATAAATAAGCAAATAAAACCGTTAAACGAAAAATTCTTTACTCAAAGTACGAGTGCCAGAACTTTAGTAGTGGTCTATGCCATAAATGTTTTTAAAAAGAGCGATATACAGTATTCAAGTCATAGCTAGTAATTTTGACCAATAAAACGAAGATTGGTTGTAACGACCGCGTAAACAACCGGTCTAAAAATATTATTCGGATGTTTTTCCGGTTGTCCATGATAAGTCGGAAAAAAAACGACCACATAGCATTTTTTAATGCTGTCGTTTTTACGGTTGTTACGGCCAACTTCCCGTATTTTTTTGCAAAAAACCACCCTATCGTTATTCTGGTAAAACGGTAGTTGTTGAGATTGCTAGGGATGTTTTCTTATCGCTGAATGCGTTTTGAGGTTCTCATGAGAATTTTTTTTTATTGTCAAATTCAATATGAAACAACATTAAGAGTAGCTGAACACATGAAGAATTATTTATCAAAATATCGCCTATTCACGAAATTTAGAGTGCGTACGTTTTTGACATTCAACAAACCATTAAATTAAAATCTCTCCTCATATGCCAAGTTTGTATGCCACATTTTAGTTGAATCGGTTGAATGGCTCTTGAATTATAGGTAATTGAAATTTCGAAACTCTGCACCCGCCTACGCAAACATTGTGACTTTTACGGCTCTGTTGCTCGATAAAGGAAACCCTTAATAGTTCAGGGTCTCAAGATAAGTCTCAGAGATCGAGGGATCACGAGAACTATGGCACAACGTCCAGTACCTCCACGGCACCGGAAAACCACCGAAAACTCGAGTTTTATTCCGTGGAATAAAACTCGCACTAAGTACACGGTCACTCAACGTATTCACTATACGGAGTTTGGCCGGAGCACGGGAACTACGCGAAGACGCGCGCGCGAGCGACAGAAAAACTGTCAACACGGGAGCGCTTACCAAACTCGAGGCACCTCGGCGGTGTCCCGAGGAAGACTGATTATTTCAAGTAATCACCGAGAACGATTCATTATTATTATTCTGATATTTCAAAATCCCTTACCCGAGAACTACTGCCCTCTCCTTCGAATTAGTTCGTAGCGATAGCGGGAACGCAACTCGTGCCGGTAACATAGCAGAGATCTGTACGGTCGCCTCCCTTAGCTCTTTGCGTGAAAACGGGCCTTTACCCAAAAAAAAACAATTGCGCTAGGATACCCCATCCTAGGCCAGACGTAACATAACTCCACCCGTTCTCCAACGCAATGCACTGTCACCGTAGAGCGCCGGATTTGCACCGGTCTGCAACTAACCGCCAAAAACTCATATCGGTGACTCATCTGTCGGGCTGCTCGATTCGTTGAACTCTCGTCCTCGCGACAGATTTGAGTGCACCAATCTCCCGTCTTCTCCCAAGAACAACAACTAAAACAAAATCGCCAACAACTTTCCATAGACAAAACGGTAAGATTCGAGGAGAGGAACGCCGAAATCGCTAGGCATAGCTAACTCGGTAACATTAGACCTTGTGATCGTCATTTGGAAAAAAATCACGTCACAGTCTCTAGGGGCGAAAACGTCGAAAGTAAAATCCCAAGGGCCGAAAGTGAACGAAATACGAACTGCGCATGCGCCACTCTGTCATTTCGCCACGGGTTCACGACTGTCATGCTATGGGCCACTTTCGGCTCGCAAAACTGCCATGGAAAGTGCCGCGATTCATGCGCGAGTGACGTAAAATGATTAGTTATGCCGACGATACTGTGATACTTTTGAGAGAGGAGACGTGGGAAAGTCTAAAAATTACAATGCAAAATGAATTTAGTCAGGTCAAAGATTGGTTTCGAAAAAATTACTTGACAATAAACATGAAGAAAATTCTTCTTTTTGGATGCTATCGAGGTAGTATACCGAACTTTAATTATATTACCCATGGAGGCTAGAGGTAAGGAGTGGAAACGACTATGGGAAATGCGGTTCTCAAGTGTTCCCAAAATCGTGGAAAATCTTTTTCAGTGTGAACCGAGATGAAGTGAGCGACAAATCGGTGTGAACCGAAGTAAAGTGAGCGACAAGTCGGTGCGGACCGAACTGACGTTGGCGGGGACTGAAGTTTCTGAACGCAGCCCTGCGGTTTGTTGTTCCCGCTCAATACAGAAATGAGCAGAGAGATTCCCAATGCGGCGATTTTCCTGTTTCCACTTTTGATTTTCAGACGTGCCATCCGCGGAGAGTAATTTGAACGCTCGAGAGAGCTCAGATTACGTTTGCGTCTACCGTGCGGCCATTAAAACCACGCTTTTTCTTTTTTTCGTTTCAGTCATCATACGGTCGTTGGCGTATCAAGTTTTTTGCCGTTTTATTTTATTTTATTTATGCCATGCAAAAATGTGTCTTCTTACCATTCGTTGGTGGGATGATACATTTTTTTTTTGTAAATTTGGTGGATAGGTAAAGTATATTCAGGTTTTGAGTATATCACTTCAGAAGCGCACGGTGGTCGTGTGGATACCGTTGTGGCTTCTCAAGCGGAGGACTTGGGTTCGCGCCCTCACAATGACTTTTTTTTTTTTGGAATTTTTTTATTTTTCAAGACCCGACCTTGCATTGCTTGCACTGCGGTGCAAGGTTTTTCATGTCTGTAAATGAAATATGTATGTTCTCACTATTCATTGGTGGGATGATACATTTATTTTTCTTTTGTAAATCCGGTAGATAGATAAAGCATTTTGAGGTTTCGAGCATACGAACTTAGAAGCGCACGGTGGTCGAGTGGATACCGTCGTGGCTTCTTAAGTGGACGACCCGGGTTCGCGTCCTCACATTCACTTTTTATTTTTTTTTCTGGAAATTTTTTTTTTAAAGGCCACCGAGGGCTAGTGCGTTAATATAACATAAAACAAAGGAGTCAGAGGTCTGAGAATCGTGACCATATAGTCCTATCAAGAGTTCTTTTTCTGTGATTCGATAACGCTGTTATTCATTGGGCCTGCAGGACCTTTTAGTCTCTTAGATATTTAGCAATATTTCATTTAAAGAAATGAAAAACCGTTTGTTTGTGACCCGACCTTGCATTGCTTGCACCGCGGTTGGTTGCAAGGTCGAGTCTTAAAAAAAATAAAAAAAATAAAAGTAAATGTGAGGACGCGAACCCGAGTCGTCCGTTTGAGAAGCCACGACAGTATCCACACGACCACCGTGCGCTTCTAAGTTCGTATGCTCGAAACCTCGAAATGCTTTATCTATCTACCGAATTTACAAAAGAAAAATAAATGTATCATCCCACCAATGAATAGTGAGAACATACATATTTCATTTACAGACATGAAAAACCTTGCACCGCAGTGCAAGCAATGCAAGGTCGGGTCTTAAAAAAAAAAAAAAATTCCAGAAAAAAAAAGTCAATGTGAGGGCGCGAACCCAAGTCCTCCGCTTGAGAAGCCACAACGGTATCCACACGACCACCGTGCGCTTCTGGGGCGATAAACTCGAAACGTGAATATACTTTACCTATCCACCAAATTTACAAAAAAAAAAAAAAATGTATCATCCCACCAACGAATGGTAAGAAGACACATTTTTGCATCGCATAAATGAAAAAAAAAAGGAAAAGAATCGCCTGGCGCATGTGTCAATCCATAATCTGCCTTACGTATTTTCGAGCGGCTTGAGAGTTTCAAATTAAGACTTTTCAGCTCAAACAAGACTCTAAAATGGTACGCTAATGACCGTACGATGACTGAAACGAAAAAGCGTGGTTCTAATAGCCGCGCGGTAGACGCAAACGTAATCTCAGCTCTCTCGAGCGTTCAAATTACCCGCAGATATGCCTCGAAATATCTCGACCAATTAAAAAGATGCCCTGGCTTCGGAGACTCCGCGGATGGCACGCCCCTTTTAGGCTGCGTTTCATTCATTTCTAGCGGCGCTAACTTCATCTCGGTTCACACCGACACTCAGTGGTGACCAATCCGACCGAGATTTTACACCATTTCGAGCACATTTCGTTAGCATTGCGTTTCCACTCCTTACCTCTAGCCTCCATGATATTACCATTCATGAGAACACATGCGTGAGACAAGGTACATATATGTAGATTTCACATGTAGATGTAGTTGTAGTTGGTAGGCGGTCGAGGATAATTACTCACACTCTTCATAATTAACAGTCGTATGAGATGGGATTCTATGTAGAATATATTGTGAAGAAGCATCGATATATTACTTGTGTCTGATATGTACAAACTTAGATACATGCTAAATCAACAACAGCTGCACACTATGTATTATGTTCTAGTCGACTCGATACTTTTCTATGGGATCATTGGCTGAGGGGGAGATTGACAAAATGTAATAAGGAGGTTACAAACAACACAAAATCGCGTCCTCAAAGTCATGTTAGGCAAAGGTTAGCGATACTCGACTGCAGTTTTGTACAGCGAAGGCAATGTACTGAACGTTCGACAGAAATTCTATCTAGAAGTAATTAAATACTGTCTAAACAGAAATTAATTTAAAACAGTAGAGCAAGCTAATCGAACGAGAAGCACAAATAACAAAATAGTTGAGATACCGAGACTCGATAAAAGGGCACCGATGTTTTAAATATATATGCTTCACAAAGTTTAACTCCTTCACAACGGCATTTCGAGAAAAAATATACGATCTAAGCATATAGCAGAGAAACAAACATGTAATTGAGATTATGAGAAATGTAGAAAAGGAATATGTGATACATATTTTACAAATCTAGCAAAAATTATATGATAGGAATTGGCTACGTTAAATAAATATGTATTTTTTTTTTTTTTTTTTTTAAGTTAGTTTTAAGTTAAGTAAATCGCTACCCGACATTACCCTTAATTGAGAAGTCTTGAAAATAAAACAACACGTATACATTCTGGTCGTGGACAAACACAATTCGTGCCCATGCAACTATAGAGATAGGGGTACATTAGACATGTCTTACTTTTAAGGTAGGTTTGTAAAATTCCAATGTGATTACATAGCTTATTGAAAAACAAAACTATTTTGATGTTAGTAAATATAAATATACGACGGTCGTGTTAGCCTATCCATTGATTCCAAGTGCCTTTCCTCAATATACAAATGTCTTTTTATCTCTAATAATAAGCGCTCAGAATGGATTACTCGAATAGGAAATGCAGCGAAAAATCTCTTGGAGAATCAAGTGAATGGCGTATGGATTTGTTGCGAGGAACTTGCAGATTGCCATTTTCTTTCATACGGAACCAATGGTAAGTGGACACTAATAGCTAGTGCGTTACCCATTCATGTAAGTCTGACGCGTGCTAACGTTAATTGCTTGACCGACAATCCAGCCACAAACAATGTCGTACTCGCCGACAGCATCATTCTGCCCACTCCCCTTGAAGTTCCAGGTAATAACGGATGAAATGATTCCGAAGTGCTTCTCGCACTGATATAAGAATCGTCCCGATTTCGGCAATCGTTCCACCGATCACAATTGTATCGTTTTTTAAGGCAAGTCCACATAGAACTTATGAAATCCTTCATACCCACAGACACTAAATGTCCTACGATCACACCGTTACAACGCGCGGATTCAGCGTCCGACTGAAATCCACCGGCTTTATTACCAACATCAGTAACAATTGAAAACCTCATTTCCGGGAATATTGTGACATCCGAATCTCGCAAACCCGATGATAGCTGACGCAGTTTTCGACGCCCAATTCCTCATACATGCCACCCTGCGTTCTACGCTCAACCGCTTCATATGATACTGTGCAATCAGTTCAAGTTTTGATCTCTTCGCGCAGGAAAACTCGCCCGATTTTCATTCCTAAAGAGCGAGAATTAAATCAATGATTGAAATCGTTCCGTTTGCAAATAAAGGCCAAGAACCAAAAACTCAAACGGATGGAAGCGGCAGCTTCATGGCAGCTAACATGACAGCGGAAGAGGTCCCTGATCATGAAAAATTCGCGAAAGCTGCATGTGAGGGGTTCAACGGCTTGATTGGCTTTTTTTTACGTGCAGCTCAATCACGTGAAACATAAAGAATAGATTCAAGAAAAAAAGCAATTGGTATTGTCTTTATTCTACAGGTTCCCAAAAGCGTACGTTCTTCTTCGAGACCACCAGAAGCTTGCTCTGCCGTGTGTAACTTTAATTCGTAAAAGGATAAACGAGCTCAATCTATCAGTAATCGAAGCGCTTACAATAAAGGTGGAAACTATGACTAAAGAGGAACGTGAGTGTGTGTGTTCTCATATCGGTCGCAATGTCGATAAAGTGCATGCTGGAATATAATCCGAAGACTGACGTGATCAAAGCTTTTCACGACCTCAGTGAATTACGTGGAACCAACGAATGAGCTAATTACGCCCTCGTATTCTTAGTACACGATCTGAGGTTTACGTGGAAGCAGTCTACATCGTACGTCATTTCGCGTGGGAATGTACGGCACGCTGACCTCACAACTCTATTGCTGGCAGTAATAGACACCGTATTATCTACCCGGCTTGTCGTCAAATTCTTGGCTTACGATCAAGGTTCAAGTAATCGAACGGCCCCCACTGCATTAGGGGTGACTGAATTCGAACCATGCATCGAACGCAGGGACCACAAAATCTTCTTCGGTTTCGACATTTCCCATTCAACAAAAAGTGTGTGTAACACTTTGCTAAACCGAGAGTACACGTAATTGTTGACGACACAATCTCGGCGGGAGCCATAAGTGAACTCCGTGAGGTTGAGAGCAACTAATCGTGCAAAGCCGCTCCAAAGCTCACTGATCGTCATATTAACCCCAATAGCTTTCATAAAATATCAGTCAGTTAGGCGAGACAAGTCTTCAGTCACTCAGTTGCATCGGCGTTACTCGCGATTGTGGCGGCCGGTGACCTGAAACATCCGGATTGTACACCTACCGCAAATTTTGCGAACAGAATGAATGATGTGCGTGATTCCCTCAAAAGCCCTGCACCTTTAGATTCGAACCCTCTTAAGCAAGCTCTCTCTTCTCCCTAACCGCAGGTAGAGTAATATTTTCGAATTAACGCTCTCGCTCGCACTTACTGGGGATATGCTTGCGGTAATTGCACCTCTCGCTCGCATTTACTTGGGGTATGCTTGAGATAATCGCGCCTCTCGCTTGCACTTACTTGGGGTGAGCTTGGGCTAATGATGCGTTCTCGCTCTTACCTATGCGTTCCCTTTCTCTCTTGTACGCTCGTTGTTCCGATATTGTCTTTCTCAGTCGCACTTGCATGTTCTAATGCTTGGAATGCTACGTTCTCGTTCGCTCTTACGTGACTGAGGTGATAGGACATTCCATTAATGAATAAAGGAATTTCACAATTAATTATAATCGCTTAAACGGATCTACGAAATTCACAATTTATTAGATAGATTTTTAGCTATTATTACAAATAGACAGATAACCGAGCGCTCTAATGCATGTTTCCTATTTCAAGGTCGATTTCCCTCAGTTCAAATCCTTTGAGTCGTTCTTTTTTTTTATAACAACACAACAGATTGAACGTTTGAATTAACCGTTGTCTCTTTTATTTTGTGAAAATTACCATTACATTTTGTTACAAACCGATATTCTTTAAAGTCATTGAAATCTTGAGCCCATTTTATGTGACAACTTATTGGTTTCAGAAAAGACGCTGCTAAAATATTGAACGATTTATTGTGCTTTATTTACAATCTACGAATTCACAACTTATTCGGTAAGATAATTTGATGCGTCGTTCCAGAAAAAAATAAAAATAACACATTTTGGTTTAAATCACGAAAGTTTCGAACTGATGACCGGTAAAGCATCCCCCATCGCAAGCATTGGGACATGCGCTACCGCGTGAGAGCAAGTGAATCGGAAAGTTTGGCTGGTATGCAGGAGTACGAGTGTCAACCACATGGGGCATGGCTTGAGACTCTTTGAATGAGTGTGACACACCAATATATAACCGTGTGAACTATCAGTAAGACTCCGAACTACTTTTTCTCCGTCAAAAGTTAACATGAGCTTACTTCCATGTAATATATGTTCTTTGGCAGTACTGAAACATCGGTTCGTAGTTTGAACTCTTACAAATGTAACAGTAAGGGGATGACGAATCGCAGTTACGTATATTGTGATTTACAGAATCATACGAGCTGCACTTTTTATTAGGGGCTTTGCAGTGGTTGGATATATGTCCCGATAAAAAACAATTAAAACAACGTTCCTTTTTCGGAATAAATAATGCAACATACCAGATCAAGATTGTATCCAGCACACTCTCGGCATAAAAAAATTTTTATAGACTTAGAACGCTTCAGCATTGGTAAACCGGCATTTGAATTATCTAAATATTTTATGCTCTCTACTTTAATGACACGAAAATAGTTGTTTTGAAAAATACTGATACCCTCTAAAATATCATTCTCAATGAAACTGGTATCAACACCTCTCACGAAACCAATCTTGTAAGCCTTTACATCAGGAATTATGGCAAGCCAGTGCGGATTAACGGTCTGTACATCACGCTGAATAAACGGGTTAGCCGTTATTGCGTTTTTAAATACCAAAACAAAATGATCGACCTTGGGTTTAATCTCACACAAAGAGTTATGGAAATGTTAACATTTCTCACCTACACTCGTAGGATGGAGATTACCCAAGTTGTAATTGAGGTTTTTGTCAAACATCTCAATTTCAAAGGGGTCAGTATAAAATTCGTTAAAACGCATAAATGCGTTTTTTGCCATGAAACTACGGGATTATGCTCGTTATCTTTAGCAGGACATATAGTATTCCTAATAAACCTGGATCTACCTGAGGTCTTTTAGGATTGTCATCTTTTGGAGTCCCAATTGAAGCTCCTAAACGCTCAAAGCGAGAGCAAAAACGAAAAACAAGCAAAGGAACACGAGTGCTCGCCTAAACAGAGATCACAGAACACACACACTTAGAATAATCATAAAAAATAATTAGGTGACAAATAAATATAAAAATGAATAATATGACAAATGAGCAATGATAATGTATAGCAATGAAATGAATAAATCGAAAATGAGGGATTATAGAGTGGAATAAACCACGAAAGTCAAGTAGATGGACTATTTGAAGGCGGAATAACGAAAAGAAAAAATTAGAGTACTCGATTTATATACGTTGGAATTCAATAATTTTATATTTTAGTTTTAGCAAGCAGATTTTACGTATAGTTTTAATTGAAAGTTAGTTTTGTAGTTATTAATTATATTGATCTTGTTCGTATTTTATTGTTCATTTATTATTTTATGAGCTGAATATTTGTGATTTACAAATTGAATATAAGGGAAAGATAATGATGTTGGATAGTCGAAAAACTTACAACAAGAAATTTGAGAAATCAATTAGACTAAATCGAATGGAGTACGATCGAAATTGCTAAATATCAGAACAAATGTATTAGTCAATCACCCCTAGAAGACGAGATATTAATTGTCTGTTGCGAAGAATGCGACACGACCGGGGCATTAACGGCCGAGAAGTGTAGTGTAGACTTTGAGTTTATTAATGAGGTTCTACTGTAATTCTGGCATCTGAGACATGGATATTTTTAATTATGTCCTTTAAATCAACTTCTTCCGCTTAAATGGTGTGCAGTGTTGACATATCAGTCGGTCTATTTACTACAAATTCTTTCAGGTTCACTCTGAAGGTGAGGAATTTTTTTTTACGAAGCAGATTTTTTTAATCCTTTTCAAAAAATCAGTGGGTAAAATATCTCGCATTTCCGATATAAGTATTATTGTCGATTTATTCGTTCTCTGATTGGCTGTCGGGTTGCTTCGATGCTAACGAATGAGCGATTTCTGTGATTTCGATTGTTATAAATTTATAACAACGAATCCGCGAATGAACTTTGAACTGGGAACGCCAAAGTACGCTTTGGCGCGAATTTACGAATTCGCGACTAAAAAGATCGAGTCACAAGATTTGGAAAATAGATATGATTGCGCGGGGCAGGAATAAAAAAGGTTCGATACCGCCCTGGCGACTCTTAAAAAGAGTCCCTTCTTGGAAGTGCCTTGGGAAATCTTGTGCGTGGAAAGCAGACCAACTTGTTTTCGGCCGTTCAATTTCCGCGCGAAACGGGAACCGATCCGTCCGAATAAAACGGCTTCATATGAACATAGCTGATTGCCACTAACTTTTTACAGAGGCATTAAAAGCATTATTGATATTTCTTTATTTTAAGAATTAATATCAACGATAAAAATGGCAACAATACATGTAAAAATTAATTCATTGTACATGTACAATAAATACGAACAAACTATTTGGAATAATAGAACAAATAAACTGAGTACTTTCCGATACCATAGTAACCGCGAAACAACGCTATTCTGACAATTGTTACAAAGAACATAAAGGAAAATACATTCATGAATGGAGTTCAGTACCAAAAACTGAATATGAAACTGTTTCTTAGAATTGAAATCTGTAATTGTTCCTGATAATTAGCTAAGATGAGTAAATAGCAGTAAATTGTTTTATGTACATACCGGGATGAAGAATTTTGTCATCCGCATGAATGGCTTCTATAAGCTGTGCGGTTTTGGAACCAGGTGCAGCACACATATCAAGAACCTGTTATAAAATGTTATTTGTAAATTTTCTTGGTTAAACTGACTAAACAATAACAAATGAAAATACGGTACCTTGTGTGACGGCTTGACATCAAGTACCAACGGTGGAATCATGCTAACTACTTCTTGTCTGCTTATACTTCCGCTACTGGTCTCAGCTATCAGAAAATTGTGTAATCTAAAATATGCTTCGGATCTTCTAATATCCTTGCGAGTCAGTTGAAGCTGCCAAGCCAACCCATCTGGATAAAATGGAAGACATTGCGGCTTCATTTTCTCAAGAGTGCTAGTAACGTAGTCCTGATCATTTTCGTCCTTTCTGTTGAGTATTTCCTCAAAAAAATCACCCTTGATTATTTTGAGCAACGCTCTTGACTCTGCTTTAGAGCCAGTTATGCGAAATGCCACTGGAAGATTTTCTCGCATTGTTGTCATAAATTTTTCCCATTCATCGTGTGCCACTATTTTCTGTATTTTGTAGTAACTTTCAAAATCTTTGTTTTCTCTAATGATGTCGGCATAACATCTTTGTGGTCTCTTGTCCCATTCATCTCCATTCTGCAATGTAGTATACAATGATATCAATAATGGAATAAAACTCTTCTGCAAAAGAAAGTCTATATAAACCTATATTTAAATGGGAAAGCACTTTAAACCAAGAATTATAAATGATTATTGATTTTTTAAAATGATTTTTAATTCACATTCTGCAATGTAGTATACAATGATATCAATAATGGAATAAAACTCTTCTGCAAAAGAAAGTCTATATAAAGCTATATTTAAATGGGAAAGCTCTTTAAACGAAGAATTATAAATGATTATTGATTTTTTAAAATGATTTTTAATTCACATTCTGCAATGTAGTATACAATGATATCAATAATGGAATAAAACTCTTCTGCAAATGAAAGTCTATATAAACCTATATTTAAATGGGAAAGCACTTTAAACGAAGAATTATAAATGATTATTGATTTTTTAAATGATTTTGACATTGAACAGTTTTCAGTACCTTTATACGCGAGTAGAGTACATAAAAATGTGTAAGGTACGGGAGAATGAGGTAATGGCATACCGTGAATAATACCACTGCAATAACTCACAGTACATTGATAATATGGGATTACAATCTGTGGTGTCAATTAAGGTAAACAAAATGAAGCAAAAGAGGTTTTTTTGGAAATAAAATAATTGATAAAATATATAAAAAGTGGTCCAATATGTTTAGTCAATTCACAATTTAACATTGGCCACATAGGAAATAAGGATATTTTCCCATGAATATTCGTTAATATTTAAATTTAAATGTTCTTATGTGTTTGTTATAATTGGTTT
Source organism: Clistopyga incitator (assembly GCA_947507545.1). NCBI lineage: Eukaryota > Metazoa > Arthropoda > Insecta > Hymenoptera > Ichneumonidae > Clistopyga > Clistopyga incitator. The sequence goes on along the minus strand of OX382191.1, from coordinate 4,315,893 downwards.
AAATAATATTTTTATTAAGTATTGTATAAAAAGGAAAATATATGATTATTATAATAGTTTGCCTTTGTCGTTGTGCATCAAAACTTATTTTTAAATATCTGAAAGCATAGTTCATGATTGTCTACACCCTGTTCATCATTACCCGATGGTGAGGATAATGCCACACATTGTCACATTTTCTACATATTTGAGAAATCAAAACTTTTCATGAGTATATCCTAAATATGTTGCCATTGTGGCAAAAAAGACATGTCAAACTGATTTGAAGCCTCAAGTTGTGTAATTACTTATTTTTTTGTGCATCTAATTCTTCTACTTAGGTATTTGTCGTTATCTTGCTTTTCCCTATGTACCAGAGGAATGACTTTTAGGGATTAAACACAGAAAATATGGTTAATGATTTATTTGAATACAATCTGTTTTTTAGAAGTTTTCCTATACCTTTCTACATACGATAAACTAATACATTCTACAAAAAAATCAATTAAAACCTATTTATAATGAGAAGAACAAGTAGATACATGCAAACTGACTATGTCGGAAAAATCACCCATTTAAATATATGTTTGGAATACAGTGAAATATTTTCAATGATTTGCATAACCAATTAATACAACAGATTGCAACAATGATAACTATTCCCTTTAAAAAAAAAAAAAAAAAACAAATAATGAGAAGTTACTGTAGAATGATTGTCCAGAGTGATTCGAAGATATTGGGTCATTCGGAAAGTCATTTCATTTTTTTCCGACTTTCTTAACTTGACACTTAAATACTGCGTAGAATAAGTTGAACTTTTTCACACACCAGCCTTGCTATATCAGCTCCCAAAACATATAAAGATTATGCGATTGAAGTGTGAAGTTGGCTTCGAAAAAATACAATTACCGAAAGTCGGGAAAAAACCAAATGACTCCGAACGACCCAATACTTTTATGAGAAAGACTATTTCTGTATAAAACACAGAACAAAAACTAATGGAGGCAAAAAAATTACAATCCCACTAATAATAATAATAAACGGAAAAAATAACATTTCTCACACTTTAGCAATAATCATAAATAATTTGGATTACTAGGTGTTATAGAATGATCGATAATAGATGCAGATCGATATGCCTAGAAATATGCAATAATTTGGAAATAGCGTAGTGCAAATATTCTTTTATTCCAATAGAGTACACACTCATGAGTAAGGCTCACGAGTTTGATAATTTAAATGAAAATACTTTTGACATGCATTAAAAATGGAAGTGCAGAATATTAGTTGCGAATGAAAAAGATGAAGAAAAAATACGACACGTGGTGCACTTATTGACATGTTTTTAACTGAAATGCTGATAGAATCATGACATAACCTCTTTGGCCGCACAATTATCGTTAGAATTTTGTAGAAATATTATACCTTTTGCTTCTCGCGACGCTTTTCAGCAAAATTTTTCTTAGGCCTGTGTCTTCGTCCTTTACCCATGTCGACTAATTTAAAATATAACGTTAAAGTGTATATTTATCAAATGAGTGCTCAACGTTTGATTCAAATTGACTACGATGAGTGTAGCACCCATGTAGCACTGGTACTCAATATCATAAAGTTACAGCTCAATGAAGTTAGCTGACTAACTTCAACTTTTTTATATTTTTCATTCTTATTTCGTTTGATGATCGATTGACAATGCTTAATAGCCTAATATCAATGGTAGATAGTTAATAGTCGTTTTTTTTTTCTAAAACAAAATAAAAAATTGCCCGGAAGTTGAGCAAAAATTTTCAATTTTTCTACCGAATCCACTTTCATTGAGCTCAATGGATGCGGAATCGTTTGATAGTTTCGAATTAGTTTATTATAAAAATGTTTGATAGTTCACGGTTCTAAGGAAATATAACATCCCCGCAGACTGATCGGTGGATCATATTGTCAGCTCACACGGTCACATTACCAAGTAATATAACCACTTATTCTGTTGTTCGTCAAATGCATGGAGGCTAGAGGTAAGGAGTGGAAACGCAATGCTAACGAAACGTTCGCGAAACGGTGTAAAATCTCGGGGGGGTTGGTCACCACTTAATGTCAGTGTGAACCGAGATGAAGTTAGCGCCGCTAGAAATGAATGAAACGCAGCCTAAAAGGGGCGTGCCATCCGCGGAGAGTCTTTCGAGATATTTCGAGGCATATCTGCGGGTAATTTGAACGCTCGAGAGAGCTGAGATTACGTTTGCGTCTACCGCGCGGCTATTAGAACCACGCTTTTTCGTTTCAGTCATCGTACGGTCGTTAGCGTACCATTTTAGAGCCTTGTTTGAGTTAAAAAGACTTATTTTGAAACTCTCAAGCCGCTCGAAAATACGTAAGGCAGATTATGGATTGACACATGCGCCAGACGATTCTTTTCCTTTTTTTTTCATTTACGCGATGCAAAAATGTGTCTTCTTACCATTCGTTGGTGGGATGATACATTTTTTTTTTTTTTTGTAAATTTGGTGGATAGGTAAAGTATATTCAGGTTTCAAGCTTATCACCCCAGAAGCGCACGGTGGTCGTGTGGATACCGTTGTGGCTTCTCAAGCGGAGGACTTGGGTTCGTGCCCTCACATTGACTTTTTTTTTCTGGCATTTTTTTTTTTTTTTTAAAGACCCGACCTTGCATTGCTTGCACTGCGGTGCAAGGTTTTTCATGTCTGTAAATGAAATATGTATGTTCTCACTATTCATGGGTGGGATGATACATTTATTTTTCTTTTGTAAATTCGGTAGATAGATAAAGCATTTTGAGGTTTCGAGGATACGAACTTAGAAGCGCACGGTGGTCGTGTGGATACCGTCGTGGCTTCTCAAACGGACAACTCGGGTTCGCGTCCTCACATTTACTTTTATTTTTTTATTTTTTTTAAGACCCGACCTTGCAATCAACCGCGGTGCAAGTAATGCAAGGTCGGGTCACAAAAAAACGGTTTTTCATTTCTTTAAATGAAATATCGCTAAATATCTAAGAGACTAAAAGGTCCTGCAGGCCCAATGAATAACAACGTTATCGAATCACAGAAAAAGAACTCTTGATAGGACTATGTGGTCACGATTCTCAGACCTCTGACTCCTTTGTTTTATGATATATTAACGCACTAGCGCTCTCGGTGGCCTTTAAAAAAAAAATCCAGAAAAAAAAATAAAAAGTGAATGTGAGGACGCGAACCCGGGTCGTCCGCTTGAGAAGCCACGACGGTATCCACACGACCACCGTGCGCTTCTGGGGTGATAAACTCGAAACCTGAATATACTTTACCTATCCACCAAATTTACAAAAAAAAATGTATCATCCCACCAACGAATGGTAAGAAGACACATTTTTGCATCGCGCAAGTGAAAAAAAAAAGGAAAAGAATCGTCTGGCGCATGTGTCAATCCATAATCTGCCTTACGTATTTTCGAGCGGCTTGAGAGTTTCAAATTAAGTCTTTTTAGCTCAAACAAGGCTCTAAAATGGTACGCTAACGACCGTACGATGACTGAAACGAAAAAACAAAAAAGCGTGGTTCTAATAGCCGCGCGGTGGATGCAAACGTAAACTGAGCTCTCTCGAGCGTTCAAATTACCCGCAGATATGCCTCGAAATATCTCGACCAATTAAAAAGATGCCCTGGCTTCGGAGACTCTCCGCGGATGACACGCCCCTTTTAGGCTGCGTTTCATTCATTTCTAGCGGCGCTAACTTTATCTCGGTTCACACTGACACTCAGTGGTGACCAATCCGACCGAGATTTTACACCGTTTCACGAACGTTTCGTTAGCATTGCCGTTCCACTCCTTACCTCTAGCCTCCATGGACTTGTCGCTCACTTTACTTCGGTTCACACTGATTTGTCGCCCACTTCACTTTGGTCCGCGTCGAAAAGATTTTCCACAATTCCGCGAGTGTTTGAGAACCGCATTTCCCATAGTCGTTTCTACTCCTTACCTCTAGCCTCCATGGACCAGACGATGTCCTCTCTCGCACAATCGGGCCAACACACCTCGCGCTATCGTGTTTATAGGCTTGCGCCCCATTTTCTAGTTTTTTGACTCTTTTTTTTTTTTTACTATTCCACAGGACGAATCGCTTATTCCACAACGGACTATCATAAAAAATTGTTAAGCTTCAACGCCGACCAGACGATGTCCTCTCTCGCACAATCAGGCCAACGCACCTCGCGCTATCATGTTTTTTTTGACTATTCCACAGGACAAATCGCTTATTCCACAACGGCCCGTCATAAAAAATTGTTAAGTTTCAACGCCGACCAGACGATGTCCTCTGCGCCCCATTTTCTAGCCGGCCTCTTTTTTTTCTTACTATTCCACAGGACGAATCGCATCTTCGCGCATGGGGGTTTCTCGATTACTTTTGCGATAGAGCGACCGGGGCTCCACATGTATGGTTTTTGCGCCCTGGGAGCATTCGTGTGTTGGGATGTCACTCGTTGCGGGGAAAATGCGGGACATTGAGCTCGTATCGCTCATAAGTAGGGAAAAAACTGCGTTAATATGTTATGTACCATGAGAAAACCATAGAAATAATGTGATATTAGAAATGCAGAATTTCGGAACAAAAAATGGAATGTTTGACGAGTAAAACTCATGTCAATCGCTATATTTTCTTAACAAATAACGACGTAGAAACTGAAAGAACTCAACAAATTCCCAGACTTCAACAACTACCTTATCTTCGTTTTGACCAAACTTACATCCGAAGGTACGAAATATTTTTTTTTTTTTGTTGTTTCGTTAGATACGACGATAAGCTGCGATAATCATTTTTATGACGCGGATCTTATGGTCTTAAAGTTTTACGCGCTGCTTAATATTCTGTAATCTTTCTCTTGTTTCTGTTTAGATGTACCTACGAGGTCGCTCAGTGGATTGATATTAAAAAACAACGTGACAGCTCACTTTCACAAGTTTGTCCCGGAAGTAACAAATTTTATCAAGCAAGAATGTCTGTTGTCTGAATCCTGCAGTGGGCGATCCGTCGCCCATGATCCGAACGACGGTTGGAATTCTGATCACAACTATCGCATCAAAAGGTGTGCGCAGCTTGCGTTACAAGTATTCGAATGTTTATGCGAATTAGTGATTGCCCATTTTTATGCGACGTTCTAAAAGTCGATTTTTTTAGCGCACCATTCGATTTAACATTTGATATTAAAAATTCGACGCATCGAAATGAAATATAACAAAAATAATCGATACTCTTTAAGCAACCCGTGTTCTGGAATTGAGCGAGTCTTTTAAAACATAATTTTTCATTAGTCGTAAATGGTTATGTTACATTTTCAATAGGTGAACTTCCAACGTGGCCGGAATTATTACCGGCTCTCTGTCTAATGCTGGACTCGCAGGATTACAACGTGTGCGAGGGCGCGTTCGGTGCTCTGCAAAAAATCTGCGACGATTCCGCGGAGGTTTTGGACTCGGACCGACTTTTTTTTTTTTTTTTTTTTTTTTTCTTGCAATTGATATAGTTGATGAAGATATGATATTTATTAACTTATTTATGATTTTGGATTACTGTTATTTGTTGCGCTAGACGGAGAATAATATATTGTTTTTCTCTTTGGATTTTTAAGGTGATGCAAACTTCAATATCGTACTTCACGGCTATTTGCTCTCTTCGCATCGCCGATAAATAATTCCTTATCGATTTCTGTTATACTAATCATAGGTGCATCCTTTATCCGAGCAATAAAGCATAAATCCTTGTATATATCATTATGTTTGGACCCCTATCATATCTGCGTTTGTTTTTGTTTTGTTTACCGGACATTCCCTTTATTTTTTGCACAACGTAACCGGCTCAGATTTTGCATATAATATTTTGATTTTGATAATAATATAATCAATGTAACAAATTTGCCTGCCGCCAGGAATATTCTCTACTTTTTTTAGATAAACGTTTCAGAGGATTCTATTGAAAAACACCAAACAAACTGACCGAAAAAAAATCGGTAAAAAAAAATCGAACTGCAAAATTTTCACGGCATTTGACAAATCTTTCATCGTTATTTCGGACCGATATACAAAGATATGTTAGTTTAAACAATGTTAAAATATAAACGCGCCAAGTACGAAGGTCTAATTTTTTTTTTTCAATCAAATGTATCAATTGATTTTACAATTTTATATAAATTCAATTTTATAGAAATTTAATTTAATAGAAATGTAATTTTATAGAAATTTAAGTTTTTATCGTCAAACACAATTTTCGGTTGTTTTATAATAAAATATATCCTGTCGATATATATGTAAATTCTTTTTTAATTCTAATTTCACAGTTATTGATACGAGTATTCCTATTTCTTTATTATCAAATGGGATTTCCAATATTTTTAATAAAATTTATTAAAGTTATATATCGGGCCGCTATATATGTAAGTTATGAAGAAATGTACAATATTATCTTTCACTGTTAGCTCTGTTCTCGTGGTAACTCACGAACCGTCGGGACAATGCGAAGATCCCCATCCTCATGATCCGAAAAATCGAATTCCTAATTACCGGAATCATGAAATTAAGGCGGTAGTAACACGCTCAACGAGGAACTACGAGCTTCGCGGTCTCGTTCGCCGTCGCTTCTTCGAACGTTCGTAAGGGCGACAACGCTACTCTGGTGAGAATGTGAGTGGAGAGATGACTTTCCACGTTATCGCGGTACGCGATAAGCCACTGACATTACTATGACATTATCGTCTCAATGTCCTTTAATGTATGCGCCATTCTGGCGGAAATCTAACGCAAAGAAAAACAGGAAGACGCTCGGCGACAGCGACTTCTAATATTATACATTGTTGTCGTCAGTTTTTGTGAGTCCACCGAGCGACTGGCGGACGATCGAAATTGGAAGGACCAGCCAAAATCGATACAATGTAACAGCTCGCTCGGCGACAGCGATTTCTAATATTATACATTGTTGTTGTCACTTTTTGTGATTCCACCGAGCGACTGGCGGACGATCCAAATTGGAAGGACCGGCCAAAGTCGATAAGATGTAACAGGTCGCTCGGCGACAGCGACTTTGTCGTTTCTTTGACATTGGGCGACAACATTATCGTCTCAATGTCCTTTTATGTATGCGTCTTTCTGGCGGGAATCTAACGCAAAGAAAAATAGGAAGACGCTCGGTGACAGCGACTTTGTCGTTTCTTTGACACTGGGCGACAACATTATCGTCTCAATGTCCTTTTATGTATGCGTCATTCTGGCGGGAATCTAACGCGAAGAAAAATAGGAAGACGCTCGGTGACAGCGACTTCTAATATCATACATTGTTGTTGTGACTTTTTGATCCAAATTGGAAGGACCGGCTAAAATCGATAAAATGTAACAAGTCGCTCGGCGACAGCGACTTTTTCGCTTCCCGTTGAATATCCAATCGCGTGACGTTCGTGTTTTGATGAGACGCGTGTTTACGTTTCACGCTTCACCGCCGCTCTTTTTTCAACGTTGCCTCGCAGTGTTTACCTCGAAACCCGACCAATGAAATCCTTCCTCCCCTCCAAATGTTCCATCCCGATCGCAGCGTCGGTTTCGCCGGTTTGCCGCGAAATTGCCGGAACAAAGCCAAACGCGTTTAATCGTGCGCTCAGGACGTTAGGCGAAGGTCCATCGAACATGTCTCTCTTCAGGCGCCTGGAAAATTCACCAATATCGTTTTACTGTCTGGGAATATCCGAAGAAGATGAAGAAAACATAAGGAAGATTGTTGAGGTAAGGCGACTACTTATTTTTCTTATTTTATTCAATGCCCCAGCACTTAAGTTTAGCGAAAAGTAACGCAAGATGCGAATGACACAGGAACAACAAAAAAACAAGTTTTCCTGTATTAATTATCCCTTTCCAGGCACTAGAGCAATATTTTTGTGAGATATATTCGAATTTGAAAACTAGGGTCATCTTTCTTCCTTTTATGCACATTGCAAATTGTGTTGTAGTAATAGCAGTGCTTTTATTATATATATATAGACCACTGTCGAGTACTTGTACTTTGTTGTTTACAATCGGTCTTGCAGAGAATCTTTTGTAAGTCGTTATTTTGTTTTCACCATTTCGTCCGTTATTGTCAGGATAAATTTTCCATACTGCGTCATGAAAAGATCGACTAGTCTCTGTTTTTTGTTCAAACGCGCTACGCTCTTCACCAGAATTCAGGCGCATTCGCAGATTAAAATTCTATTGTGTAGTAACGAGTTTTTTTTGAGATTTTTGGTTCAGAATGTAACGACTTTCAGTTGTATACATGATGAATAAATAGAAATATCTTTGTTTTCTTCGTATACAGCATCCGATGCTTCGTTGAAAAAGTAGTTTCGTTTCAGACAAATCTAGCGCGTTGAGAACGAAACTCGATACCTACCGAGTCTTTGCCTTAGAAGTTAGTATACAAACGAATGAATGATATACGGAAAAAAAAATTGTCCTGGCTTACTTTATCCATATCGCTGTTCTACGATCTTTGATAATTCTTTACAAAAGTTTTTATTGTTTATGTTAATGTTTCAGGAAAATGGAGGAAAAATTGGAAAATGCGAGCTACGAATTTTATTCTCTGACAAATCAACATACTCAAAAGACCAACACGACGACTGGAGGGTCTGCAGCTTGGATTTTATTAAAGCATGCGCTCAACGAAAACAAATTGTGGATATTTGTCGCTACAGGTAATAACAAATTTTAATTTTAATTGTAACATTTTTGAAGAATTAATTTTATTAAATATATTGTAATCACCTACAAATAATTCATAGGATATTCTTCTATGCCCGATTCGTGATGTTCTCGAGCTTCTAGTGAATTATAATTAATATCAATATTATCAAATCCATTATCAATAGAATAGAATAGAATAGTTTTATTTGCTTTCAGGGAATTTCCCTATTACAAATTGGATTATAATAATCACTCGCCTTTGAAACTTAATACTACTTTATAGAATTTGGTTTGTTTCAACAGGTACATTAGGGTGTGTCATTTTTGGGCAATTTTTTTTTTTCGACTCACAAACAGGTTGTATACTTTCAGGAAGGTAAAATAATAAGCCTGTAAAAATTTTAGCTCTTAATATTAATATTTAGATGCGCCTCATCGCGAATTTCTATTTCCCATTTAAATAACATGGGAAAAAAATTTTTTCATGTTTGGAATTTTATACGTTGGCAATGGCATATTGTTCGATGGAACGCAAAACATAATTTATAGAGAATTGCACGCTCTACAAAAGAGATGTCTTGCATTTTTTCGATAGACATAGCCATTCTGATTATATTTGAGTTCAAAGTTCAAAATATACGAAAATTCATCTTTTTGTTAATATTATAGCGAAACTATTGACTCTGTTGAGAATCTTCGATCAACTTTTTTGTAGATTATTAAATTTACCATGAAAATTGTCTCATCCATGATTAATTAATATTTATTGTTAATTGTTCAATGCTGTAGAGACCTGTCTTCTGTCACGAAACTGGTTCTAATGGGCTGGTACTTATCATAAATAGTTACAAAAAAAATCGACAAAATACTCACGAATAATATCTTTCGTTATTTCCATTAATAGTAAAAAAAAGATTCTCAATAGAGTCAATAGTTTCGCTATAATATTAACAAAAAGATGAATTTTCGTATATTTTGAACTTTGAACTCAAATATCATCAGAATGGCTATGTCTATCGAAAAAATGCAAGACATCTTTTTTGTAGAGCGTGCGATTCTCTATAAAATATGTTTTGCGTTCCATCGAACAATATGCCATTGCCAACGTATAAAATTCCAAACATGAAAAAAATTTTTTCCCATGTTATTTAAATGGGAAATAGAAATTCGCGATGAGGCGCATCTAAATATTAATATTAAGAGCTAAAATTTTTACAGGCTTATTATTTTACCTTCCTGAAAGTATACAACCTGTTTGTGAGTCGAAAAAAAAAAATTGCCCAAAAATGACACACCCTAAGGTACATATTCGCTTATAATGATAATATAAATGTGCGCATTTTACATATCTCCTTTAAATAGAGAGCAAGATTTCTAGCTTCCTCCGTTTTCAGTTCATCTATAATTATCGGAAAAAAGGCTGGTCCTAGGTATCTGGATCTGAGTGGGGTATATCTTGGGCAATCTGATAGCACATGTTTTAGCGTCTCTGGTTCGCTAAGGTTGCACACTAGGCATATTTCGGTTTCATCTATCTTATACATTAATTTCTTTATTTTCAATATAATCATATTTCGGCCAGCAAGTCTACATTGTGCAATCAATCGTATGAAGGGTAGTGGGAGGTTTTTTTTTCAAGTATTCTTCACACTTTAATTCGTTCAATTGTTTGATATCCTTATACGTCTGACTGTACCCTGATAGCAACGCTCTGACTGCATCAGCCCTAAATTGTTTGTTTATTATGACTACTTCCAGCCTTTCAATGATATTATTTACTGTGCTATCGTTCAGAGTAACAAGAGAGTCAGCTAAATCATATTCAGTCATAATATTCTTGATACACGCAAACCAGTTATATTTCATATTGTTTTCAAGAGACGCATCGAGAGCAACTAGTCTATCAAGACAAATTCTGGGAAAACGATTTTGGTGCATGTCAAGAATTTTCGCTAACAGCCTAATAGCTCGTTTTAGTACTAATGATTTCAGCGTGGTAGTGCCAGTCTCTAATCGGATCATGTATCCTGGTGTACAAGTTGGCACCGCAAGCAAGATTTTGTAGAATCTTCGTTGGACCAAATCAATTTCGTCAAAATGCCTGAGGCCCCATACACCAGCACCGTAAAGCAATGTTGCTACCGCTATCGCGTTGAAAAGTTTAATTCTTGCCTCCCACCTGTTTACTTTCGCAGTCATTAGCGGATTCCAAACCGCACCCAAAGCTATTTTACCTTTCGATTGAAAGTACTTAGCTGCTAGAGTGTGTAGTCCTGACTTCCCAAATGGTACTCCCAAATATATGTACTCATTCACAGTTTCGAGGGGAATACAGTTATATTTGAGTTGACGAGTTTGTTTGACACGACCGGCTTTTTGAAAGATCATTACTTTCGTTTTCTTCGTGTTCACTTCTAGTCTGTTTTCTCTACAATATTCAGCCAAGGTGTCGAGTTTATGTTGTAGTTCTACAACATCGTCTGCCAATAATATAAGATCATCTGCGAATAAAAGCAATTCAATCTTCTTGTTTATATTCTCGTGTCCTCGTTCTATGAAAAATCGATCAATGTCTGAGAGCAATAGTGAGAACAGGATTGGGCTTGCTGGATTCCCCTGTAATACCCCCTGTGTTACATCGATTTTTTTCGTTTTTCTACGTTGGTCAATGCGTACCCTAAATGAGGCCATGTTATACAAATTTTGTAATACTTTTATCATTTGCGTGCTGACGCCTACTTTGTACAGCTTTTCCCACAAAGTAGAGTGATTGACAGAGTCGAATGCTCTACGAAAATCGATAAAAGCCGCAAATAACTTCCCTCTAGGGCGAGTCAGTGCTAAACCAATTTTTGCATTTAATGTGAAAACATTGTCATCGCATGACCGTCCCTTTCGAAATCCTGCTTGCGCCTCCGGCAGTATTTGATTATTTTCGCACCAGAAGTTGAGTCGTTCTGCAAGGATTGACGTGAACATTTTGGCTATCGTGTTAGCTAATGCTATTCCTCTATAATTAAGGGGGTCGTACATATCACCCTTCTTATAAAACATTATAACTTCCGACTCACCCCAACTCGATGGAATTTTGCCTGACATCAGTATCTGTGTGAATAGCTTAGCAATATAACCGAGCCAATCTCTAGGTAATGTTTGGTAGAATTCGTTAACGATTTCGTCCGGTCCTGGTGATTTATTTTGTTTACCTGTCCTAAGTACCTTCATCACTTCTTCAATGGTAATTGCATTATCTAGTTCCGGGACCCGCCTCTCAAAAAATACCCTAGTTTGTATCTCTCTTGATGGTAGAAGTTCCGTGTAGAAACGCTCCCATTGATCTTCCTGTATAATGCATTTTTTAAACTTCTTTGTCTTTAGTTTTTTATATGTCTGCCAAAAAGATTGTGCATCCTTAGTGTTTGAGAGCATTTTTTGAATCGCAAGTACATGTTCTGCTTTACGTAGTTTTATAAGGTTATTATATTTCTTCCTCCAATTCTTAAATTCTTCCTCGTAAAAGGTGTTATTCGATCTATGCCACATATGATATCTGTGATTAACGATTGTCTTAGTTTTGCGACATTCGGAGTCATACCATGGTTTATTCATTGGCCGCAGCGATTCTGTGTTTTTCAGTTGGTATGTCATATCCAGGTAATTCGCGGTGTCTTTGATATTGCTAATTAATGTATCATTCCGTAGTTCTATATTGTCAAATTCCACGTTTAGTTGAATTTTTTGTAGTATGAATAGTTCATACATTTCTGATTTTTCTGGTACCCATTTCAATTTGGTAATCCCTGGCATATGCATTGGTCTGTCGTTATCTGTTGGGGCACCACAAGGTGAGGGTGTAATTCTAATTGGGAGATGGTCCGAGGTCCCTAAATTGACAATTTGTAGGTCAACGAATGTTCCTAGGCCCATGATATTTGTCCATGCTAGATCAATAGTACTGTTTCCTTTCCCCAAAAAAATGAATCCGCCTACCATGTCGGAGTACGACCTTGCATTAAGAACGCATAGACCTAACTCTTCAAACTGCTCAACCAGCTGTCTCTCATTCCTATTAACTACATTATCTCTGTGTTGTCTATAACTTGTAAAACTTGAATCTAAAGTCATATTTTCATCTAACTGGTTCAGGGGTCCTATTCTCCCGTTAAAATCGCCACCGACCAATATAGGTATGTTCCCGTAAAGTTCTGTTAAGTTTTGTAGCTCATCGGTTAACATTTCTAATCTTTCATTATAAAACTGATCCCGGAGATAAACACTGACTACAATTAGCTCGGTCATGTCAACTATACATTTTATCGATATCCACATCTCGTTTATATCTAATACTGTGACCCCTGAGACGACTTCATTGTTGTAGAGTACACACATTCCTCCACTCGCTCTACCTCGCGTTAAGTCTTTTATGGCCGGACTTACTATTTTCCTAAACTCATTTAGTTGATGTGGAAAAATCAATACATTATCTACTTTCCATGTTTCGCTTAGACATAATATTGCAGTTTGTTTCAGGACCTTAATTTCAGTTTCTATATAATCAAAAATTGGCTGTAGACCATGGATATTCCAAAAAAGGATACCGTTAGGTCGACGGTATTGCATTTTCTCATGATGCATGAGTTCTTCTGGTTGGGAGTGTGTGATTGGCTCTTCTATTGTTTGGCTAGGAGTGACTGTCACTGTATTATTTCGTGCTTCTTCCTGGTGATGGAGATTCTTGTTAGAATCTTGGGTCTGTATTGGTGTTCCTTGGTCCTCCATTGATAGGATTGTTTCTCCAGTGTAGTTCTCATCGCGATCATGTATTTCAGGTAAAAGGTTCCAAGTGTTCTCCTCGGATGTGTCATCTTGGGTTACTGTTTCCTTACTATTTCCGTTTATATCGGTCTCAATCTCTATGTAGGTTTTGATGCTTCCATATTTCTTGTCAATTATGTTTTTTTTTTCTTTAGGATCCTGAGAGTTTTCAGTCTTATTCTTTCTTCCACTGAACTCTTTTTGGTCAATGGTTGGTGTGTGTTTCGCTCTAGTTCCTTGGGGAGCTTTGCGAAGGAAGTTGGGAATATGGTTCAGGGCGAAAGGATTCCACTAATCCTTTTTCATCTCTCCATACAAATTCTTGTTCGTCCACAAACAATTTCCTGAAGCCAATCTTGACCCTCTTTCCCTTTAGTTTTTCCTCTCTTGCGTAGTTCCCAATTTTTCTTTGGATTTCACGCTCTGCTAGTGTTCTATCATGGCTAATGTAGAACTGTGTGCCCACCAATTTCTTCTTAGCTTTCATGACCATGTCTTTATCGTTAAAGTTGCTTAGTTTCACTACGATGAGTTTGGTTTTTCCCTCTGACTTGATCTGAGTGGCTGTTTCGAAGCTGGGATCTATATTTAGTTCTTGATCAAAGAATTCAGACACCACGTGTGCAACGTTACGTCCTTCTGTTGGAAGTCCTCTAATTATTATGTTGTTACGTTTTTCCTCTTTTTGACGAAATTCTTCTGACTTCCAGCTTCAAGATCCTCTTTCGCAGTAACTCGTTCTCTGCTTCTAGAAATGTCGTTTTGATGTGAAGTTCATCTCTTAATGCTCGAATGTCGTCGACAGATGCCTTAATGTTTGAGTTTTCTTTTCTGACTTCTTTAATTTGCGTTGCAAGATCTTCAATACGTTGCAGAACCTCCATTATGCCCGGCGATAGTGGTGTATGTTGGTTATCATCTTGCGAGATTGAGCGGTTTTTTGTGTCGGCATCGTTTTTGTTTTTTGGCAAAACTGGGCTTTTCGTGGTGAGATGATTTGTAATTTTATCATTGCTATTGTCATTACCTTGTTTGGACAAAGCATTTTGTCTCGTACTCACACCTTTCCCCACCATGCTTAGCGTCGAGTTCCCGCGCGGTTCTTCTTGGGCTTATCCTCACTTCCAGCTTATATAGCCCGTTTTTTGCTTCCTCCAGCCCAATCGACAAGATCTAATTATCTCACCCTTCTCGACTATACTATTAGCATACGTTTATTACTAATATTCACTCCAGAGGTGTTAAAAAACCGCTTTAATCATTAAAACTTCGGACAGGCTTTCACGCTATGTTCGTACGCAACGCCCCCCCTATCGGTCCTCCAAATCCATTATCATTTTATCAATCAATTAAATTATATTGAAACACATGAAAATATATTTTCAAAATGTTTATATTAAGATGATAATTTTGTTTATAGGTTGTCGAAAAAGAAGTTGGGTGAAGGCGTCCTAGTTTATTCCTTTCTATACGGAGTCAATTGTCAAACATGGTAAGAATCTCGTTGAGTATTGCATTCTTTTTTTATTGTACATTTAAAACTACTCACATTGTAACATGATTTTCCACAGTTATAAGAGGAAACTTCGAAAGTCAAGACGCCCCGCGAATCCAGCAACGTCAAGGTAAAAATTATTTACAAATTGGGCAGTCGACACTAATGCGACTACGTTACAATCCTTAACTTTTCCAATCTCGTCGGTGATTTCTTGTGTTGTCGAATTATTATGGATTGTCCCATACATAGTATCTAAAGAATAACGATTTTAAACTGATATTGACCTTTTTTTTTCAGCATATCGAACATGGAGACAGTAAATCGTGTTGGCCGAAAACACATCGAGCAATGGCACATGACCTTGAACACAGGACTTGAACAAATGCGCCCCATCAAAGAATCGCGCAGCGCCCCTGATTTAATAAGAATACACGTCTCGCCGCCTACATTGAGCTCCCAGGATAGCTTCCATACAGCGAACAACGGAGGAATCAACGAAAAAGAAATAGATCCACTCGCAACTACTGGCAAATCACGCAACATGAAAGGACTTTGTATTGGCAGCTCTAAAAAAAAGACCGGACAAATCAAAATCTAGTCGGACTAGAATTATCAGCGACAGCGATGAAGGTCCGGAAACACTGACTAACGGACAAAACGAAACATCCGTTGAAGAGATCGCGACAACCACTCGTAAAGAGGATGCGCCGATCGAAAGCCGAGTATCTCCAGTCGATGAACCGCAGCCTGGACCGAGCGGCTTATCGCGGCGCTACTGTAACTTTATCGCTTCTGATTCCGACTCCGATGAAAAAGTACCGAACCCGATTCGCCGGACGAATTCGCATGATCGGCCTGACAGAAATAACGTCACAACGCATCCGGCAAACTCTAGCGTTTAACAAATCACTCCAAATAATGAGCCCTCGAGGTTGCGCCTCTATGATATTCGGTTGCTGGCACAAAAAGTCAACCATAATTTGTTGTTCCTGCCGTGTGAAACTCGACACAGTTCGCACGGGAGCCCGGAAGACAACGAAACTCCGATACCAAAGTCTGAAAGTGCCCTTGGACGGGAATCAGGGCCTTGGATCGTTCCTTGTGACAATTGGATGCAGGAGAGTCAAAATAGCCGCACCTATCCACCCGCAGCATATGTAGAGTGTAACGACGGTAAAGCCCCACTTTTACGCGAGAATGTGATTCCAGAATTCGTGGGAATCACGAGAGAGTCGAGCCCGCCGAATCCATGCTGTGAAAAAATTCACGACGACAGCACTACGTTCGACGAAAAAGAAATAGATCCACTCGCAACTACTGGCAAATCACGCAACATGAAAGGACTTTGTATTGACAGCTCTAAAAAAAGACCGGACAAATCAAAATCTAGTCGGACTAGAATTATCAGCGACAGCGATGGAGGTCCGGAAACACTGACTAACGGACAAAACGAAACATCCGTTGAAGAAATCGCGACAACCACTCGTAAAGAGGTTGCGCCGATCGAAAGCCGAGTATCTCCAGTCGACGAAGCGCAGCCTGGACCGAGCGGCTTATCGCGGCACTACCGTAACTTTATCGCTTCTGATTCCGACTACGATCAAAAAGTACCGAACCCGATTCGCCGGACGAATTCGCATGATCGGCCTGACAGAAATAACGTCACAATGCATCCGGCAAACTCTAGCGTTTAACAAATCACTCCAAATAGTGAGCCCTCGAGGTTGCGCCTCTATGATATTCGGTTGCTGACACAAAAAGTCAACCATAATTTGTTGTTCCTGTCGTGTGAAACTCGACACAGTTCGCAAGGGAGCCCGGAAGACAACGAAACTCCGATACCAAAGTCTGAAAGTGCCCTTGGACGGGAATCAGGGTCTTGGATCGTTCCTTGTGACAATTGGATGCAGGAGAGCCAAAATAGCCGCACCTATCCACCCGCAGCATATGTAGAGTGTAACGACGGTAAAGCCCCACTTTTACGCGAGAATGTGATTCCAGAATTCGTGGGAATCACGAGAGAGTCGAGCCCGCCGAATCCATGCTGTGAAAAAATTCACGACGACAGCACTACGTTCGACGAAAAAGAAATAGATCCACTCGCAACTACTGGCAAATCACGCAACATGAAAGGACTTTGTATTGACAGCTCTAAAAAAAGACCGGACAAATCAAAATCTAGTCGGACTAGAATTATCAGCGACAGCGATGGAGGTCCGGAAACACTGACTAACGGACAAAACGAAACATCCGTTGAAGAAATCGCGACAACCACTCGTAAAGAGGTTGCGCCGATCGAAAGCCGAGTATCTCCAGTCGACGAAGCGCAGCCTGGACCGAGCGGCTTATCGCGGCACTACCGTAACTTTATCGCTTCTGATTCCGACTACGATCAAAAAGTACCGAACCCGATTCGCCGGACGAATTCGCATGATCGGCCTGACAGAAATAACGTCACAATGCATCCGGCAAACTCTAGCGTTTAACAAATCACTCCAAATAGTGAGCCCTCGAGGTTGCGCCTCTATGATATTCGGTTGCTGACACAAAAAGTCAACCATAATTTGTTGTTCCTGTCGTGTGAAACTCGACACAGTTCGCAAGGGAGCCCGGAAGACAACGAAACTCCGATACCAAAGTCTGAAAGTGCCCTTGGACGGGAATCAGGGTCTTGGATCGTTCCTTGTGACAATTGGATGCAGGAGAGCCAAAATAGCCGCACCTATCCACCCGCAGCATATGTAGAGTGTAACGACGGTAAAGCCCCACTTTTACGCGAGAATGTGATTCCAGAATTCGTGGGAATCACGAGAGAGTCGAGCCCGCCGAATCCATGCTGTGAAGAAATTCACGACGACAGCACTACGTTCGACGAAAAAGAAATAGATCCACTCGCAACTACTGGCAAATCACGCAACATGAAAGGACTTTGTATTGACAGCTCTAAAAAAAGACCGGACAAATCAAAATCTAGTCGGACTAGAATTATCAGCGACAGCGATGGAGGTCCGGAAACACTGACTAACGGACAAAACGAAACATCCGTTGAAGAAATCGCGACAACCACTCGTAAAGAGGTTGCGCCGATCGAAAGCCGAGTATCTCCAGTCGACGAAGCGCAGCCTGGACCGAGCGGCTTATCGCGGCACTACCGTAACTTTATCGCTTCTGATTCCGACTCCGATCAAAAAGTACCGAACCCGATTCGCCGGACGAATTCGCATGATCGGCCTGACAGAAATAACGTCACAATGAAACCGGCAAACTCTAGCGTTTAACAAATCGCTCCAAATAGTGAGCCCTCGAGGTTGCGCCTCTATGATATTCGGTTGCTGGCACAAAAAGTCAACCATAATTTGTTGTTCCTGTCGTGTGAAACTCGACACAGTTCGCAAGGGAGCCCGGAAGACAACGAAACTCCGATACCAAAGTCTGAAAGTGCCCTTGGACGGGAATCAGCCGGCAAACTCTAGCAGTGACGAGGAAACTGGTACATCGAAGAAGCGTAAAAGAAATAAGAAAGGAGTGGATCCGACGAAGAAGAAATTGTACCATCCCGAGCTTGAGTCCGACTTTGAGGACGTTGAACGTCCGCCACATCGAAAAGGTGCCTTAGATAAGGATAAACAATCTAGCGATGAAGACGTAAAGTCTCGCCGGAAAAAACTAAGAAGAAACAGCAACGCGTGAGTATTTGTTTAACTAAGTTAAATAAGCGAACTTTTTTTGTACTACTAAATGTCGAACAACAGGCCGTACGGCGAACAATTCTACAGCTCGTTGATCGTTATAGAGAGGTTTTTTTTGTACTTTTCAGAATCCAATATGCAAGGGATTGGAGAAAGAAACTAGCGGCCAATCGGGCAGGCAGACAAAACGTGACGTGAGTAATTAAGTCGGGCATTGCGGCAGTTATCCGAATTTCGTTTAATTATACTGCCTATTATTATTTGCAGAGGCCCTGATTCCCGTCCAAGGACACTTTCAGACTTTGGTATCGGAATTTCGTTGTCTTCCGGGCTCCCGTGCGAACTGTGTCGAGTTTCACACGACAGGAACAACAAATTATGGTTAACTTTTTGTGCCAGCACCCGAATATCTTAGAGGCGCAACCTCGAGGGCTCATTATTTGGAGTGATTTGTTAAACGCTAGAGTTTGCCGGATGCGTTGTGACGTTATTTCTGTCAGGCCGATCATGCGAATTCGTCCGGCGAATCGGGTTCGGTACTTTTTGATCGTAGTCGGAATCCGAAGCGATAAAGTTACGGTAGTGCCGCGATAAGCCGCTCGGTCCAGGCTGCGGTTCGTCGACTGAAGATACTCGGCTTTGGATGGGCGCAACCTCTTTACGAGTGGTTGTCGCGATCTCTTCAACGGATGTTTCGTTTTGTCCGTTAGTCAGTGTTTCCGGACCTTCATCGCTGTCGCTGATAATTCTAGTCCGACTAGATTTTGATTTGTCCGGTCTTTTTTTAGAGCTGTCAATACAAAGTCCTTTCATGCTGCGTGATTTGCCAGTAGTTGCGAGTGGATCTATTTCTTTTTCGTCGAACGTACTGCTGTCGTCGTGAATTTCTTCACAGCATGGATTCGGCGGGCTCGACTCTCTCGTGATTCCCACGAATTCTGGAATCACATTCTCGCGTAAAAGTAGGGCTTTACCGTCGTTACGCTCTACATATGCTGCGGTTGGATAGGTGCGGCTATTTTGGCTCTCCTGCATCCAATTGTCACAAGGAACGATCCAAGGCCCTGATTCCCGTCCAAGGGCACTTTCAGACTTTGGTATCGGAGTTTCGTTGTCTTCCGGGCTCCCGTGCGAACTGTGTCGAGTTTCACACGGCAGGAACAACAAATTATGGTTGACTTTTTGTGCCAGCAACCGAATATCTTAGCGGCGCAACCTCGAGGGCTCATTATTTGGAGTAATTTGTTAAACTCAGGAGTTAGTTTCATTGTTTCTCGAAGATTATGTGTCTTCGATCGAAATTGTTTAAATGCTCGAACAATCTTAAGTAAAGTGAGAAGAATAAACGTGCATGAAAACCTCGAATCATTGATTTGTTGAAGAAACTATCAAAAAGGACCCCGCAGAGTCTCCTAAACCATTTGGTGAAAATTCTTCTTCCGCGCATCAAAGACTTTTTCCGTGGCATGAGCGAAGCCCACAAAGAACAATTTTTAGAGCTTCAGCAGGCGAGTAGTCGCAAACATTAGTTATTAGTTATTACCAGTCGCAGACATCACTAAAAAAAAGTCATTACGCAGTCACGTAACGTTATTACCAGTCAACAGACTTTAAGGACATGTAATAACAAAACAAAAACTCACTAAAAGTATTTTGTCAATACCCGCTAATCGTTCATTATTATGTTTTTACGTTTCTGATTATTCTTTGAACTTGTTCATGGCGTTAATAAAGGATTAATTTACTGTGCTACTTTCTTGTGTATATCTTTATTATCGATGAGAATTCGACGTAAAATTATAAAATCAATAATTACATTTGATTGAAATAAAACAATAGACGAAAAATAAACGATTTCACTGTATTTTGGAAACGCGACACGTACGAAGGTCTAATATTTGTTTTTTAATCAAATGTATTAATTGATTTTATAATTTTATGTCGAGCTCTCGTTACTTTTGCTTCTAATAGAAATTTAATTTGTTAACTTCAAACACAATTTTTGGTTCTTTTATTAAAAAATCCAGGCAAACTGGCGATTTATTGCCGCAAATACCCGACCATTACCTTGATAACGGATCTGCATTTATAAAAGAGGTATTTGTCTAACTGCCTTCTCGAGAGAAGTCCAGCCAAAGTTTCGAGCACACATTATTCCAGCAGAGGTTCCAGACTAGTAGACAAAAAACTTTGTTCCATTTTATGTATTCCAAACAAAATAGCGACGATTCGTGCGTTCATTGGGTGACACCTCAAACAGCTGACCGCGGCATTTTTTTAATCACTCGTTTCCTCCTTCGCTCATTTATTTTTCCATCAATCGCTAGGCTCGCTCGAAGGTTTTGCACTGTAATAAAAAATAGAACATACTTTCATCATCATGATTTTGTCATTCGAATGGAAAGTTCTTTCTAATTCGCTCCTGTTTCATTCTTTTTTTTTTTTGTTACGGTCTAAGCCACTGCTAAATTATTCATCTCTCGACAGATTCTCTTTCACATCTGCTCTTTCTTGGACGCATCGACTCTCGTACATGGCCTTGGACTAGTGTGCAAACAGCTGAGAGATGACTTACTGTGGAAAGTCAGGATTAGCCAAATTTGGCCGAACGGACGTTATCCAGTTCTGCCGCCTGGTTAGCTTAAATCCTGCAGCGCTTGTCTTGTACATTATATTATTCGGAAAGCACAGGAATATCTTACGAACCATTGCAATATTAACATAATATTATTAGTTCCTTGAACCTGGCGTAGTATCGATTAAAATAATGGCATACACTTTTTTATGTATGCATCGAGCGCCTTGATTTTTTCAGACGAAGACGATGAACTTTTTTGGAAACTTTCTTGCGTCGCTATCGAGAAAGAAGTGGCCCATTGGGGCAACAAAAGTTCCATGGAAGACTTCACCCTCACGGATGTTCTTTACAATGCCACAGTCGATGCACTTTTGCTAATGGTGTACGTTTTTTTTTTTTCTCATCTTTTTTACATATTTACTTTAGATTTTTAGATAAATCTTCCGAATTGTTTTTGAATAATTTGATGTAAATTTTCGTCACAGAAAGGAAAGATTCTCGTTTCCGGTGGCAGAGATCGTTTGGTTTGGTTTGCTGGAAGTTAGAGGCAAACGCTCACGAAGGGTGGATATGGGATCTCACTACCATGGGAAACACGATTTACAGTTGCAGTTGGGACAAGTTTGTCAAATCCTGGGATCTAGGTGATAGAGGATTCGAATCGATCAAAGCACTTGAGATGTATGCACAATAGGGTGTGTCATTTTTGGGCAATTTTTTTTTTTCGACTCAGAAACAGGTTGTATACTTTCAGGAAGGTAAAATAAGAAGCCTGTAAAAATGTTAGCTCTTAATATTAATATTTAGATGCGCCTCATCGCGAATTTCTATTTCCCATTTAAATAACATGGGAAAAAAATTTTTTCATGTTTGGAATTTTATACGTTGGCAATGGCATATTGTTCGATGGAACGCAACATATATTTTATAGAGAATCGCACGCTCTACAAAAAAGATGTCTTGCATTTTTTCGATAGACATAGCCATTCTGATGATATTTGAGTTCAAAGTTCAAAATATACGAAAATTCATCTTTTTGTTAATTTTTAACATAAACATAAACATTTTTTTTTACTATTAATGGAAATAACGAAAGATATTTTTCGTGAGTATTTTGTCGATTTTTTTTGTAACTATTTATGATAAGTATCAGCCCATTAGAACCAGTTTCGTGACAGAAGACAGGTCTCTACAGCATTGAACAATTCACCAATAAATATTAATTAATCATGGATGAGACAATTTTCATGGTAAATTCAATAATTTACATAAAAGTTGATTGAAGATTCTCAATAGAGTCAATAGTTTCGCTATAATATTAACAAAAAGATGAATTTTCGTATATTTTGAACTTTGAACTCAAATATTATCAGAATGGCTATGTCTATCGAAAAAATGCAAGACATCTTTTTTGTAGAGCGTGCGATTCTCTATAAAATATGTTATGCGTTCCATCGAACAATATGCCATTGCCAACGTATAAAATTCCAAACATGAAAAAATTTTTTTCCCATGTTATTTAAATGGGAAATAGAAATTCGCGATGAGGCGCATCTAAATATTAATATTAAGAGCTAAAATTTTTACAGGCTTCTTATTTTACCTTCCTGAAAGTATACAACCTGTTTCTGAGTCGAAAAAAAAAAATTGCCCAAAAATGACACACCCTAATGCACAAATATGAAAAAAAAAATGTATTTTTCAGTAAAAAACATCTCTGAGTTTTCTGCAGTATTCACCGGAGTGAATGGAGTACTCACCATTTTTTTTAAGATTCGCAATCAAAATTTTCACAAATTTACAACAACAAAAAATTTTAAAATGGATTCCAAGTGCTCCATATGCTCTGGTGAGTGATTGAAAGTATAAACGATCCGATTTTTGGGGTCGAATCGTCGCGAAAAGCCCCCTATACTCATACACAGTCGAATCTTTACACCTTTTTTTTTAACAGGAACGTACCGGGTGCATTATTATGCGTGAGCTCTTGCCCAGGTCTCAATATGATAGCAACCGGTTCGTTTTGCATACTGTTTGATCCCCGATTGGGCCGATCGCCGATCGCCGATCGCGACGAGCCGTTATGAAAATTGCTATGAATGCCAATTACATTCTGTCGGCCAGTGAAGACAGAACAGTGGTTGTGTGAGATCAGAGAGCAAGAAAAGTGGCGAACACGATAGAGGTAAAGCAGCAACTCGTACACGTGCAGTATTGTTATCCAGACCAGAATAATTTACCGTTCCATGAAATTTTAACGATGGAATAATCACAGATATCTACATACTTTTCTTTTTTATTGCGGATTTCTAAAGATTCTTATCCTATGACAATGACAATGCAAAAAGGAACGGCCTACGTTGGCGATAACATTGGAAATTTGCACATTTTAGATTCTAAAAAGGACTTTGAGGTGGTCAAGAGTTACGCGACCGGCCACACCAAAGGCATTAAAAGCTTGCATTGCACTTCCGGTTGCTGGATCACTGGATCTTTGGACACGACGGTCAGACTGCTGAGCCCTACCGATCCTCCTCAACTTATCAATACTCTTTCGAACCCGCACGGCGAGATCGCATCTGTAAGTTTAAGGAGACTCGCGACAAATCAGTGCTAAATTTCTTAAAGTTTTTCTGCAGTATCTGCAGGTTTATCGATTTTTGTGTGATAATAATTGTTCAATAAATGTTAACAGATGGATTACTCGGATGGAATACTCGCGGTCTCAGGTTCGCACATTCTAATTTGGAAATCCAAGACTGGACGAGCGAACGAAAGTTCGTGATAACGCTGATTAATTTAATCACACGATCAACAATTCAATGCATAGCTAGCAAAAACACGTTTCTATTTTATTGTTACACTATTTGAATAATCATTTAATAAAGGCTTTGCTAACAAGATATGCGTATACTCGTGAATGCTTTATTCTTAAGGCAGCGGAAAAAAGCGCGCGCTATTTGAAACGACGCATACCACGATTAACTGCTCTTTGTTACATTTTTAAAAATAAAACATCTTTACAACAATTTAAAGAGCTTCGTAAATTGTTTCCTCGTTGATAATCCCGAAAATTTCGAAAAAAAACGTGATTTCACATGAGAACCTCGACATTGAAAAAAAAAAACGTTAATAACGTTTTAAGTATCTTAATTAACAACCTTAGCGTAAGTTCGCCTCGCAAACAAACCTCGACTCCATGACCTTGGACAAACAAACCCTTCCAAACGACCTTCAAAAATTGAAAAACAACAAAAAACCATTAAACCTCTCCTTCGAATTTCCCGAAGAAAAAACAGAGTCTTTCATCCCGCACCGGCAAATCCCCCCCATAATCCCCATAAAAGCCCCATATAAAACGAGGGGTCCTCGGCGAGGCCCTGAGGCTCACGGGAACCGATAAAAAGCCTTTTTAAAGCGAACCTCTCGTTAAACTCGTGTTCGTATCGGGGAGTAGGGCCGGACGGAACAGGTCCGGGAATCCCGCGGTCACCGGAAGTGCTCGTCTGCTCGGTCGATCGCAACGTTCAGTTGTCCGTCCAAACGCTCATGCCTTTTAGTAAAGTAGCACTTTCGCAGCAACGCAAGTCAATGGTTAATCGTTCGACAAATAATAACGTCGATAGCAGCGAATTTTGGGCTCGAGTGGCCCAATTAAATATCCAAGTGGAGGTGCGTTAAATGGTCGCGTGGCGGCGGAGGGGCTTCCGCTCGACGGTGAGGTCAGAGAAGGCTGGCTGCGTTCGGTGGCCCTCCATGACCTGTATGTAAGACCGTGGTTACGCTCTTGGCATTCTCTCTCACTCTACTGTGACGGGCGATGGCGTTGCTCTGTCGCACTTATAGCAACAATCGATATAACACATCGCCTTGAAATGATGTGGTACTGCTCGGTAGATAACAAAAACTATAAATCGTTGTTCTTGGCCACAATTGATGTTTCTGGCAATATATGAGAAGTACTGACTGCGTGTTAGTACTCTGCAGTCAGTGCTTATCGATTTTATTCGCAAAATCAATTGTCGCAAAGAATAACCCTTTGGGAAGACTCAATTGTGTCACTCACCTCCCAGCGACTCGGTCAGTATAGCACATGACCTTAAATGTGGTGTGTTACTGCTCGGTCAGTAACAAAAACTGTAAACCGTTTTTCTTGGCACAAATGATGTTTCAGGCAGAAGATGAGATGTACTCACTGCATTTTAGTACTTTGTAGTGATTCTTTCCCGTTTTTAATTGGCAATATCAACTGTGACGAAGAATAATACTGCGAAAAAATTAGTGTGATGTGTTATACTAACTGAGAGGATCTTCCCGAAGTGTTATTCTTCGCCATATGGTTCTTTTTAAAAATAAAAATCGAAAAGGATGCAAAGTACTAAAACGCAATTATAACTAGTGATATTTTGCCAGAAACATCAATTGTGGCCAAGAAGAAAGCTTTACAGTTTTTGTTACTGACCGAGCAGTAACGCATCCCTTTAAAATGAAATAACAAGGTATTATAACGAAGTTCCAAAAAAACATAGTTCACGGAAGATTTGTTTATTCAATAATCTTCAATGAATTTATTAATCGTGTCGAAAATTGATCAATAATGCTAATCACCCTATGCATTACACGGATGCGCCCACTTCCGTAGATGGATGCGTGCATACCCTTCGAGCTAATGCGACTTTTATTTCTAGCCAACGTATTCTCGTACCAGTTTGTTGGCGCCACGTGTCTCACTACGGAATCGTTGTGAAAAACCTTGTTTTCCTGCACAAATTTTACACCTCCTACAATAACATTGCTACTAAATCGTGTATTATCACTCTCAAAATCTTCATCATTTATTCGACACAAACGTTAATATGACTGACGAATCCAATGGTGAATCGACGTTTGAATTCGTCGACAAGAAAGTGGACGAACTCTCGATATCTGGGGAAGCAGGAAAAACTGGTTAGCAATACAAACAATACACCTTTCAAAACACCTGTCAAAAGTGCGATTAAGACGCAAAAAGACGTCAAAACGATTTGCAATCTTGCGTGATTTCTCAACTTAACGGCGTGTCGACAATCGCACAACTATTATCCCAAACGATGAAAAAAAAATGTCACCTTTGCCCAATAAAATTTGCAACAATTTCCAAATAAATTATTCCCCCCTCAGAATTAACATTTAAAACGTCTTATGGATAAAATGTTTGCTCAGCCGCCTTTTATTCACTATAGAAAAAACTAGTAAAAGTTCATTTGTGAAAATTCGGTTGCATAACAATTAGTGTTTTGTTTGTTAATATAGTGGAATATTAATGGAAAATAATCACAGCTATTATGGGTACGATTAATTATACAAAATTTGTTGTTTTTTCCCAAATGCCTTGATACTGATTCAGATTATCTTTCAATGCCAATAACGTACTTTAATAAGAGTTTCTCTATAACCTATGTTATATTCATTGTAATTAGTATGTGCTCTTCTAATTAATTAGTACTTTATATATATTTTGTATATCGAATACTAGGTATGCAAAAATATTCATTTGTGGATACTAACTTTTTCTTCCATTCAACTATACTCAGGCTCTTTTGAATTCAGTGAGCGCAGAGAAGAAATTCCTATGGAATTTTTTTGTAGAACTACCTTTAAAAATGTGGGAATGTCGTTAATCTTTAGGCGTGGAACTATTTTACATTGATTACATATCTATATCCTTACATAGCTAGGTACTCGTTTTTTTTTAAATATCATTTTCTGATTAATCTTTTTCTTCTCTCTTTCAGCATTTTTTTTTTTTTGTTGTAGATAATGATTCAAGATCTTTTTACCATTATGTATATTGATGTATAACATTGGAAAGCACACCCAATGTAAACGTTATTCAACCTACGTGAGCTGCTAAAATATAGTATCTACATTCAAGAATTAATTCAAACCATGATTACTATATAAATAGTTCCACGATTATATTATACAATGTTATATTTTTCTAGCAATTGTGCAACCATCAATCATTATTACTATTATTATTATATTTTAGAGACAGGTAATAAATCTCCAAAAGCTGAATATTCTTGTGATATGCACTTGCGATATCAACATGTTATAGCCGTTTCTGATCAATCGTTGAAAATCTTACATATAAAGTTAGAGAACATAGTCAGCTCTTTTTTGTCCTGATGTATTGCCGATTTCATGGGCAATCTTGTGTTATCAGTTTTTCTACCGATACTATCGGGTATTTCTGCACATTATATTTTATATAGGAACACCTAATAAGGCGGATAAAAATCCTCAACATTAGGGTATTCTCGTTGTGATGATATAACTATTTGCAATATTAATATCATACAGTATTCTTGGATCAATCATCGAGATAATGTTATAAGTAAAGTTGGAGCACATGATCATCTCTGTTTGTCAAAATATTTTCCTATAAATAAAATCTTTAGTAATATCGACCAATCGGTAATTCACTATATGTATTTTTCTGAAATCTGAAACATCACGTTTTTTTTCCAGATTCCATCAGCAGTCTTTCGTCATCAGCGTCGCTACTGACACCATTGGGATTTTCTACATCGACGGGAAACTTGCTCTCTAATATAGCTCCTCCTTCGGCTTTACCAAGTTTCGTTGCGAGTCCAGTTGCCAGGCCTTCCGAGACACTTGGGACTGAAGAAAGAGCCGCGCAGGAGGCGAGTAGCAATGAGCCCGTGCAGAAACAACCGCAGGCCAGTACCGGAATACAGACGAAGAAGCTTAACGATGAAAGCTCCGATACTTGTACCGCTGAATATAACGCAGATACCGCATCGGAAGACACTGGAGTAATCGGAGGAAGCTTGTTTTCCTGGATGAAGGAAACTGTAGCCAACAGCAATGTTCTCAGCAAAGTTGCAGAGAAGGCCAAGAGCAGCGTTAATTCTATGATCACAACTCTAGACCCTCAGATGCGTGAGTTCATTTGTGAGTAGAAGTCCTCCTCATTGTTGCTTAAAAACTGGAGACGGTAAAGTTGTCGTCCGTGCAACTTTATAAGAAGCTGCTTCAATGAATTTGAATAGGTGGCCACGTGAAAGTCGGTGGTCTCAATTTTCAAGTCAGTATAACTATAAAATATTTTATTGACTAATGAAACAATCAAGTCCTTCCCCACTAACAACAATAATTATCACATCAATTGACTCGATTCAAAATTTAACCATAATTATCCATAACAATGGGGATTTTTTCCCTCCACTCAAGTGGACTCAGTTTGAAACATATCATTTGTTTAAATCAATGTTAATAATCGCTTACTCTCGTTATTTATCAATCATTTTTTAATGACTTGCTTCTTTATTGCCTTGAATCACCTAATCTTGGACCCTCTGCTTTATGCATCGATAGAAAGTGGCGTGTTAGTATTCTATTTTAAGATCAACTAGAGTATCCACAGTTTAGTAAATGCCGGTACACGGTAAACTCTACGCAACTCTTATCAATTATGAAGGATTTCGAAATCTATCAGAAATAATTCGAAACATATTTTTTGTTTGTACGAGACGTAATGAATAATGTGAAAATAATTTTGCACAGAAAAACCGACTTCTGCGTCTGTGATTGTGCCCGAAATACTACTGCGTTTTGGTAGACAGGATTTCACAGCGTTCATCTATTTATTATTGATGTATTACCAGTTCTTTGAATAGATTCGACGTTATGTTGTGCATCGCAAATCCAAAAATAATTTAACGATTACACCCATAAGTAGCTTGTGTATAACGAATTTAAAAAAAAATGTTCGTAAATATTCACGCGCATATACGTGCTTTTTGCTAAATTTACATTTCAGATTCGGGAGGCGACGTCAACATCATCGTCGCGTCTAACAAGGAAGTCAAAGTCAGTCCTGTGCGAGAGGCTTTTCAGAATGTCTTTGGGAAAGCGACGGTCACGTAAGCATTTTCTTTACAACTGTAATTAGTTTATCGCACTTTACACTAGCCAAATTGGTACTCGATATCTTTTTATATTTTTACAACGACAAATTAATTAACTGCTGTGAAGTGTGATTTCTATTGCCTCATGTGTCGATGGTTATTTGGGATGAAGTAGTCTTTTTTTTCAAATAAAAATCGTAATTTAAAAAAAATAAATAAATAAAAAATTAATTAAAAACAGCTACCGCAGCTGTAAAAATTTACAAGCTACCCCCTTTGTTTTTTAAAACTGCTGCTAATCGATCATCAAAATATCTACTACAGCGAACATTATTTCTTCAAAATAATACTATTAAACATTGAGCTCGTTAATTGTATGTATGAGAAAAAGAATAAAAACCCGTAAAGAATTGCAAATTTAAAAAAAAACGTCTCAACAAGATGGATCTTTCCCGAACATATATGTTAGGACTTGATGTATTAAAAATTCGCTGCCACCAGTAATTAAGTAATATGTGTGTTTTTTGAAGAACGGTTCATTTTTTAGCTTAAATAGTTATTGAGGTAGCCGCATTGTTCATTTTGAAAAACGAAAAGATAATTGTTGTCGCACACTAAACAAAACCATTTTTAAAAAGCTTACAACATTTTTAGTATAATTTAAGAAAGATAAGTCCGCTTAATAGCCACAGCGACAAGTGCTTTATGCGCACAGTAGCGTTTGTGTAACGCGGGAATATTGTTCTTACAAAACATTGGCCCCTTTCGCAAAGCACTCAAATTCTAGTTATTTATTTTCGAATGTTTATAACTCTTTTTAATTATCATGTAGCGGTGTAGCCGTGGAATCCTCAGCGGTCGCTGAGCAGCCGGTGGGCTTTGCTGCTGGAATTAAGGGCGCCGAGGAGCGCGTAAATGCGGCTCGTCAATTGCCAAACGTATCAAAGGATATTCCGGTGGTGGCGGTAGAGAATTTCTTATTGGAAGTCGGCACGGACAAGTGGTACGATCTCGGAGTTATAATTCTAAGCGATCCGAAGAACAACATAAATCTGCAGACATTCACGCAAATGACGCCGGTGCCGAGTGAAATCGTGGCGCTCGCACGCGAAGCAACCCCTGAAGACTATCCACTCAAGTGGTCGGGATTCTCGGTGACTACAGGAAATTTAATGGGAACGAATCTTCAAGTATCTCACAACGAGTGGCATCACGCGCTCACCGGCGTTTCCCGAAGAGATATTATTCTCTTGGCCGCTCAGTCGCTCGCTGGTATCTACAAGAACACGATAAGTCCCGTCTAGTTCTGCACAGATGCGACCCCCTCTAACGGAAATCTCAATTCTAAGTGAATGTTCTACATATTCATTCTTCTATGTACATAAAAAATCCTATCTAACGATAGTTTAATCCTCCAACTAACATAATACGAGACGATTGCGAACTGCATTCTATACACAAGCTGAAATTTTTGTAACATTGATCGCAGTTTTGATGACAGTCAGATTGAGGCGAGATTTGATCTTTGAGCGTTTCATCCTTTCCATCAAGATTTTCGAACTCTGTTAAAGATTCGCGCGGCTCTACTTGCATATAGCATGGAAATTTCATTTACCTAAATACCATGATGTACTAATAAGCGAACTTGACGCTTTTTTGTTCAGACACGAAGGTCTTAGTGGTTTTTGGAAAATATCGTAGATAACACGTCGTTATATATAAATATTGTATGCAAATATTGGTGACAGACTGATTTTGAGGTATACACGTGTTATACAATAAAAAATACGCAGTATTCTCAAAAATTGATTATGTATGTGTATGTATATATACATATATATATATACTTTCTGTGAAGAGATGCTGTTGTCTCCATTAAAATATATTTTAAGTAATCAACGTATGTGCAATTATTTTAAATATTAACCTTCAAGATTACGCTCAAGCCCACGCGGCGATCCACAGGTCGTTGCTTTTTCTACGTTTGTATAAAGTGTATTTCAAAACTTTCCATAAATTCTTGAATTTTCGTTGTAAAGTAAAACTGTAAATTTTTTGTACTATAAAAGGATATGGTCAGTTGCGGTGGTTTCAATTAGGCATATATCTGAATTATACACAATTAATAATCGCCATGTCAAGAATAAGGACATTTAGTACGAAATATAATTACTAACAAAAATCGAGAATAATCTACAATTGTTGATATTTTTCGTGATGACCATTCGATTTTTGTTAAATCTGCAGAATAGAACTTTGCAAATTGCTGCCTCATTATTTTTGGCTTTTTACAAAACTACCTCTATGAAAGAGTACGTTAATAGATTTTAGCTTCCTCATAGAAGAAACTTTGTAAAATACCAAAATTACTAAGGAAGCAATTTATAAAGTTCTATTTTGCAGCTTTATTATAAAAGTTGAAATTTCTAAAAATCTCAAACGTAACAAATTATTAAAAAAACGTGTACATTTCATTACTAAATCGTATTGATTTCATGTTTTGATAAAGTTAATGCAATAACATCCTTTTTTCACGAAGCTAAAATTTTGAGAAATTTAAAACATTTTGCAGATTATGATGGAATTGTATACTAATTATCGCAAAATAGTAAATTTCATATATAAAATTTGAGTTGATTGTCTGGTTTTACTATAGCTAGGGCAACAACTTGAATGTTTCGATAATTTTAAAACTATTAAATCCGAACCGGTTTTGCAATTTCGGTCACATTCAATACCAAACAATATATAAATACTTACGAAGAATTATTTAGCAAAATATCCTCAATTTTACAAAAGCTAAAGCACGCACATCCTTATTTAGAATTCAAAAAGCTACAAAATAAAAATCGTTGCACACATCGTATAAAATTGCACCAGTCAAAAACGGGTGCTTCACTTGTGTGCCAAATTTTAGCTTAATCATTTGAACGGCTTTTGAGTTATAGACGATTGAAATTTCAAAGCCCCGCGCACACACGGACATTTTTGCTAAACTACGATCTCGATGTTTTGAACCATTCTGAATGTGCCGATATCAAAAACTCGATTTCTTTTTTAATGTAAACAAAACTTTTTTTTACAATTTACGACTGAATTTAGTACCGAGTTGAGTTGAAATTCATACAGATACTCGACTTACTGAAAACGTACCCTGAACGTATTTTAGTATTATTTTAAGGATCGCGATTCAATCTTAAAGCGTTCGAAATTGTACAAACTATATCTTACTGTTTTTAAGAAATACTTACCTGTCTCCTGTTTTTTTAAATTCATTTTGTAATGTCGGTATCAGCTGATTTTCTGAGAGGTGCGGACAAAACGATCAAGTTGTAGTAGCAGTTTGTTCTGTTTGTTTTTTTTTATATATATTTGTTGTCAGATTTTTCGTGTATTCTCGTGTTTACGAATACATGATTGAGTGTTTTCCGTTTTTCCTTTCGTGCTCTCCCTCTTTCTTTCTCTCGCGTGTCACTCCTTCAGTTCAGTCATTATTTCTTTTTTCAAAACTTATCAGAATGATAACAGAAGTTGAAAATGTAAAAAAAATTAATGTAAAAAATTACAGGGTTTATATCAGTATTTCATTACAGTGGCTACAGCAGTCAAAATACCAGCGAAGACAGAGTAATTTATACCTTTTTGTTTAGATTTTGTTATCCCCCCGCGGCTTAACAATTCGTGGTTCTTTTTTTGTTTTGTTTTAATCTTTCCACAACTTTCGATATGCTAAAACAAAAGCCACCGAAAGAAAGCTGACGTTGCGCCGTACATCGCTCCAGCGATATTAATTGAATTACAATATTTAAATAGGTATTTAAATACAGTGCGACGAAACCGAATCGGTTACAATTTGTCGAGATACGAAGCCAATTCTGGGAGACCTTCCTTCAAACCCTTCCTCTTACGCGTGTCCTATAAACAAAAACACAAATACAAGATTAATATCGTAATCCGTTTGATAAAAAAATTCGATTATCAAGAAGCAATACAATCATGTACGTTTCCCTATTCTGGCAATTCGCATATTCCGAACAACCGAAACTTAAAAACGCTTTACTTTTCCACGATTTAAAAAATGACAATGCATTTGTTAAACAAAGTCATCAGTTATGATCGTGGTACATGGACATAATATGTACTCAGTGTTTCCAAGTCTATAAAGTTTCAGATAAGCATTTACCGTAAAATCAGCTTCATTAGTATTATTTACATTACAAAATTTATCAAAACATAATAAACTCTATAAAAGAAATCTCAAAAATTGTGCGAGAACTTGTTCCAAAAAGATCTTTAATTCTCGGCCCTTTTTGGTCGCAACTTCGTGAAATTTTGAAAGTTTCTTTTTATTCTGGTCATTTAAAAGTTGGAGCATCGAACTTTATCATAACACCAAATATGACTATATTTTTATTTCGTCAAAAGTAATGAAAGTTTGAAATTAGTGAAAGTAGTGAAAATTGTCTGACCTGTACGACTTGGAACGGTCTGGTGCCGGCCTCAAACGGATCACCAGGAAGAACCTGCCAATGGTCGAAGACGCACTGTGGGAAAGCCTGTCCGCCGGTGTTTGATCGAAGATCAGCGGTGAATCCGAAGGACTCGTTGACGGGAAGATAAGCCTTGACGACAAACATAGGCGTTCCGGCGACTTGTTGTTCCTCGAATACGTGACCACGTCTGCGATTAAGCACACCGTAAATACCACCGATGGCGACTTCGGGACATTGGATCTCGCAAAGATATACGGGCTCCATGAGACGGGGTGCGGCAGTGAGAAGACACGCGTATAGACAACGTCTCGTGGTGGGGATGATCTGACCACCACCTCTGTGAATCGCGTCCGCGTGCAACGTCACATCGTAGATATTGAATCGCACACCTCGCAAGTTCTCTTCGGAAAGTACACCCTGAAATTATCAAATATACACTTCTTTACTACCTTCTTTATCCCTACTACATTCATTCAATTTTCATTGATTATCGTTGATAGCGTCAGTTGGCCGTTCTTAATCGTCGTTCATTATAATTCAGAACAGGTCTGTGAAGAACAATCATCATTTTGAGATTTTTTTTTTTATTTTTTATTTTTTTCCCGGTAGCGTTAAATTCTGTTTTTCTGGAAATGGCAATGAAATTGATGGAAACTTTGGAAAAATTGCGAAGGGCGAAGGCAATCAATTGATGCATGAATAATGTCTTTGGCATGACAACTGAGAATTAACTGTTTCCTCACTATAATTATTTTTTGCTTATTGCAAAGTTATCTCTGTGAGGAAGTATTTTGATCGATTTTGGCATCCTCATAGAGGAAGTTTAAATAATGATAATAAGGAAGCAATTTGCGAGGTTCTACTTTGCAGAATTCTTTATTTTTGGAAGAGATTTGTCTAAAAATTTCAAGTTCCATAAATTGTTTACCGCTTGACCGTTGTTTGCCAAAATTTGACTTTATATTATTTAGTTGTCGTCCATGTTAAAACCAAATTTGAACTCGGTGTCTCGTAATTTGAAAAAGCAGGCGCACGAACCAGATTTTTCAAAAAATTCAAAATGCCATAAAATTTGAACGGCTCTGCAAATCTGCATCAAATTAGTACACTATTTGTTTTTCCAATGATAGGCTATATTTGTATAAAATTAAAGATAAATCTAGGGAACTTTTTTTGTATTGCTATTTATTCGGTTTTTTTTCCCCACCAAAATCGAAATTTACCGAAATACGCGAGTTCATTTGACTAAATTTGACGCGGATATGTAAAATTATGTAAAATGTTGAAAGTGCAATAAAATTAGAACCGATCTACTTTCTTGAAAATCTCGAGGAAATTTTTTAAAAACTCATCCGTTATATGTCTTAATATGTCGCGAACAAATTTGCTTAGAGAGATTACCGATTTTTATTGATATATATTTAACCGTGATATCAAGAGATATTAATAATCGAAAGAAACCAATAGATTTATGGAATGTTACCTCTTTGGCGGCCCACTGGAATCCAGCGACGACGGAGTCTTTGATTTCATTGAGGTACTGTACTCCCTTGGTGCAATCAACAAGTATGTTGGGCCCGGTTCCATCGGGACCGAAGCACCAGATTTTCCTGGCTTCGGTTACGTCATAGTCGTATTTCTCGCTGAGATAACGTGCGCGAGATTTGAAGTCGTCCCTCGGGTTGACTTCGCCGTTGTCGATGTCCTCAGCGAGACCATCGGGCATTGGCTGAGCCTTCATGAAGAGACGATTGTGCTTGTTCGGGGATTTCGACAGACACATCTGGTCGGATTCCTCGGACACGGTTTCTCTGTATGATACGACCGGATCGGATTTCTTGATGGGCACGCAAGCATGATCCTCCTCGAGATCCTTCAGGCAAATTTCAAGATGCAGTTCACCAGCACCAGCAATAATGTGCTCACCGGACTCTTCGATGATACATTGGACCATAGGATCGGATTTAGCCAAACGCTTAAGACCTGAAGCATCAAATATTCCTATTATTACAAAAATCCTTCCCTCGATTCAATAAAAAAATGATTTCTCTGTATTTTCTTCAGTGGAAATGTCAACGATAATCACGGTTATTCATAACCCAGTGCTCTTACGAGTGTTTTCATCATTTTATAAATATAAGAATTATCACCGTTCCTATTTAAAAATATTTAAGTAGGTTTAATCACTATTAAGAAGCATTGAACTTGATCGTTGGACCAAATAATTGCGGATTATAATATCTACCAAATATTTTAATTGGTTGTAAAACTTGAAATATTTGAAATTTTATTCTCGCACGATATTCGGTCTACAATTTTTAAATACTATTTCAAATATCTTTTAAACAGAATGATGATTATCCGGAAATTGCAATTGTATTCTTTAATTGTTTATAATACGGCTGTTTCTCACCTTCCACGAGTTTGGGCAAATCTGCAGGGTTCTTGGGCTCGACGGCAACACGCACGACGGGAGACACGGAGAACTTCATAACCTTCATGTTGTGAGCGTCTTTGTATGTGGTGATGGTACCGGTCTTAACCAAGAACTGGTCAACACCAACAAGACCACAGATGTTACCTGTAACACAGAGAATCTTTACGTTAAAATCATGTCGACTCGATAGAAAAAAAAGTCCAACGGTTTAATGTAATTATTGTCAGTTGGCCGTTCTTATTCGTCGTTCATTAATAATCAGAACAGGTCTGTGAAGAACAATCATCATTACACTTTTTTCTTCTCAAAATTGCCGAAAATAAGATTGTAATAATAAAGAAAGAAAGAAAAGTTACCGGATGGCACATCCTCGATAGCCTCGACGTAACGTCCCATCATGAGAATGGTACGCTGAATAGCCTTTTCGTAAAGATCCTCCTTCTTTCCAGGAGTGAAGTTCGGTCCCATGATACGGGCCTTCATACCGGTGGAAACAATACCAGAGAATACACGTCCAAAAGCGTAGAAACGACCCTTGTCGGAGGTCGGTACCATCTTCGAGACGTACATCATAAGGGGACCGTTAGGATCGCAGTTCTGTAATGCAATAATAAAAAGACAAGGTTATTCGCTGCATAAAAATCGTCAAAAATCATCGTTAAAAAGAAATATCAAGTCAGTTGGCCGTTCTTATTGTCTCTCATTTGATTTCAGAACAGGTCTGTGAAGAACAATCATCATTTTATAGAAAAAATGTAACTAAATACTTTTATTTTTAAGTTTATTAGAAAGAAACAATAATTGTAATTAGTTCCCCCCTTAATATCGCCTAATTTGTTTCTTTCCTCGTTGTATTATTATTATTGTTGTTGTTTTTTTTTTTAAGTGAAGACGATGCTGCTTTTTCTTTCTACGATAATTACCTTGATACCAAGGGCGGCTTCATCATCATGGGGTCCTTCGTACAACATTTCCATACGGTATTTCTGCGCAACGACAGGCGATGGCAGATGGATCGCTATCATCTGAAGTAGAGCCTCTCCAGCGGGCAACCAAGTTCTCATGACGACCTAACGATGAAAAAAGTAATCGATAACTATTGTGCTTCGGACAAACTTGTCGTACGCGATAATAATTGAAGCGAAATATCAGATTTAGTTCATGGAATCTCTCACAACGAATCAGAAGAGGTGTCAGAAATATATTTTAGAACGTTCATCACGAAAATTGAATTTGCAATACAAACAAAAAATTTAATAAGTTATCGAGTACATTCAAATTCAAGCTTGAAGATATCAATATTCACTACCGACGTAAGCCATTCTAAAAACCATATTAGAAGGCATTGTGTAATTTCGCATTTTTACCTTGAGAAGAGCCTTGCCGTCCTTGTCCTTATCTTCGGGCTTGAGGGTGATACCCAATTTCTGAAGAAGGGTATCAGCTTCTTCCTTCTTGTAGTTCATGATGCTGTCAAACACCTAAAACAAAAAAAAAAAGGTTTTATTAAAATGATGTCGATTCGGCAAAAAAAATCATAAACTTTTTTATGTAAATAGTGTCAGTTGGCCGTTCTTATACATCGTTCATTAATAATCAGAACAGGTCTGTGTAGAACAATCATCATTTCATATTATTTTTTGAATTCCAATAGAGGTCATTTT
This sequence comes from Clistopyga incitator, assembly GCA_947507545.1. Lineage (NCBI taxonomy): Eukaryota > Metazoa > Arthropoda > Insecta > Hymenoptera > Ichneumonidae > Clistopyga > Clistopyga incitator. Next base: position 4,278,130 of record OX382191.1, on the reverse strand, counting down.
TATATGAGGTTTTTCATTTTTTTTTTTTTGTGAAATATAACTGTTTAAGATTCCAATGGAAAAATAAAAAAATGTAATGGTACATTTTTCTACAATAACTTTTTTTCCAAATATATTTTTACTCCTTTTACCGGGGACAGGTTGTTTTATTACATGGTTTATCTTGAACCGCGCTCATCTTAGGTGAAAAGAAAACTAACAAAAAGCTTTTCACGCTCAAGTACTAAAGATAGTACACGAAAGTTATTCTCGGATGCCATGAAAAAACTGTGTACCTTGTAGATGGGGTCGAGCACGTACATGCAGAAAGAACGCTTGTTTCCGGCATCCTTCTGGCTTGCCCACTTCTTGGTATTAGGATTGAAGAACGATTCTCCCCAAAGACGGTTCATCAGCTTAACCGTATCGATTTTGAATCTCTCGGCGTACATCTCTGAGAATTGTTTGAGGGTAAAGGCCCAGCCGTGAAGACCGGAACCGAAACCAACAGATCCCTTGCTCGGGTCGACCTGTTTACAAACAAAAAAATTATTGAAATATCCCACTGTCGACATCACGTTGGAATTGAAAGTTGGAATTGAAAATAAAAATTTTGTAATTCTACTAATTTTGCATTGAATTTATACGCTATAATCAATGTAAAATATCATAAATATAACTGTGGTGAATTGTATTGTGGAAAAAATGTAATAGTCAACTTACGCGAACTTCACCCATGGGACCATCATCGTCGGAGTAGGTGGCAATGATTACGTTGACGTTTTCGACGATACGCTGGAAGGTCTGGTAAAGATCTTCGCTCTCGAGTTGGAGCTCGAGAAGAGCACGGTCCATCTTGTTCATGAACAAAACGGGCTTGATACGCTCGGCAATAGCCTGACGAAGCACGGTCTCGGTTTGGACACAGACACCTGCGAAAAACATCGGAAAATTTAGCAAGACATTTTCAGAGTAGAAAAACGGAGAACACAAAACGAATCCTTGATTATGAATTGTGATTGAATGTGGAACACGCCCCGTAGCAATATCACTAAAGGACATAGAGATAGAGGTCCAATGATAGCGTTTAAAGACGCGTACGCTCAACTTTTAATCTACTTCCATTTGAGTTGCACTGTCAACACTGTCTTTGTGCCTAATTTCAGTTCTTGCGAACCGATTAAATAAACACTACAGAGTGGCCCGTATGTGCTGGAAGCCGTAATAATCGAGAATCGAGAATTCCGGGTAGTAGAGATAGAAATTCAAAGGAGTTGCTGCTGGTTATTGTAGCTTCCCGGAATTTTCCAACGATTATTACTGTTTATTTAAATAGGAGAGAAATTGTAGCACAACTTTACTTTGTAACGATAGAAAACTCGCATGATCAAGTCGACATGCGCCATCGTGGAGGACGTACCAGATACGCAGTCAACGACAACGAGAGCTCCGTCAGTGACACGAAGAGCGGCGGTTACTTCACTGGAGAAGTCAACGTGTCCGGGAGAGTCGATCAAATTGATCAAGAAACCCTTCTCGTCCTTGTCGCGCTGGTCGGGATTCGTGATGAAAACGCAATCCTTCGCGTCGAGCTCGAAGTACATGGAAATGGCACTGTACAAAAAAAAAAACATTTTTTTATTATCAAGCTTGTATTATTTCCAGAGATCAGGGGGGAAAAATCGTTAAATTATAACCTTTTCCATTATTATTGCTATCATCGAGTTTGTCTCGTCGCACATCGAGTGTGCTCTCCTCAATCTTTGATGTCGAGAAAAATTATAATAAAAGAGAGAAAGTTTCCCCTTTTCCGAAATCTCTCTACTTGTTTATTTATATTGCAGATCATTTATAGTTCATGAAAACGTCCTATCTGTTATGCATTTTGTTAAACAATCAAAAAAAAAAAGAGCTTTACAATTGACCGATGATCGCCACGAAAGTTGAAGTAATGGAGAAAGAAATGGACGATTCTCTTCCATTGAGCGGTATTGGGGCCATAATGGTAGTCGTTAGAAACTTTTGAATGTCCGTTAACAAAATCGCTTTTGAATATAAATTTCACGAAAAACTGTTGCAAACAATGGTTAAGTTTTCATTTATTTTTCAATTGAGTATACGTTCCGATTGTTGCGAAAAAATATGTGCAGTTTAATTTTTGAACAAATTTTTTACAAATCATTTATTCACATATATCGATTGGGATGTGTTCTTCCGTATGCCTTATTCAGGCTTTTACTCAGCCCTTCTCCCCTTTGCCTGTTCCTTCATAGGGACCCCCCTCCCCTCCCGCCCTAGTATTGTCCGCAGCCACTCATCCTAATGCACTAATGCATCACACTTGTACGAGAGCACAGAAAAAATGCTGCAAACGTGGACGATACAGACGCTTTTACTTTTATTGAATTTCTACTGCACGAGAATACACGAGAAACTGAGAAAAATTGTCTCCCGTTGAGCAGTTGGCGCGCAAACCCGTGCGCGGCTGAGCTCTAAGGACCGTCGAAGCCACACACCGATTCTGCGTCCACTGCTTGTCGATTGGGGTCCACTTAGAAAAGCAGCGTAAAATAATTTCAGACTGAAAACTATTATGTTAATTATGCTATAAATATTTGTTGGTTCAAATAATTAAGCTTTTCAGTGTTGGCTTTAAATTCTCTTCAGGATTGATTTATAAAATTGATTAATTTATTTACATTATGGAAATACAATGTTGACCAGAAATCGACACTGGGTCACTGCAGTCAGTGTGTGCGGCCCTAGCGGTACCCCCAGTTAAATAGTATTGTTAGCAGCTATAACTTGGATGGGTGACCGCTTAGCCACGCGCCGGCGGGCCCATCGATCAGTGAGCGGGAGGACAGTTTACCCAAATTCTCGGTGTTTACAGTCAACTAAGTTATTTTCGTAAATACGCCGAAAAATTAGAAGAATATATGGCCGTCTGTACCGGTCCAGATTTTTCGCAATTTTCCCGTGCCTATGATGAATGCGACACAGTGTAGCTGTAGCCAAACGGAAAGTCAGGTCAGCGAAGTGAAGTGCGGGTAGGGAGTGATGGAAGGAACAGTGGTAAAGGGCGATTTAAGCCGTATAATGGAAGATAAATAAATAAAATATAATGTGGATCAGGAGACTGACCCGAATCAGATAAATGCCGATACGGGGTAATTAGCCTGCCATATTAATTTAGCATATTTACCACTAAAGCATGATCAAAGAAAGAAAATGCCTGTTGTAAATATGCACATATGTGTTTGAATGTCAAACACAATTGCAGCCTAAACAAAAACACCCGAGTTCCTCTGAATTTTGAATTCAGAAAGAAAAAAACAAAAAAAAAACATCCGACCTGTTTCTAAATATGAAGCGACGGTTAGATATTATAAAAAATACAGCCTGCAAAAGTTTCGTAATACATAAGAATTGCTAATATTTTCTGGAATTCTCGAAAAATACTCGTCGACCTTCCGATTCAATTTCTATTTTGTAATTGAGAGAACAAAGTATGCTCACGTCGACTTGATGGTGATGCATCGTTCCTGTTCGTCTTTACGGGTGTCGGTGAAACGAGTCTCGCCAGCCTTGGCACCGGCGATGATACCGGCCTTAGATACAAGGGAATCGGTCAAAGTTGACTTTCCATGATCTACGTGAGCAATGACGGACATGTTTCTGATGTTCTTCTTCTTGTCCATCATGCCACGGATCTCGTCTACTGTAAAGTTCACCTACAAAAAATAATACAAAGTTAAATCCCACATTTAAAAAAAAAAAAACTAAAACAGTTAATCGCATTGCACCGCCGAGTGCAACATGCATTTTATACGGATAAGCAATTTTTGAGAATTTAAAAAAAAACCATACGATCTTAGCATAATTATTTTGAATACGAGACTCGCATAATGTATAATTGAGAAAAAAGATTTAATAAAAAAACCAGTTTATATTATAATAAAAACTGTGGGAATCAAAGCGGTGATTTCTCTAGCAACGATAAACCCAACAAAATGGCTCATAAAATTTCCCAAAATCAGCTAATCCGTATTAGAGCAATCACACCCATATTGGTGGGTTTGCATACATTTGGAGCACCGTTGCAATGTACCTGCAAGCCTGCAATGCTGCAATGCTTGCCACCTTGTTGAGACGCGCATCGCCAAATGACGAGCAGATTTCGCGGGTTTTAACGTTAATTCACGGGAAATAAAATGAAAACGCGTTTTTTCTTTTCACTTGAGGATAATTTAGTGGAGGTAACGAGAGGCTCGACGAGAGAGCGGCGAGCACGCGATTCGTGACACGTTCTTTTAGCGCATCGCGATGCGAGCACATTTCGTAGATTTACCGCACCAACGAGTCAAAAAAACCGTGAAATTATAGCTCGCGAAGGTGAACGATTAGTTATCCCAGAGAGGAAAGGGATTATCGCGTTGATATATCCTTGTGCAGGAGGAGAAAATACGGCTGGAAGCGAGGTTGCGCAATACGGAGCAATGCACAATGTTTCCAAGTGTTTGCCGTATGTCGATACGACGCTTGCCAAAAATATTCACGTTATTCGATAGAAGGAGCTTCGTTGATGGAGTATTTAGGTAGATAATGCGCGAAATTGACTCACCATGTTGGATGTTTTCCGATATTCGTCGGCCTGGTCGGAATAATACGTGCGCCAACAATGGCGGACTCCCTGGAAAAGAACAAGAGGTCTGCTTCGACGGTAGTGGACGACAGTCGTCGACTGCGAGCAGAAGAGGGCGCTTGTTGCCACGACGCGTATCCCGTGGCCACGATGCGTTCACCAATCGACAGTCACATTTCTTCGGAGCGCATGCGCACTGCTCAGTAGCACCACCAATTGCTTGGATGCTGGGGGCGTGTCCCCATCAACGCCGCCGCTACTACACGCACTCCGAGACGTCACCCAACATGTGACGGACCTTTCGACTGCCCTCTATCCAACCACAATAGTCTTACCTTTTTTTTTATTCCTTTCTTCCGAGACGAATTTCGTCGCGGGAGGACGCGGAACTAACCAACTGAGTTGGGAATATAAGAATAACGGTATACGGAATTGGGTCTGTTTGGTTTCACGGCTGATACATTCCCCGGTTGCGAGTTTAGTGACGGCAATGTATCGTGGAGAAGATATATGATTGGGAAGCCCATGAGTGCGAGACTAGATTACTGTGAACGAGAGAAACGATATACAATGGAAAATCTCTAATGCTATTTCGTGAATATCGCATTTTTTTTTCGCTCCCGGTATTTATTGTACAAATAAATATCTTTCTTTTCACACGGAAAAGTGATTTTTTTAATGGGGTGGCAAAAATGACTGTGTACGCACGAAAAAAAGTTTCTCACTCAACAATTATAACAAAATCTTGGGCATAACTAAATATGAAAGAAATTTACCAGCATTTGTCTGATTATGTAAATTTGCTGTTTTTTTTTTTCGTAAAATAATTGTACCATTAGACTCAAACTGTTGCTTTGAAATATTGACACCTGTAATTGAATTATTGGAAAAAGTTTATGCCCTAAATCTATCACTGAGGTTAATTAATGGTCAAAGTGCATATTTATGCAATTTCTCGTTGCGAGATCGTGTGTAACACAAGATTATGCGCCATAAGAGGAAGAAGGCTATTATACCTGGAAGTCGTTTTTCTTACGCGTTATCGCACGACTGTATATCTCATTTTTTTTTTCTACCCTGCGTACTTTTGATTGAACTAATTCGAAATTTTCCGCAATACGAATATTGACCAACTGTACACCAGCTCATTTCTAACAGGTGGGTTTACGCAAAAAGTAAACCTGTAATCAACCAAATGCCAACCATCAAATAGGGAAAAGGAAATCCAAGCGGGTATCGAAAAGCATAATTGGGATTTGGTAAGATTTTGCAAAACCAACCCAATATCCAAATATCTACTTACTCGTAAAAAGTTTGTACTTGGTTGGGGGTTAATTTATTTATTTATAAAACAACTGTTAGAAATGCAGTTGATACTCGGTTATCCAACTGAAAAACCAAAATTCTATCCAATATCGACCATGATTCAACTGTATACCAACCAACAAAACTGTAGGATCAGTCCTCAAAGAAAGCATAATTGAGAGAATTAAAAAAATTATTTGTCTTACATTTTTTCTTTCGCTCAATCATAAAATCATATATATGAAGAAATATGAAACCACAGTTTGGAACAATTTAATAATAATTCTCTATTTATGTATTTAACAAAATCCAAATAATATACTATATTTGCTTAGGATTGCATTGAAAATAATTCCTACTTCTACCTCCGGTTTAAAAAACATTAACATACTCATAGCGTTTTATATTTCTTGTGAAAACAAACACACCTATGTCGGGTCGGTATCTTCAAGTAAACTGCAAGTTTTACGCATAAATATACATCTTTATCCCAGAAATACAATTTGATCCTCCGTTGTCAAAACAAAAACAATAATATCACGTGCACTGTACATGTTGAGATACAAAATAAGTTATCTTAGGGATACTTTTTCTTTCTTTTTTTTTTTTTTTTCAACTGGTTATGAAACATTTATGGGACATTTGCAATTGGTAATGGTAGTTAAATTCTGTACTTTTTCACTGTGGAATGCCAGTCAAAAAATGCAATTAGAACGACAGTCAAATGGAAAAGGTTCTTCAACGAGTTCCCTTGCAGCTTCGCTCGTGGACGGCAACGCGATCAGGGTTGAAAGTCCTTTTACAGAGTTTGCAAGGCACAAGTTGACCCAAGTGTGACTTCCAACGGGCCTCTGTTGTGGCAGCCCAGTCGACTGCACGGCTTCCTTCTGGTGATTCACCTGTTAAGAATAACATCTTTTTTATTTCAGCAATATTGTATTATGATTACCTTCAAATATTATGTCATCACATTTTTAAATTCCTTTATAAAGGGTGTTTTGTAATTTCCTCTACTACTACTGTCGTTTCCTGTTTTTTTCATTTAATGTTAGATTATGAACAATTTTATATATGGATATCCTTAAATTTCCCAGTCTAGTTGACTACACAGAAAAAAATGTTCTGGTATATCAGTAGGAAACCAACAAACATGTTTTTCACTAATCTAACAAGATTTGTTTATTAGTCTACATAGATTTTTCAAAACCTAGAGATCCTAATGAAAAAGTAATAAATCCAACCTGATAAGTTTTTTTGAAAATTCATTAAAATTTTATTTTGAGTAAAAAATGTCTAATGTAGAACCTCACATAATTGTTTCAATTTTTTTTTTCTTTCTATAATTTTCAAATAGTGGAATATTTATATTGAAAACTTACAGCTAGCACAAATAAAACTTTGCAAATTGCTGGTGATTTTTGACTTTGTACAAAGTTTTTTTTTTCGAGGAAGCCAAAATCAATCAACACACTTACTCGTGGAAGTAGATTTGTAAAAAGTTTAAAATAATGAGGAAGCAATTCGCACATTCCTAATTTTCCAGTATTTCTATGTTTTCTTGACGCATTGTGTATATGGTAATGTGTAAACTCAATAATGTACAAGAGTTTATTGTGTCTATAAAATAAACAAATAGTGTACAACTATAGTGGTAGTAGTATCTGATACTCGCTTTGAGTGTTTACATTTCTTCTCACACCACAGATCTTAATGTTAATCTATAATGTATTAAATTTCTCTTTTACATTGCTTCTGTGCTATTCCTTACTTTCTCTTCTTTCTTTCCTTCCCTTGCTATATATATTAGATTTTCCAAAGTTTAATTTCCAGTTACTGCCTTCTTCTTCTACCTCTCATTGCTTCGAAAGTCTTCTTTCTTCCAGGATTCTGATTCTCTCAGTTTTACTTCCCAAATGTCGTCTTATATCCTCGACCCGACGATACACGACAAAAATATCCTTTTCTTCTGATCTTCCCCGCCTGATCGTCCAGTCATTGCTCTCTTTCTCTCTCGGTTAAATTGCCCCCCATGCCTATGTTTCTTCTTTTGTAAATGTGATTGGCCTTTGTTATTACGATATGTTTTGCACCAGTTCTGGTACAACGAATACTCGTTTTTCAGACGTCGATCATCTTTTTGTCCTAGATATTATACCCACTTGCTTCTGTACTACTGACCCAAGTTCTTTTTTTCAAAATCTTCTCTGGCTGCGTAAAATGATGTTACTCTTTTTTGGTCTTTTTACTTCCATCTCCAAACCTTGATGCTCCTTTCAACAGCCTCCTTACATGTTTCTTCTCGCCCATTTAATTTCACTTTGTTCATTCTTGTCTTTTCCCGCATTATCGTTGGTTCCAAATGATTTCATCCTGCTCCAGATATCGAGCTTACATCCTCCAAGTTTGATACACGCCTTTCATATTTCCGCTCGCTCGTAGTCTGTTCTTTTTCATTTATTCTCACTGGCATTCCTTTTTTACTTCCGCCTGCTCGTAGTTTTCCCGTTTTCGCTACCAGACGTTCATTCTATGATTTTAGAATGACTTCTTTTGATTTAGTTCGTTAATTTTCCCTTTTGTAAGATCAATCTATATTTTTTGCCTGCTATTGTAAAATCAAATTTTCCAACTTATTGACGCCAACAATTTTCTTAACTCCCACAATTACATCCTTCAGTGCCTCCGTAAACCTTTGTCTCAAACTTCCAATTCCCGTTTTCAGATCCGGAGGATTTCCTTTAAATTTTACTTCCTAAAATCATCTTCATAGTCACTATTGCAATTTGCCTTGTTATCCCAGATAGTTGCATTGCTAGATTCTTTCTAGCGTTCCCTGTGCTATACTTCAATTTCCTCTTCCAACAATTTAATTGGGCCCCTACGCCGAACTTCGATTCCTCTTGGTCAGGAGTTCCGGTGAGGCTGCATTTCGCGGATGGCTTCTATCTCTCTTCGCACTAATCGATTTCGTCGTCATCAGCGTGGTGGCGTCAGCGCGTCTTTCACCTTTTTTTTAGAACCATTTTTAGCACCATTTCCCGCTAAAATCTCATTCTTTCCTCCAGATAAAGGTTGTTACTCTGTTTGTATACAATATTCCCTTTTACTTTTACTTTTTTATTTTCCTGATGTACATGCTGATCTGTGCAACGCAATTTTACGGCGATCGCACTTATACTTTTCTCTCTGAAAACTTGCAACGGGGACATATCTCAGTGAGTGTCCGTTTCCGGTTAATCTTTAACTAGAAGTCCCTTAATACATGGACTGTTTCGCCTTGGTCTTTTCTCGATGTCCCGAAATAGTAATAGACATCGTTTTCTATTTACAGCCCCACCGGTCGTTCTGATGAATAGCTGCACTGTATGCAAGGAGAACATAAGTATAATAGCCCTTCCGTGTATGCGTATGCAAATGAAAACATCAATCGATTCACTAGTATTCTTGACCCTGGCCGGAATCACACAGGAATACACGAACACCTGTGTTTATAGCACCGGCATATTTTTGCGAATTTTTTTTTATTTTTTCGAAAGGCGAAAGGCTCTAATTTATGATCCACGTCTATTACAGAGGTTTATTAGAAGAAGAAAAAAACACCTTTGTCTTTTATTCCGACGATAAATGTCGTTAGACGGTAGTAAAAGATACATTTGTTACTCCTAAAAATCAGGTTTCACTTTGGCATTCAAAAAACCAAAGCTAACATCCGCCAATTCTTTACATTTTATAGTGCGATAGGGACAAAGATTCTTTATAATAATGATTTCTGTCCTTATCTGGAGCATCAGAATCGCAAGAAAATAATAATGATAAGAGCTGATAACATTTCGCATCTTTTAGAGAACAGTCAAAAAGTTAGTACATCTAAAGTACTGTAGTTAAAAATGTGAACAAATCGTAGAAAGTAATATCAAGAAATTGCAAAACCTGAATAACCGGAATGGAAAGAATCTGTAGTGGCAAAGAAAAAGGTGACTGAATTAATAGAAAATGTGTACCTTGAAAAAGACTAAAGTATTTTTCGAATGGGCGCTGATTTGATTGATCACAAGTGAATCGGTAACGGGATTTGCAAACGTTGTTTACCTCAACATATTTTGATTATTTCAACTAAATATTTAAAAATGTTGTGCTCTCTCAAAATAACTGCAATCATCCGAATCGAAAGGTATTTTGAATTTATTTTTCCGCATATCTGACATTAACGACCACGAAAATTATGTTTAAACATAATTTTCTCATTCCATATTTACGGTTAGTATTATTAGCCCCGGTAAAAAAAAATCGAATTTTTGGTGGCGTCCACACGTTTCCATACACAAAAGTAAAATATTTATAAACAGTCACCCCACGTAACCAAACGATAATCGTAACACTGCCTCTAGCAAGTGCAATCGTGCATAAGTTTTTCGCACGCCTACAACAAAAGTTGAAGTAAGCGAAAGAAATGCAGTAACCTACGGTGCAGGCTTTACAGCGATCGATACGCTGTAAATATGCCGCGTTTCTGTTCGTTGGAGGCATATTACAGTCGTTTAGATACATTTACCGTTACCCTGGTAAAAATATATTGTAGAAACTATATAGATCGATAGAATTTGAATGGGATTTAATCGTCTTTATCTATTCGGACTTGGAACAATTTATACAAATTCAATCGTTGTTATTAATTTCCTTCAATTTTCGTTCTCTATGAATCGAATATGATTAATGTCTTATCGGTATGTATGGTGCATCAATGGACTTATAATATTTTTTATGATATTTATGTTTCGTAAATTATAAATTTTTATCTGTTTGTGGTATATCATAATGAATTTAACATTAATCGTTCGCAATCAAAGAGGCAACAACATACTGATCCTATAATTTTCTATCACCCTACAATTATGGAAAGATTTTCATAAAAATAGTTATTTGTATAATTTATACAATTATTCATGCTAAATGATGACTCGTTTTTTTCTGACCGCTTCACAGCTGTAGGCAGTCTATTATAATAAAACTTGAATATGATAAATATTTGAATCCAGCAATCCAGATAATGTGATATTATTAATATCTCGGGGGAAAATAGCCATGTATAATTATATTAAATTAGTCGATTCTTCTGTTATTGCAAGGTACTCAAATACGGATAAAATAAAACTTTCGGCACGGAATGTATACGTGAAGTAGTCTAATGGAGTTAAAATGAATAATTTAGTAAGAACAATGCTAAAAAACTATCTAATGTATTGTGTGACGTGATTTTTTGGAAATTACGATCACAAGGGTTTTTGTTACCGGTTATTACTGTGCTCAAGCGTTTTCGAAATGCTTCTCCTCGAATTTACCGCTTCGGTATCGGTATCAATTTTTATGTTTCAGAGTTTTCTTGGTTTGTGAAGTAGCGGGAAAAAGGTGTACTCCAATTGGTCGCGAGGACGAGAGCTCCACTAAACGAGCATCCCGGCAGATAAGAGTCACCAATACGAGTTCTCGCAATTAGTTATAGACCGCAAATCCGCCGCCCTATGGTAAAAGGGCATCACACTGAAGAACGGGTGGAGTTTTGTTGTTAAGTTCTGGCATAGGATTGAGTATTCTGATGCGTTATGGATGTGAAGTATAGGCCCAATTTCGCGTAAAGCACCAAGGGAGGCGATTGTGTAGATTTCGAAGTTGATTTGGGCTCTCGATACTGTAATAATGTAATAATGATAATGTTGAGCTATCGAAGACTACTCGAAGTAATTCATCTTGCTCGGGACACCGTCGAGGTGACTGACAATGAGTTCTGACTCGCGCTCCCGTATTGGCGGTTTTTCTGCCGATGTCGCCGCTTATTGTTCGCCTCTCAAGCTTGGCGTACAAAGTGTCTAGCGTACGCTACAGTTCTCGAATTACAGTTCTCGCGCCTCGATTTATCGAAAATTATCTTGGTGAGTCGTTTTCGCTAGATCCAAGTAACTACTTAATCGATTATTTCGATCAAAGATCTCGTTTCACTGGATATTCGCCACGATCTCGATGCTTCGCGTTGGTTCTCGCGTATTAATCAAATCATACAATTTATTGTATTGGCTCCCGGACATTCTTCGAAGAATATTGAAATTCTCGGTGTTAAAGATTTCGATTAAGTGGAACTATTTACTGGGCCAAACCTCGACCCTCTCTACCACAACCTGGCAAACTGAGCGGTTGTGCATTTCCGCAACCGTTTGTTCCCGCGAGTGCATCCAGTTGCGTTTGTTAATTTTACGCGATCCCAAAAATTAACTAAGCTCCCGATATTTTTTTGTCATGACTGCTATCTATCGTTAGTTCTGCCCCGACTTTCGATTTAATTATTTTTTTGGGTTGCAATCGAGTCTGCTCACCACGGTGAAACAAAAAAAGCTGCCAACTGCATTAGCATATTGCTTCCTTCTTTCCTTTTGTTGCAGTGTATCCTACTCTGATTATATCAAAGTACAATTATCACTTTTGGCTTCCTCGAAAAACTTTGTTTTGTGATTCATTTGTTTGGTTCGTGAATCGACTTAATCGATCGCTCAATCGCTCAATTGAACAATTTTATCGTACATATAATCCATCACCTTCTTTAAAAAAAAAAAACTTTTTGTCGTGTCGCGTCGAGTTGCAAAATGAAAATCTATGTTTGGTCCAAATTTCAATTCGATATGTCAACATTTACGGATATCAGGACCAAAATTAATTTTTTTCGAAAAATTGAAAATGCCTAAACTTTGTTCAATAATAAAGAATGATTCCTCTAAATTTAAGGTGATTATCTCAATTATTATGAAATCATGATTATAAAAAAAAATTGCACGGTAAACTATATCTCATGAATTAACGGGAATTTACAACTCTGCTCATAAGAACCAATGTTGACGATTTTCAGAAGACTGCAGCTGCATTCGTAACCCGATTAACTTTCCTAACAAAAACGCATTGACTCTCTAACGTAATAACGAGTTCGTAGCTCGCTCGAGCTTCGAGCTGAATAAGCGCGGTATTTCGTAATCGTTTCGATCTATCGCATGCGCTGCGGAGCTTTGAGGCTTGATTACGTTATTCTTTTTCACGACGAAGGTAGGGCCGCTTCGTGGCTTACAACTACACACACCGAACGAACCTCTTTCGGGTAAATCGATTTTGCCGAGCGGTCGTTGACTCTACTGGCCACTGGTCCCTTCACAACGGCCTGGGCATTAAGTTTTATGAATTTTATGTATCCATTAAAACCGAGGACCTCGGTTAATCATGTCACGGATTTTAAAAAAGAATTGTTGCATTTCACCCACTTTTCAAGAGACAAAGAATCAATTTGTAAGTTCTCAGTTGGCCTTTTTATATTGAAAAATATTTATAAATATTGAATTTATTATTATTCGAGGGCTGAAGGACGTCGGTCGATAGCCCATTGGTTTCAGCACTCTGTGCAACACTAATCGCAAACAATTACATTCCCAAAAAAAAATTCAACAGACACGTGAAGTCCAAAAAACGTTTATACGTTACTACTATTATTATTTAAATGATTTGCCACTGAATACTCCAATCCAATTCACTTATATTCGGACAGACCATAGTTTAGGTAATTTTTTATCGTATAAAACGATCAAGGTTGTTTTATTGGTCAAAAATCGAACTTTTTCTTTGACCTTCCGTTTACCTGATTTTTTAAATGGCTAATAAATGTAATTAAACGTAAAAATGATAAAGAATATTCAGCGTAGTCTTAACTAGTATGAATGGCTCTGAATCCTCAATTTTTTAATGAATGCAAAAAAGATTACAACTAAAAGATAAGAAATCCGATTATAAAATTAGTGAAACAAAACTCAGTTAAAACATCAGTCAAATATAAAATATAAACAGGGATCCATCGAATTTTTAAAAGATAACCTTGGGATTCTGGGTGATAATCAAAGTATATTTTGTACCAGAGAGAATTTATACTCGGTCGCATTAAAATGACCAACGAAATGCTGGAAGTCTAGCAATTTTTGCATCGCGTGATCAGACTACGTTATATCCGTCGTTGACAAGCATCGATCAATGAGAAACGAACCGTGGACACAAGTAAATGAAAAAGAGCTTAGAAGCGCTTTAAATCATATGAATTGCTCACTCTTGTAAACGATCTCGGGTTTTTGAGGCTCGTCCCTTCTCTGATGGGCTGGCAAGCGTGAGTTTTCAATTTGCCACTTTCTCAAGCACTGGGGCTCATGAATATCGATGCTCGCCGAGCCGAAATCTCGTCCGCATATGTAACAAGTGGTCGTTGGCTTTTGGGGAGTCGACAGCTGAAATTACACGCGAAAAAAGTGATCACTTTTAATGTCGGGATGTATGCATCGCGTTTTCGGCCGCAGAATTGAACATTGAGCTCCAAATTACTATAGTAATTTATGCAAGCTTCATAAGTTAAACAACTGGACGAATGATAATCAAATTCCAATTACTATTCTATTAATACACTTGTAAATATTTATTTACGAGAATAAAAATAACCGCAATCAATAATCCCACTAGTTTCGCACAATCACGAATATCTATAGAAATTTTAAAAAACTATATTAATTCTCATTTGAATTATTCAACATTTTCCGTGATCATTGTGTAATCGACAGTCTAAATTATTGCGTATAATTCAGTACAATTATTTTTTTGAAATTGCCATAATTATCGTTAGTAAATATTTACTTGTCAGAATAGTATATAGTAGTATTTTCTTACGATTACGAAAATGAATGGAAATGAGATGAAACTTATGTATTTGATGTTTACATGATTTTATTCGTTATCGTTGTATAAATATAGCTGTATGACAATATAATGGCGGTGAAAAAGAGAAACAACGATGTACATTAATGTAGACATGACAAACTATATTACGCGTGTATAAAAACGATGATAATTTATATGTTGTAATATGAGATTCGATGAGAATTATGAGCGAGTTTTGCATCTTCGACCACGAAGACTCACCCGCACAGGGCTCATGGGAGGCTCACGGTCTTGGACGGAAAGTTCTGCAGATCTTTCGCGCTTTGGAGGATTTTTCTTTCGCTGACTGATCGGCAGAGATTCGTTTTCCGCTTGCCACTTCTTCAAGCACTGAGGCTCGTGTATCTTAATGCTTCTGTTGCCGAAATTTCGGCCACAAATTTGGCAGACCACTGTGATCGGTCCGGATGCAGTACGAACCGCTGAGTTATCCACTTTTTCTAGTCTTTGAGTATTCGAAGAGTTTTGGGAGGAAATTTTGCGCGTTGACTTGCAACTTCGCTCGTGAATCTCCAGCCTGTCGGGCAAGAATGTTCTTCCACATTTCCAGCAAGGCACCAATTGAGCCTGGAATCAATGAAAAATAATAAGGTCAAAAATTACTAAAAAAATGTATCATAGTCTACTAAATAATGAGACTGCGGAAAATAGGTGAGTATCAAGATTATTCGGTATTCAACACTGTAGGGATGTTGGATATAATCAGATTATAAATGGGTCAAAAAACCGTCGTGTTTAACACTATTCATTTGTTTTTTTTTTTTTGTTTTAGAATAGCCCGCATTAATGTTCTCATTTCTGTGTACGGATTTTTTTTTTTTAATAACGCAATTATTTTTTTTAGAAAATTGCCATGTTACACGGCCAAAATTTCATGATCATTAATCGAGCAATTTCATAAAAAGAGTCTTCAAAATTGATTGAAAATCGGAACTTCATAATTATTCGCAAAATCTCGAAAAAAAAGTATATATCTGAAAAGATCAGATATATTCGTGCTGCTTTTCAGATTATTATTCGTCGTAAAGTGCTAAAATTCCGTTTGTACTGAACTTTCAGGTACCCAAATATACAAACGTGCTTTTTTTTAAATACTGGCACGGTGACGACGCGGTGTCGGCATGTCTCTATCTAGGTAGCGAAGTATGTGTGCAGCATTTCTCAAATCAGATATTTCCCTTCCGCTTCTTTCCTTTTAACATTATGAAGGGCACTTTATACTTTGTTTATATTAAAAATACTTCCAGAATTATAAATGCACATGTACTTTAAGTCTCAGAAACATGACATTAACGTAAATTTATTATAACAAACACAAAGAAATTAACCGTTTCAAATCTACGTTAATAAAAATTCCAAGGGAAATTTAACGAGGCGTTTTATTTTCTCGGGAGCAAAGATTGGCAAGGTCATAGCGTGCTATAGATAAAAGATATAGAGCACTATATACAGTATGTAGGTCGCAAAACCTCAATTTCCAACTCATCGGCATTATAAGGCGTTAAAGGAAATTTTCGTGCATCAAAAAATCTTGCAAATGCGATTTTTGAATATGCCGGCAAATGGAATGGAAATAGTAAACAATTTTCTTGTCGTCAGAAACAAAACCCCTAAAATAACCAAGACTTTTTGTTTTAATAGATTTAAACGATCTGACATTGGTGCATTAATCATTATTATTTACGTCAGTTCTGTGCGGAACTGCGGTGTGTAAACCTTTTGCTATGATACTATCGATTACACGAGCCTTCTGGTCTCGAGGTTTTGTATCGCTGCCGTCTCCCGCCGCATTGTTAATGCGTCGAGCAATCATATTCAAGCTCACGGAACTGTGTCAATGTCTAGACTCGGACTGGACACTATATTCACTGCCACACAAATGAATTCATTTTCACCCTATGAAAGCAAATCGATAATAATGAAAACTTAATTTTGATTTACTCGCAAAGTTTATTTACAAGTATTTTGCGCTCTGTGAAAAAAAAACTTAGTTAAACTTTATCGTTTTGCTTTTTCGTAGAGAAAGTTTTGTTTTCATAAAAAAATTAAAATTTTCGAGATTTTCATGTCAGCATGCTCAGACTCACCTAAAACGTCGAGAAAAATGGTTTTGAAAATGTCTATGTATATATGTATGTATGGCTATGCATGTGTGTTCTAGGAACCGAAAATTTAATCGTCCATAAACTCGCAAATGGCACGATCGATCGAGCTCGAATTTGGCATGCGAGTAGAGTAGTAACCCCTCTTTAATTGCTGTGATTTTGAAGAAAATGTATACTGATTATGTAGAATTTTTAACTTTTTCGAAAAATGTCATATACTCTTTAACTTTGGTAAAAGTTTGATCATTCGGCTAAATAGTTCTTCATAACTAGAAACACGTTGAATGTTTTTTGGTATTGAATTTCAACGAAGTCGGTAAAGCGTTTCGGATTTTATGAATTTTTGAATTTTGGTAAAAATTAATAATTTTGCTATATATCACGTTAAATCTCAACAACTCAACTGAAATGTTCTAGAAACGAAAAATAATATACAGTCCTGCTACGTACCAAATTTGTCGATGATCGGTAAAGTCGTTCAGATTTTACAGCATTTTGAATATGTGAAAAAATAGAGATTTTCGCTATAGCTTTCGCGAAAGATGAGAAAGTAAGGAAGAAAAGTACCTAATTCAAATGAGATGTAACGGTGTTTATTTATTTATTAAAAACAATGATACAAAGTAGAACCTTGCACATTGCTTCCTCATTAAATTTTTCTTTTTACAAACTCTCCTCTATGAGAAAGCCAAAACCAATTACAATACTTTCTCGTAGAGGTTGCTTTGTAAAAAGCAAAACGTGCAAAGTTCTACTTTATACATCCTTGTTTAGTTACAATTCCCTTAAATTCCCATTTTCTTCAAAAACCATAGAAATTACCAATGATAACAAAACTATAACTTGATTTTTATCTAACTTTCGCTTTATTCATATACCCTTTTTCTCGCAAAGTGAATTCAGTGAATGCAGCATTGAATTAATTATGTACTGTTAGGGCGTATGTTACACTCGGTGTTAAAAATGTTTATACATTTTTCTACATAAACCGGTTAATGAAAGGTACAAATAAATCATAATGATTAGAATATTCCTACAGCGGAATTCCAGTAAACTGTAGTAATTAAAGTTTTTTCGCCCTCTTATATCGTACAATACGCGAATTTCCTATGAATCTTGAATATTAAATTTACGACAACAGTACGTGCATGAAAACTTCTCTCATTTGTCATTAAACTTTAATAGATTTTTTGTGCAGTACTGTTAAAAAATTTTAAAAAACAAATTAATGAATTTTTATCTATAGAAACTGTAGATCAAATTTATTGCGCAAGTGCAGCATAAAAAAGATGTACAACAATTGAACACGATATCAAAAACGTGTTGTATATATATATTTTTTACAATACATTTATTTTCCGAATATTTTAAATGATAAAAAATATTAATTAAATCGCAGCATACTCAGTAGGGCAATGCTCGTTAAACAATTGTAATCTGCGGATAATGCTCTGCATTCATATCCGCACAGGTGAGCATGGTATGAAATGCTCTTGCATTTGGAGCATATGTGCGTAATTATAGAAACTAGAATCTGCTGACTATGCGGTAAATGTTGAGCCACTTGAGTGCAAGCTGCACGAATACTATATAAATGTGTCCACAACATAAGTCTGTGTAATACTGTGATACCAAGTACGGGCTCCTTTGACATACATTGTTATACGTTACCTGACTCTGCTCCCAAGCTGCAGTGTTCCAATCGTAATGATCTACAGGTACGATTGGTCTCTGGGGCACAGGACGTCTTTGCGATGCGGGCAACGCATTATTTTCCCTCTCCCACTTCTGTAGACATCGTAAAATAGACTATAATTAATGCCACATATAAACCGATTTTATTTAGTAGTCTACATAATTTTTACCAATTTTTCTGTGCGATTTATTAGCACAATTCTTGTGTGGATACGGATAGAAAAAATAAACTGCAATTTTTATCTTTTCAGGTCTTTAAAAAAGAATTGATTAAATGCTTCGCTCATTTTCGGGGATTTCAGAGACGAAACACTAAATCGTCAATAGTTATATTTTTCCAACATATTAAGAGTATGATTAATACGCAATATGATTATGTATAAGAATCATTGCTTCAGTTATACCTATTTTCTTTATTTTTCGGCAAATTTATTTCTCCTTCTTTGGTAAAAGAAATACAAAATAGATCTTTGATCTAGATCTCTTTATAGATCTTTGGTAAATATATATTAAATTTACTGATCATTTTTACGTATTTCAGGTGAAACTGATGGTCGAGGAGTGCAAACAGTTTGAAAAATGTGAATAGCTAAAAGCTCCCGGTCTCAAAGGCCTACAAATTTTCAATTTGCCTGAACTATTTGTACTTTCATTACTATAAGCTTTTCGCTTTGTACTAGCGATGGAAAGTTGCGGAAAGTTGGACGTTATCAAGATATAATCTTGACAGGAGCGACGAGGCAATATTGATCACTGTGTGCACGCGTGGCTGACCAGCACACCGAGCCAAAGTCGAGGTCATGCACGTACTCATCATCGATGTACTGTGCAGATATCTATAGTGATTACATACATGGTTTACGTATCGCGCATTACATTCAACGAGGAACATAAGAAATACACGATCGACTTCTCAAGTTCCGTTTGCATACACATTGTCTATAGCAGCTAATCTCCTTTATGCAATAGTTATTTTGAATGTATGAGTCACGGTCACCTGTCGAGCAATTATAGAATAAAGGAAGGGGAAGGGACCCGGACATGGATTGGGACGGCATAACATCTATTTCACGGATGGTCGGTTTCAAAAACACAAAACAATTATGCGACCATCAAATCGTAAATCGTTAAAATAAATACCATACTTATGTTTTAGATTGCTTCGACACCTTGGAATATATGCGTCTTTTACTACCTCATAGAGAAAGCTCCGATTTCATGTAATGTTTTTTCTGAGGTTTTCATGTAATGTGAAAAATGGTTTAGAAAAAATGTCCGGAAACGTGTGCGTGTGGCTGTATGAGTGTGTGTACGATAAAGCCACTCGCTTTTATACTGCCATAACTCGTGAATTATTGTGTTTGTGATTGACGAAATCAGCACGAGTAAAGTGTTACTTGCGGTATGAATGTTTAGCTGTCAAGCTGAAATTTTGTATGGGAATTGAAGCTTATAGTTTTTAATTTGAGGCAAATCTGGACAGCGATTCAATTTGTAGTTGTTCAATTGTTTAGAGTTTGATTTTGATTTCTTGATGCGAGCAAAACTTTTGTACGTAAAGAAAAAAAAATATTGAGTAACCTTTCATCGATAATTTCGTGAATTTCTGTAGAACGATTAAGATTTTATAAAAAATTGATTTTTTCGTTAGTATTTATTGACAACTAAAATTTCTCTGGATTTCAGAATATTTTTCATTTTTAACGAAGCTTTCTCTACAAAGAAGCAAAAATATGTGAAAAACCAAAATCATGAAATTTTGCGTACAATATTCGTACGCAAACTAGAAGAAAAAACAGAATGTACCTGCATGCATTTAGGTTCGTGGATAGGAAAGCTCGCAGTTCCAAATTCCCGAGCGCAGATATAACAAGTCACAGTCCTAGGTCCTCTCTTAACAGCAGATTCCGTTCTCGGTGGAGTCTTCGGATTTCCACCCTCCGGAGTATTTCGAGGTGAAGTAGTCTTGGATTTTCCATTCAACGAGGCCATCTCTTCTTTGTTTTTCTTCTTGCTCTTCTCACTTCGGAAATTGAGAGCCACCGGTTTTTGAATAGTCTTCGGTACGGCATTTTTCTGTTTCCCATTAACGAGACTCTCTTTAGGAGGTTCTTTCTTCACCACTGTGGATCCTTTCGGATGACTGTGAAATCGTTCCGGTTGATCAGGCCTTCCGCAAGTTTTGCAAGGTTCCGGTGCCATAATATTTTTCGCAATTCCGGTAAAAACCTCAATTTCCGTGGAAACCGGAATCTTTGGAGATTTATTTTTCCGTACAGTGGAGAGCGAAGATACCTTCCCACTAGTGGCGTTAGTTCCGTTGTTATTTCTATTGTTATTGTCATCGAGTCTTTTGGAATCGGAACTTCTTCTTTTTACAATATTATCATGGGAATTGGTGGTGCGCAAGGCTTGTTGACGCGATCCTGACTGTCTCTTCATGGTCGAAGGTTCCGAAGAAATTTCCATCTGCGCGATTATCGCTTCGGGACTCGTTAAATGCTCGAAACTTCGACGTTTACTTGCGTGGCTTTGTACCGCCACGGGTAACGATATCGTATTCTTTTCCTGATCTTCCTCGAAGAACGGGGCTGTCTGCTGTCTGACTGGTATACCCGACGGCAAAGAGTACGACTTTTCGCCCACGGGTTCGCTTCGACGACGCCTTGAACTGCCAGTACTCGTCGTCCCCCCACCAACACGACTCTTCACACCCAGTTGAATTCGCGTCATAGAATCGCACAATACCTCCTTACACACCAACGACATGTCCAACTTGTTTAACAATCTTGGGTCTAAGACACTCGGCCTCTCGAGATTCGCTGTCTTAGGCCGTTCTCCATCCACGTATGACTGAAGATGATGAAGATGATGCTTCAGCTTCGGAGGCCATGTTCCCGTATCTGCTGCCGATTTTGGCTTCCCTCGTCTCAAGGAGTTTGCCTTTGCTACATAAGAAATTAAACGAGAAAATAAAATGCTTGTTAAAGTGCAATTGACGGCCGTTCTGAGAAATAAAGTAAATTAAGGCGGGGCTCAATATATGGAAATAAACGAATCGGAGATGCGAAAAACTACACAATTGTAGGTGTTTAAGACTTTGGTGATTTCACATATTTATAGGGAATACAAATTATTACAAATTCGGACTGTCGGTAATTTTGATAATGAGAAAAAATAGTGTAAAAAAAGTTCTATTTTCTGAAAAAAGGATCCTGATTACGAAGAATGAAACTTTTAGAATTCAGTATGTTTGTAGCAAAGAAATTTTTTATGTAGATTTTTTTTAAACACCACACACATATTTTGCTTGAAATTGACGGTAAGCATCGTTAATCAAATCAACACAATACTTATCAAAGTAGCAACTTTAGCAACACCTTATTTTCCTTCGTGCAAAAGTACGTAATAAATTTTTATGTTCCATAATAATGAATTCATGGATGTATTTTTACCTTCCAACGCTCGGAGATCATCCTTGATAATAAGAAATGTCTTCTCGGGAAGAAATTCCGTCGGTACTCGCTTCCACTTCATGACAATCGTTGCTTCTCACGAATATTGCTAACTGTTCATTGACCCACAGTTTCGGCACTTTTCTATTAAGTAATTACAAACTACATGGCAATACATTAAATTTATAACGAGCTTTCAACGTCGCTGGGAGAATCGAAATATTTTGAGTTTTATAAACTTCATGACTGTGTCAAAGCGTTGTAGCTTTCGCGGTTAAGAAAAGCATCTGGCGCCCTCGCCGCAATATTTATCAATTTTTCCGGCACAGTTTGACATTGCAGAATCACACAAGAAAAGCATAAAACCCGCGTATGTTTATACCTTTTCACATAGTCCCTAAAACGTTCTTTTTCATTCACAATTTTCGTAAATTTATCGTGAAATTTTTATTTCAAATTGTCTATCGTAGCAGTGCTTGCTGCGTTTTTCGCGCTCAAATTAATTTCTCCAATTTGTGTATTCACCACCTTGCAATTAATTATTAATTACATCAAACACTAAATACAAAGAAAAATAAAAACGCAAACAATATATTTATCAAGTGCACGGCAATGTATTGATTTATATTAAAAAATCAATAAGCCATTAATTTTTTACTAAAAATAGTTTATTCCATAGTGCTGTGAGTGATAGTATCACAATGTTTACAGCAGCTTTGGAAGCGAGGAATTTTTGTGCGCACGACTTAAAGGCAACGCGGTACGCAGTGCACTGAGCATAGTCTCCGAAGGTTTACCTTGCCATTGGCTCAGGCTTCGTAGTATACCACTACCGCGTTTACTCCCGGTAGTAAGTATAATATGCTTTGCTTTCACCCTGTGGTCGATTGTGTGAGAATCAGGTGGCCTGTAAAATCGATCCAACTGGCACGACGATTAGAGTGTCTGAGATGTGTAGCGCAGGGCCCGCGTCACGGCAATTCTCTTGCTTGTGTGCATGTTACCCTCGCGGTGTGAATGCGTCATCATTTGCCCACGCACCCCGGAACCAGTCATTTCGTACGAAACTCGTGGTTTTTTTTTTTTTTTCTCCCGAGAGACAGTTGTCGATGAGGTAATCGATTATTTGGTAGCAACGAACACGGCGTTGTCGTCAATACCGCTTCGTCAACATCGCTGACAATCCGCTTTGCCAATTTCGCTATTGAATCTTCACCGAACACCTTATAGGAAAATGTTACACATAGCGATAAATGCATTTCTCCAAAGTGGCCGCTGGAAACGGTCAAGAACGTTTTATTTTTTAATTATTTTTACCATGAAAGCAAGAGTTGAGGATCCAATAGGAGTAATTAGATTTTGGTTAACGATTACGTTATTTAATGAATCGATGATTGGATTATTTAATTGATATTTGGAAACATATTTTCTCATTGTTTTAAGCTGGCTGAAATATTTGGAAATTCAATACGCTATACAGATTTTTTTGCAGATAGCGATTAAATTGAATTTGATGTCACAGGAAAGAACGCGTATTGTGGGCACGACTTTTGTAACGCGATTACTATATATAGTGATTTTACAACGTGTATGTATATTTGATTTAATTTATGAGCTATTATGAAATATCGTCCCTGTTAAAAATTATTGGAATTTCATGCTATCATTTTATGTCGCATTTGTATTGTCAACGTCATTCTCCAATTTACGCATAAAAACGTAATTAACACCGCGAAGTTATGTAACGGAGCAGCACCACTTTTTGCGGAATTCATATTAATTCTACGAAAAGTCTACAAAGTATTACATGCAACCATAGCGCCTGATATCATGTGACGGAATCGCGTGTTCAATATATATCAAACGCCAAGAATGGAAGCTTTGTGACACAGTATGAGCTTCATTACTAATAATCCTTGTATCACTACATGTTATGCCTTTTACTGCAAATCTTTAAATCTTTTATCGGTAAAAAAATCTTCGAGCTTTCAAATTCTTTTTTTCAGGCCTACCAGAATTACAAAGTGTTTGGATCGGTTGGGAGTTCATTGTTCATTCAATCGTTCACGGAGTTTTCATTGCTTCGAAAAAGTATTATTTTTTTCATTAAAAAAAGATCCTACTCTATCAACTCTATATTTAGTTTACTATTCACAAACATAGATACCTAAAATTTTATGTTTTTCATCAGTTTTCACGAATCCTTGGCAGAAATAAAATAGTTGTTGAAGTTTATAGACAAAAATTTTCTTGCATAATATGTTTGCATAAATTTCCAGCATGAAAAAAAAGGGAAACGTGCATACGTGTGATACAGAGACACATAAATCTAGCAATAGACTATCATCGCTAATGTTAATTGCTACACGGGTCGAGTAACCCAAATGCGGGTATTGTGGCGTAAGTAGTCGATAAGAGTCCCATAATTATAGCTGAGCATATATGAAAGTTTGTAATTATGAAACAGCGACTGGGCATTAATTAAACATTGTTTGTTATCAGTTCCGAAACTACGGGCAAGTCAACGGAACATCCATCATATAAGATTGTTTCGCTTTTGAGTGAAAAAGGAAATGACATTGTAATAATAATTTTATAGTGCGAAAGGATACTGATATATTTACAATTCTACACATCTGTTCTTGTACATACGTAAAAGATGTATAAAGTAAATATCGCGACTTTTCTTCATCTTCGGTAGCGATACCTCTTGAAATGAAACCACAGTTGAAATATGTTGTTATGGAATTGGCAACGGAATCCTCGTTTATAAGAGTATTCCCACTCACGATTCACGATCTTAAAGGCGATGTCCTCGTAAGGCGGTCCGGCATGGAAACGGAGATTCGCAAAATCTTTGTTGTCTGCACAGGGAGTCTATAAAATGAGAGAAAATATGATTATTTATTTTGTTTGACTTTTATTTTCGAAATATATAAAATAAGAAATTCAATGAGTCGAGCAACCGCTAGTCATGAATTTTCTAAGATCTTTTCTGCAGAACTCAGTCAATTATTATATACAAAAGAAACGGTTGCGCGACTAGTTAACGTCATGTGAAGAAATGCGATGTGCGTTCAAAATATTGGAAAATTTTTCAACAAATTCATACGGATAAAATGTTTAATTATTGAAAACCTGTTTTATGTATTAATTGCAAAAGGTTTAACGGAGAGTCACATTTTACTTTTCATTAAAAAAAGGATCGTGTCAAATCATCTGCGACAGATATAACTACACTACTCACAAGAATTAAAGGATATTGAAGAAATTCCAAATTTTTAGGTGATTTTCGACAATGAATAACTCGAACAAAAATGGTCGTACAGAAAATTAAAAAAAAGGAAATTGTAGTTACAAGTGTCTAGTTTTCAGATCTGGACTGTAAATAGAATATCTTTGAATAGAAACATTACGCATGATCGTTGAAAAAATTATTTTGAAGTTGAAAAAATGAATAAAAATCGAAAAATTGCTGGTTACGGTAATTTTTTACAGAAACGATAAATGTAAACCTTTGGGACACTAATAAAATAAAATTGCAGCCCTTTGCAACTTTGAGGGTTTTTCGGGATACTTCGAGGTTCAAAAATTACCGACAATACCTTTCGTTCATGCATTATATCCAAAGTTGTACAAAAATTTCCGGCTATCCTTAAATTCGCAAATTTTCAACTTTTTTTCAGTCAGCACCATCACTTCAAAAAATTTTTTTTTAAATTTATAGCCACTAATTGCATATCATAGAGAATATTCTGCAGTTTCTAAAACCTTACTTTCATTCTCTGTACGATTATTAGTTCCCGAGTAATTGACTATCAAAATGAAAATGGACTTTTTTGCTATGATAGACGATTACTTCGCGCCAAATTGTCGGAATGAGCTCAATAAGGGGTCAAATTAAAGCTGATTCAATTTTCTAAAAGAGTATTATGGTCGCATGCATTAAAAGAAATGTTCGAAGTCCACAGACTATTTTAAAGAGGAGCAAAAATTTGGAAAAAACTTTTTTCATTGGCTTTCGGATGATCACTTGAAAACCGCTCACGCTAAAAAGATGTACAGTCCAGATTTGAAAACTAGACACTTGTAGCTACAATTTCCTATTTTCAAATTTTCTGTACGACTATTTTTCTTCGAGTTATCCTTTGTTGAAAATCACTTAAAAATTTGAAATTTTTTCAATATCCTTTAATTTTTATAATGTAATTGCAGAAGCGGTGAAAAATGTTATATCATCGTACATTATTTGATATTTATTATTGAAGTTAGCCAAATGATTTTTTTACATTAAAAAACCCTTTGATTAAAATAAAATCAATGGACTCAAAAATAGGGAAAATTATGCGGAATACGATTGATTTCATTAGTACTAAGATAATTAAAATGTCATTAAATGCATATCACAAAATACAAATGCAGGCATTTTCGAAAAATGGTGACAGAACTTTTGCAAAATACTTGCCAAGAAATATTCAGGCGTGGTGCTTTTGTCTATGAGGTCAGGATAGAAAATGTTGAATTTGTAACCCTGAACGATTTTCGGCGGTGGGTTATCCATGTCGTAATGAGTCTGATTGTATTTGTTCCACTCAAAGCCCGTGTGAACACGATTAAAGTAACGCGGCTTTCGAGGTCTATATTTATCAGACCAGAGATAAATCTGGGCTTCCAGTGAAGATTCGACGCTGAACTGAGCTTCGTCCGTTCCCATGTTCTTCCGAGCTTCCCGGTCCATCGCCTGCTCTTCCACAGACAATACACTTTGGACTTTTCCACCAGTGCGAAGGACTTGAAGTCGCGCGTACTCCAAGCGCCGGGCATCATCCTCGTCGAGAGTCACAATAGTACCCGGTTCGAGTTGCGACTGTGTCATATATTTTGGAGAATAACCACCTGAATCGTAAGCGCGACAAGATTCTGAGATCATTTCGTCGGCTACATTTGAACTCTCTTGTTCACCACTGAAAAGAAATACAATAAAATATTTAGTACGCGTCTTTTTTGCTTCCTCATAAAAATTACAATACTTGGTTTTTTGATACGACACAAATGAATCTTGTGTCTGAACGTACTTGGAGTCACTCTCTTCAGTCTTTTCACGGGCCGTACTTGTGCCAGGTTCTTCGGGCTTCGGAACCTTTTCATTATTAGCTTCTCCACCCTCCGCTTCACTCTCACTCCTCTCGACTCCCTGTTCCGCGATGAGTACCTCGAGTTTTTTCCGCAAATTTTCCTGATGCCGATCTCGCAATCGAGCCCTTGCCATGTGTGCTTGAATATACAAAGATTACGTTAAATCTGTCTGTAAATGTATTTAAAGAAGAAAAACAGAAGAAAAACAAAATAATATACCTTTTAATTGCGACAGTAGACTTTCCCAATAGCCAATGTCCACACCTTCAGGTTTCCCAGATATTTTATTCTCAATTTGTGATTTAAGAGCATCCAGCTGAGCTGCAGTTTTGCCTTTAAAAATAGCTGTGACATCCTTCGCGACTGATTCGTGAATTCCTTCTCGACGACCAACGGCTATAATTTCATAAATGCAATTATCTTCGAATTCACCTTAAATTATTTATGAACAGATTTGTGTTCAGAATTTACTATACAAAAGCTATTTATATATTATTGTACTTTTACAGTAATACATGACTAACGATACATTTAAATCAGTCATCTGCAGACAGAAATGTGATAGAAATGATATATTTACAATTGAGTAACGATAAAATATTTTCGAAGGCTTTTAAATAATGTAATTGTATTATTTTCTTACCGACTTCGTACTCGGACCTCTCAAGCTTTCTTAATTTATGCAGTTCATCCTCGACTATTACCGTTATATCGTTCCAGTAATCGAGATTTTTGCCGCGTTCCAACTCCTTGTAAACATTTATATCCTCAATTAGATCCTCTAGATCCTTTACATTCAATCCTCTGAGATACGTATAAGGTTCGTGCATTTCGACGGCGTCGACTTCTTCCTCGGCGCTAATATATTTTGCGAGAAGATCAATAGGCTTCGCTCTACCATCTTGAATTCTTATGCGCGATCTTAATCGTGCCTGTTCTAAATGGAACTGATCTTCCTGACGAGCCCATAGCTCTAATTGCGCGGCTTCTTTTCCTCGCTGCAACATCGTCATTTCCTCTTCTCTCTGCTGCCTCTCTAATTCTCGCTCTTGTCTGCGTTTTTTCACCTTCTCGAGCTCTCGCTTATTCTCCTCTTGCTTGTACTTATTTCTTTGCTCCAATTCTTCTCTGCTCACACCGAGCAAACCTTCTTTTTCCAATTTTTTGGTCCATACAAAAGTAGACAGAAGATTTCCATCGCCAAACGGATTGTCCGTATTTGTGTAATGCAAATAATCATTGTCCCAGCCCATTCTTTCCTTCCTCTTACGTTCCTTTGCCTCCTTTTTCTTCAAACGCCTGAGTCTCTTTTCTTCCGGTGTTTCCGTCGCTTTTAGAACCTCCTTCTGACGCAGACGCTCCTCTATTTGCTTTTGTCTCTGTTTCTGCAGCTTCTCCAACAACTTTGTGGAATTACTAGAAGAGCCCGAAGACGCGGATGACGAGGAAGAACGAGAGGAAGACGAAGAGGACGAAGATCTATGGAAAAAAATATAATGAAGTCTTTCGTTAGAGACTTTAATTCCAAAAATTCTCAAATTCGATAGATAAAACAATTCGAGCTATTGTAATTTACACATTTTTCAGATATCATATTTTCCAATAAACCCATTTTTTCTCTATAAAATTGGGAATATAATTATCATTTTATATATACAAAAAGGAGAATATATCACACAATGATATATTCTCTCTTGATTTACTCTGTTAAGAAAGCAAAGTAACGTACTTTGGAAAATAAGCGATACACTAAAAATAATGTGACAAATGTGATGACAGTGTCGGAGCGATTAAAAAAAGCAGCGACAAGTGGAATTTAATAGTCGAAGCTAACCTGTCGTGTCTCTTGTGTTTGGAGGATTTCTTGCGCGCCGAAGTCGGAGAAGATTCCTTGCGTCTTGATTTTTTCTTGGATTCCTTGTGTTTTCTCGAGCCTTTGTGTTGAGACTTGGAGCGACTGGAATCTCTGTTCCTCTCTTTTTCGTGCCTTCTGCTCTTTGAGGATTCATCACGACTGCGAAATCTATCTTTCGACCGCGATTTATCGTAATTCTCTCTCCGAGAATATCTCTCCATCGTATTTCACAAGATAGAAACAATAAACACCAAAATGTAACCTCAAAAACGTACGAACGTCGAGAACGTCGAGGAGGAGCTTCGAGTTCGAGGTTCCCCCATCATTTTTGATGCACAGCTGATTGGGTGATGCTTTGGTCAAATGACCGTCTAAAATTCGCGTTTACATAATTAAAGACAATTAGAGGTAGGCAAAGTGAGGCCGCAGGTTCTCAATAATGTCGCGTATTAAGGTAAAACCATTTTTATTCGCGCACTAAATAGAAATACGACGATGGCTCGGTTTGTTTGGAGTGAGTCGATCAACGACTCGAGAGGTTCCCCCACTCCTCGAACCCAGCTACATCCGTTAACTTTCAAATCCGACAGCACAGACCCCCCAATATACGCCGTCGCGCGAGACAAATAATTATTTGAGATAAATCGCAATCGAATAATAAACGTTGGTGATATTTCGTGGCTCGGTGAAGTGAATACCTCTAAAGTCGGTACACGATGTCGCACAATGGTATCTACTACTCGGATAAATACTACGATGACAAATTCGAATACAGGTTGGTTGGTTGGTTGGTCGTTATTCCGAAACTTCTCCTCTCTCTCAAAGAGCCCTTTTTCTTCTTTTGCTTTCGGTACTATGCATCATTTACAAATTTTCAATAACGAGTTTCAACTATGCTCTGCGCGCTATCCTAAATTTTACTCGTTGTTACCGATTTTTCCTGGAAATCGTTTGGCATGCGTTCTGCGAAGCCTCCTTTGTAAATTCCATTCGCGTAACCTTTGTCTCACATGCGTAGAACGTGCGGCCATTTAAATCAGTCGTTCGGCATGGTTTTTTTTTATTTGTACGGTTAACGTATAACCGAAATCGCCGAATTATATGCCTCGAAATAGTCAATCTATTTTTTTTGCTCATCTATACTTTCTTATATGCTTGTCGGAACAAAGGAAATTATTTCTTTTCATTGTGCACCAAAAGTTCCTGCACATTTTACGTCGAGTTACATCCTAAAGGGCCCTGAAAAAGCAGAAAAGAATACGGCGCTACGGCTGTAACGTCAAGTCCGAGGTCTTAAACTCTCAATGGCTGATATTAATTTGTTAATAGTAGTAATAGCGGTGGACCAATGGGGATCGGATATATCGGACAATTGAAGCCATACAATGGAATAAAAACTACTATTACTACTGCTAGTAGATCCATGTTTGAGTTATCATTACAAATGAATAGCTTCGGGCAAATTATACACTAATATAGAATAACAATATTAATATGAAAATACTTAAATTTTTTAAACGAATAAGAAAAACATCATTTTCAAATACAATGGCCCAACAGATCGAAAGAAAACATTGAATAGCGTCCTCCATTTATCTTTCAACGAATAAATCTTCTGACCTAATTTTATGTTGTCCATTTCTATGAAATTAATGAGAATTTTATTCTTATGTAGTTATTATTGAAAAGCTTGGATATTTTTAAAAACTAAACTGTCGATACTTTGTGATAAAGTAATAAACTTGCTCAAATTATACAATAAATTATAAACTACAAATTGCAAATAATTATAGAATTTAGTGGAACGGAGATGTATGTATTTTTGGGTCATTTAGATATTAAATTTTATAGAAACAATATAAACATACTATCAATTGGTGCTAGCATATTTTTTCAGACCATTTTTATTTATGTTGATAATTACTATAGATTGTTTTTGTTTTTTTCAGACACGTAGTTCTGCCACACGATTTGGCAAAATTGGTACCAAAAACCCATTTGATGTCGGAACAAGAGTGGAGAGGCATCGGGGTCCAACAGAGTCAGGGTTGGATACACTACATGACTCATCAACCTGGTGGGTTATAACCAAATTTTTATCATATTATTCCTCAAGAGATTCTGGAATGTGAATGTAATTATCAATTTTAAGTACTTCACTGGTAATCCACAAGTAATTCGACATCACCGATGCAAATTTCTAATGGGAATCAAAACTCTATCCGACAGCAAAAAAATCACTCTCTGTGTCAAAGAAACAAAGATGATTGTAAGAACTGAAATAATTTGAAAAGCTTCACAAAACCAGCATTTTTTCTCCATTTTCAAAGTTTTTATCATATAAAACAAAAAATTATGAGTTATTTTTAAAAAGTCATGTCTCCATAACAATTGATTTAGTTTTTACTATTATATTATGGTTTTTAAATGGGGGAACTGTAATATTTTTTAGGAAAAACCATAGAAAGCCATAGAATAAAAAAGTATAAGTACAAAAGGATTTACGATTTGGGACGAATTTCGAACAGATGCGCGATTACAAGCAGCTTAACTGAATTCAAACAAAACGGCCATGTTTATTTATTATAATTAGTCAATAGACTGTTTCAAACATTTTTCGCCGGTAACGATGAGATTTCAAAGTGACAAATATGACAAATATGATAAGTGAGACTCAACTATTGTCAGCAAATTATTAAGGTTTTGATGGAAACAAATTGCAGAACCGCACATCTTGCTCTTTAAGAGGAAAATCACCAGTCCACCGCCTGAAAAGTAGCTGCGTACAACAGAGAATGCAAAGCCACTCTCGATGCTTTGGATTAAGATCATTGTTGATTCCTGTAGAAGAGCTCGGTGACCCAAGGAACAGGGGCGACGAGAGAGACAGAGAGACACACACGACAATACATCATCAAAGTATCCCGTTAGAATAAGGATTTAGCTTTGGCATATCATAGCTTTCTTCTACCACAAAAAAACGATAAAGAATTACTTGATTTCCGTATGCTTAATGCTATTGATTTCTTCGAAAATCGTTGACAAAAAGGGACATCGACTCCCGAGTCGTAGAGAATCCTCAAAAGCACTCAATTGTTAAACACCTTAAAAATGAAAAAAAAAATCTCCCCATGAATATCTTGCCCCTGAGCTCTTCTGACTTATCGCTTTAACTTCCTGCGTGCGTTAATCCTAAGGTCATTCAAGTATTCTGTAAATATGTCTATAGTGCCTAGTTAGTAACACTCGTTTCTCCCTCTGTTTTTTGAAATACTTAATGGCTCAACACTGAAAAGAAGATCAAAACGATAAAAAAGATACTCACTTTTGTCGCGGGCACAAGCGAAACGTAAATGCCCTTTTATAACATGGTATTATTATTACTATTATAATTATATTAAACCAGTGTTTCTTTATAGAATAACATCGAGTCGATCCACTCACAGTTGAAGCTCAAATGAATAAGCGGCACTCGCTCTTATCATTTTTTAATACTTTTAATATTCTCTTTTTTTATACTTAGGATAATTGAAGGAAAACAAAAACAAACAATGTATTTATAACATCGAAAAGAAATAAATTTCCATGTTTAAGAGTTTCAAAAATTACCAGCGTATGCCTTTCGAGGATCGTAGTAAAACTGTCGCAGGATTAATAAGGGAATTTTCCTGGTCCTGGCTGGTCAACATGCGAGATTTAACAAAGCGGAAATTTCGATTTTAACGGGACGTTAATAATGACCGCGTTTTTAAGCACTCCCGATAATAATGGAGAACTGGAATATCTGTTCTACGTCAAATGAAACTTGCCGCCGGGTACATTCGCTGTTGCTTCTCGTTTCTGGTAATGACGCCAGTCGCGAAATTTCGTAATACGATTGTTTGGAAAATATTGTCAAAGGATGTTTTTATTTCTCGCGTGGGAAAAGTCGGTGAATAAATTTCGCATGGAATTTTATGTCGGTGAAATATGTGCAAAAAGGAGATTCCGGCGTTTAAGAATTATGTTACATGTTACTTACATGTGCATTAAACAGAAAGATAATATTATTGCGTCTATATTTAATATGCGAAATATATACCCCAACATTTTTTAATATCCCTGTTCATATTTTACTTACATACATTTTCACGTGCGATCCCAGATTTTTTCTCTTTTATTAAAGTATATTCACACTCTATTTTGATAAGCAACTACGTGAGTATTTTCGATTACGAATACGTTTACGCGATACCTCGATATCGTTTACATATATTTATAACATCATTCCTAAAAGCATATGTACAAAAAAGATTTTTTAGTACGTCATCGCGATGAGGATTGGATAAACGTAGATTTATCAGATCATCCTCTCACATCTCATACTTTATGTATACCATTATCATTCTTTCGTTGTGTTAAGATGTAGATTTTAAAGAAACAAAAAAATGTGCCTCAATGACAATTATAGCGTTAACGCGTTAAACCACTTGGGTGCGCGCCCCGGAAACTCTATTTACTAACATCACGAATATTGTTAATTCCATTATAAGGAACCAATAAAGATGTGACTTTTGGTTCTACGAGACTTCAATCATTTGACTTGGCTCAACCGAATTAACATAACTTACGATAATTTAGAGAACACTTCAATTAGGTCTGTTAGGTTTATGTAGAATTTTACGTACATTTTTTGTCGTTTATTTACATAATATTTCTTTCATTTACAAAAGTAGCAAATCGTTAACCAATTCCTTCTGAATTTTGCAAAAGCGCAAGCTAGCCGAGAAAATACAGAAGGGAACGAAAATAACAAAATTTCCAATCAGTTATCAAATTTTTATAAATCGAAGATCAAATGTTATACATAAAACCAGTTCGGTTACTTTGGACAATTTTTAAAAAAGTATTGTCGCAGCATTTCCAATTAAAGTAATGTACAATAATATATACGTCTTTTGACCGGTTATCACTCTTCGAAAGATAGAAAAACATACAATTAGATGTTTTTGAAACTAATTTGCGCGGATTTCTTCAATGTTCACCTTGAAACTCCGATACTACAAAAAATTATTATTATTGTTATTATTATTTTATAAAATGCTTACACGATTAAACCTTGTAGTTTGGTTAGCAAACTTCTGCAAATTACGACTTTAACAGATTCTTCGTCATTTCGCTTTTTACAAATCTACCTCTATAAAAAAACTTCCAAAGCAAACCTATCTTCACCTGTTTTAATAATGACTACAGCTGAATATTAATTCGTTTTCGTTACAGTAATATATTTTTTCTCACCTTCTTGAGTAGAATGCTTATAATTGATACTTAATTAATAGCTCTCCTTCTATTCACTTATATAAAATCAATGAACCCGGAATTAAAATCCTACTGCGTACTTAATATTAGGTTGGGGAAAAAGAAATCCATTATTTTTATATGAACTTCAGGACTTTATTTAACATGCTTCAGATTGTCCGATTTGGGTCAAATATGCACCGTTTTGTTGTATGATTTGTTGCCATTTTAAAGGTAACTTGATAATGCCTCTCTCATCAGAAGACTCAGAAGTCCTGGTCTCCATTTGCAAAAAACTCTAGTAGTCGATTTTCACAATCCTCCCTAGATGCCAATTTTTGATCATTAAAGAAATTTTGCAATGCAAGAAAAAGATGATAATCGCTTGGTGCCAAGTCCGGACTGTATAGCGGATGCATTAAAACTTCCCAACCAAGCTCCTGAAGGTTCTGGCGAGTCACTGTAGATGTGTGTGGCCTAGCGTTGTCCTGGTGGAACACGATATCTCTCTTGTTGGCCAATTCTGGCCGTTTCTGGTCAATCGCTATCTTCAAACGGTCCAGTTGTTGACAGTAGAGATCAGAATTTAGCGTTTGGCCATATGGAAGCAACTCATAATAAATAATCCCCTTCCAGTCCCACCAAATGCATAGCAGAACCTTCTTGGCCGTTAGTCCTGGTTTGGCCACCGCTTGAGGTGCTTCACCGCTCTTTGACCACAATCGTTTTCGAACAGGGTTATCGTATGTGATCCATTTCTCACCTCCAGTCACCTTCCGTTTAAGAAATGGGTCTATCTCATTCCGTTTGGCCAAAGTTTCGCAGATGGAAATTCGATCCATCATGTTTTTTTCTGTTAATTGGTGTGGCACCCAAACATCGAGCTTCTTTTTGAATCCAGCTTTGTGTAAATGGTTTAAAATGGTTTTATGGTCGATTTGTAGCTCCTGGGCAATGTTACGAGTGCTAACATGCCGGTCAACTTCGATCATTTCTCCGATTTTATCGACATTTTCGGCGACCGGCCTACCAGTGCGAGGTGCATCTTTAGCATAAAAAATTCCTGAACGGAATCTGCGAAACCAAAATTGCACATAATTGGCGGTTACAGTATCGGAACCATAAACACCATTCACAATTTTAGCCGCCTGGCTTGCATTTTCGCCTTTGTCAAAGAAAAACTGTAAAATGTACCGAATTTTCTCTTTGTTCACTTCCATTTTTAACAGCCTGTAACTCACAACTGAATGCACCAAACAAAAAACAGCAAAAGAATTTTTTTTACTGCGAAATGTCACCTTTCCAACGAGCATAAATCTGAAATTGTTTGATCGATACTTTACGAGAAATCTATCAGTACAGCCATCTACCGAAAAAATAATGGATTTCTTTTTCCCCAACCTAATATTTTGTTGATCCACGGGGTTTTATCAACAAATTTTTCGGCTCGTGTAACATAGAATTCCTTTCGTCCAAACCAATGTACATATTCGTGATCGAAATGATTTGGTTCAATTGCATCAAATATTCCATCAGAAAAATTGCATAGTTCAATCAAATCACAAACATATTCAAACGTATTTTCAGATACACGAACAAAATATTTTGTCAAACGTAATAAACTGATTGAACCGTCAGTTTTATTTATCCAAAATAAGGATTTATTCGAATTGACCAACTGTTATTCAAGTTAACTAAATTCATATCTGTTGTTTCAACTAAACGCAATAATTAACCCGAGACTGTGAGTCAACATTGTTCATTTTGTTGGGTGAATTTATTCAATTGAAACCAACGTTTGTTAACTTGACAAAAGCTCCAATCAACATAACGCATTTTCTTGGCTCAACTGAATTTATTTTTCAGTGTAGTAAAGTAAAAGTAAAGAGCAAAGCAAGTAAAGGAGACTTTTTAAAAAGTCTCAACCAACAAGCTTATGTTGCCCCCAAACTCTGCATCTCTCGTACACGCACAAATTCCCCACGTCGTCATTAACTATGGTTTATTTGCGAATCTCAAGAAACCCTACATGTCATTAGCCCAAAGCAGTATAGAAAATTCATACTGATCTATACTATTAATTCACATTTTTTTACACCGTTAAGGAATATATCATTGCTGTAATCAAGCAAATTTGGGACTATATTACTATACGTATTAGAACCTGAAAAATTGATCATTGTTTGATTTTAATAAATCTTTTTGCTGAGCTAGAAAATAACGAAAAGCTGCCACTATGTTAGCAAAATATTTGCTTGACTAACAAATGTACACTTGTATGTACACTTGAGCTAATAATCATATACTAATGAGCATTAAAAAATTGAGATCCACAGGACGTTTTTAAAAGATATGATTAATGAAAACGTAACTCACATACTTATTTGTCTTCCGATACCTAATCCCGATGACGCGATGAGCATGTGTTACTATTCATACCAGGCAATCTTTGCAAAAGTCACTTAAACTTTACATCATTTTAATGAACAATAATGTAAATAATAATTTTCACAAGACTGCAAAACGATTACCATAAAACTATCAATCATTTTTATAAATTAATTGTTTCAAATTATGTACAAATCACGTATGCTCTTGAAGACTCTAATAACAAAATGTTACTTCAAGTTATATCGTTACATTGAATAATCTAGCATCGCTTTTTATACATTCAGCACTCCAAACTAAATAAGTTTCATTCAAAAATATAGAAGAACGTTTCATAGAATAATATGATTACAACAATAGATGCATTCGTTCTCGTTCGTATTCAACTCAAAAGTGTAAATACAAAATGCTTAGTATTCCAGAAAGCAAATGTACCCAGTGTAGTTTGAAAATCTTGGATAATAAATTATAAGTGTATTCAACGTTATACGTGTGCAGAAATATGGTATTTAACGAATGGATGTTTTCAACTTAATTTTTCTTTTTAATACTTGGCGCCGAGACTCCACCATCTCTTTTGATAATACGTAGCGGATTAAACAATACTATATAGTTATCGGTAGTGCATGTATACTAGAAAAGTCGTGCAAGGATGGATGAAATGAAATACGAAAATCTTTCTCGCACTATATTATTCATACTCGATTCTATACATAACCATTTTTCCCGGCGCTTTATCGTGAATTAATTATATCGCAGCGATATAATATATTATATAGCGGAAACTACTTATAATATATTATATAATATGATATATTGTATCGCTGGGACTATATTCAGTAGTTTCCGCTCGCAGACTCAAACGCAAACAGCTTTTGATTTCGGGCATTGGATTTTCTCCGAATCCAATTAGCGGCTTTATATACGCAAGGGACCAAATGTATTTCTTAGGAGCCTCAAGACAGCCAACAAGGGTGCGTTAATGGGCCGAAAGTTGAGGCGCGGTTAAACCGAATGCATACTCAATGTCTCAATTGCTCGCATTGAGAATTTGCAGGATCTCTGCAGATCAGAATCAGCACATTCACTAGTGATCTACCGAGCATGCGCTAACGCTCGTTTGGAGCTCGCGCAGCGCGGCAATTTTTTGAAATGGAACAGGCAGTTTGAATTTCAATGTAGAAAACCAGCGAAACCCTGACACACAATCGAGTCTATTTTGGTTTATATTCTCATTAATCCAATTTACAAGAGGGCAACGAAAAAAAACATGCTCCTGTTCTCTAATTCTCGCCAGTTACATACATTATAATTTATCTAACGATATTCTTATCTTCGACTGCCTCACATTAGTATGCCGATATTGAAATCATATCTCGCCTGTTATTTTTCAAATTAGCTACAGCAAGGACATTATAATGTGACATTGACACAAATTGTGCGTGCCAGTGGGAAGAAATATGTCCGAAGCTTCTGTTTAAAGCACTTATTATATACACATTGCCAAAGTGTTCTTAAGGATCGTTTATATATTTTGAACAAGAAGTTTGAAGAAATAAAAAAGATATCAATCAAGAATATCCATTAAAAATAACAGTAATACATAAAAGTCATTGTTAAGTTAGTAAAGAAAATAGTTTTCTGAAATTTTACAAGACTAAAAAAAAGTTTTTTTACAGGTTATTTTCTGAATGCATATCATGTTTGCAAAGAATTTTTAAACCATTTAGAAATTCGCATTGGCGTAGATTTTTTAAAGTAAAAAAAGAAACTACATTGATTGTATTTTTTTCATAATTATAAAGCATCAAAATCGTTAAAAAAAACTCATCAGAAAATCGTATGTTTTTAAATATATAATAATAACAATAATAATAACATTTTTCTTTAAAAGAAAGCAATTTGTTTTAAAATAAAAATAAAAGTTAATAGATGTGTGTGTTTAGGTTGTACATGGCCAAACAAGTACCGAAACAGCAATTTCAATAAAATCGCATTTATACAATATAAATCAAATTGATGCAACAGACTGTACATTTATCAAGAGTAATTATTTTCCACCAGTAAAAATTAAGATAGTGATAACGAGACGTAGACCACTATGATACAACTGATGATAATCACGTCCGTAAGCATATATTTTTATTTGCCATTTCACGTGGACGTTGATTACTTTCTATACTATCATCCAATTAGACATTAAATTTTATGATAAAATAAATCATACACTTCAGATTCTGCCGATATTATTATTTACGACATCCCAAATCTTTCCATAAAAATTGCACGGATGCAATATCGAGTCAAAAATCTCCAAATTACATTCAGCGTAATAAAGAACAATGATAATTGAAAAATATTTTCCAGTGCATGTCTGTAACTACTACGCGTTTATTGTATACTCTTGATCTGCGTATTGCCTCAACAAATGCGTTATAGGTGATGGATCAACAAAATTGAACAGTTTGAAAAAAATCGGTAAAAATATTTGCCAAGACCTATTGAGATCCTAATGAAATTTGAAAGAAATCCCATTTTATTATTATGAAGAAAAATAAAATTATCCTTTCCGGGAAACATTTTTTTATCGGTGGTTAATGTATCTAGCCCATAATTAAAATCGTCCAACCTAATATAGCGTATATATATAATACATCTGACTGTGCACGAGCATCGGTGAGTGCAATTGTGATGGAAACAACAAACCGGCCGCAATAGCTCGATCTACGCGTCTAAGGGAAAGAGAAGGCCTCGTGTGCGCGGCCACCGAGTGGTAGGCTCGATCGTCTGGTTCGCGTTCCGAACACAACCAGTTCGAGACGAACAGCTTCGGCAGCGGGTACCATAAGTGCCCGCTCTCAGAGTGCGGTCCGATTTTTCGCAAAAGCTTTTTAAAAAAAAAAAACGTCAACCCCTCTGACTTTTAAAAGCGAACGTTGATACAGGCCGGGCACATTGGGTATTTTCGATAGATCACCGCAATTTAAAAAAAAAAACACTAAATATCTGCCTGCTAAGCGGTAAGTACAGTGAATCCTCTCTAATCATTTGTTTTTTCGCACATCGGTATTCCGTGGACACAATCGCGAAAGGGAGTTTAACAAACGCGCCTGCGCGCTCGTACATATTCGACTGCGTGAAGTGCCAATGTACTTTTCCGATCGTGAAGCAATGCGCTCACGTTTTTTTTTTCAATTTTATTTTCTTCTTTTCTTTTTCTTTCTGCCGGACTATCGTGCGGTGACTTGTGCCGTACGAATATCGTGCGCTAGCGTCTATATAACATATATCGTTGTATTTTACTATAATGCAGATTTTTCGGATTGATTTATAGCGTGAATTATCATCTGCGGTCGCTGCGGGAAACGTGAGTGAGCGTTCGGCGACGCAACGTCTGACAATAATTCATAATAATCAACGACACTATATATGTATATAAATTACGCCGATTATCGATTATTCATAAACATGAATTCTCTTATCAAAACGTCGGGAATACATGGCAGATTGTTTCAGCTGCTGGTGAATTCTCTTGCGCAATTTCCAAAGACAAGTAGCGTTATTTTCGCGGAAAAGCGATGATTATGCAAAGTTCTTTCCGAAGAGTCTTGTAACCTGCGAAAATTGAAAAAGTCCTTAATTTTCTTTCACTTGGTACACAGGAATATCGGAACTCTTATATTTCGCTAATTGTTTCGCGGCGGAATTAATTATATATGTCAGATTATAATAGCTTTGGGTGGTGATAATTGGTGATGATAATTTGCTTTTACAATTAAGCGTTTCTTTAAATGTACCAATTGACATTAGCGAAAATAAATCTTGCGAATTTCACGAAGTTGATAAAATTGTTTAAAAATTTGTTCTTCATACGTGAATATCGACAATATTTGGGAGTACAACAATTAATTTCGCTTTCAACGTTAGAATTGAACATTCAATTATTATTAATTATAGTGGAATTCCTTGTTCGAACGCACTTTTAAATTGTATGTGAATTTCCTCCAATAGTTTTTAATATACGCAAGATTCTTGAAAACAAAGAATGCCATTTCTAATCAATTAATATCGATTATCATTAATGTTACGACTTTCGAGAAAATTCTAAGTGTATAATCAAAATGACTGCTCTGAATTAAAGAAGAACACAAAAGCGAAGCATCTATGCTGTTGATATGCTCTTATAATATTAAGTCATTTGCATATTTTCAACTCCGTTTATTTTGAAAACCCGTTTGATGAATTTATGCAAAGGACACCTCTAATTTTTTTCACACCATTTCCGCAGACAGTCGAGCAAACAAAAAAATTGCAAAAATAGTCATATGTTTTGGGTTGTCTCTTGTTCGTTAATAGTCACTTGTTGATCTCGAGGGCCGAACGCGTTGTTTTTTCTATTTCTTCTACGTCGAGAGAGAAAGACCGCTTTTGTGACTTGCAAATTATTGGATGAGAATCTTTTTTGTTTAGTGTTTACACGTGATCATTATAGGCTGCAAATCTCATGGCATACACAAATCCATGGAGATTTTCCTATTCTCGACTCAATATAATCGCTGTTTACAGCCGACACAGATTGATCGCGGCTCTTCTCGCAGCGCACCAGCCGCACTATTATCGGTATAACATGTCCCTCTATATTATAAGAAGATCTCGTTGTCGCTGCCGCCGCCGTGCGCAAGAATCGAGCCTAGCAACGCTATGACAACGGTTATTATGACAACGCTCGCCATAGCAACGGTTGCTATGGTTGCTATATCTCTCCATATTATAAAAGCCCCCGATGGGAGCGCGCCAACTTCAATAACATCCTAGTATTATATACATACATTAGACTGTTTCAAAATAAAATAATAATTTTTTTTTTTCGCAGAACATTGGAAAGTCAATAGAGTATAACTAGATATTGAAAATTGTTAAAATTTCAGCTTTTAATATTAATATTTAGAGGTGTCTGTCCGTAATTTCTTATTCTCCATTTAAAAAGCATTGGAAAAAAATTCCGCGTTGTTCTGATTGTTATATCTCGAGATTGGTCATACCAAATTGAAATTTTGTTACATGATTTCTGGATGTAAATCCACCCGTTTGCATGCTATCAGCCAGTAAAGATCGAACTGTTCAAAAAATACAATACTATTCCATTTTTATCACGATAAAATTAATTTATTGCAATTAAATTTATATCAACATTGATCTACACTCAAGCTACAAGTGAATCAATATTAATATCAATTCAATTGCAGTAAATTTAATTAAAAAAAAAAAATTTTTCGTCCTCACTCGAGTCATTTTATTGTCTTTCATAAACAGGTATAGTGTAGTATAGTAGTAAAAATAGTAATAAAATGATAATAATATTGACACAAAAAGCATAAATATTTGGAAGGGTAAAAAAAGTTTTTCAAAAGTTGTAGTGCCAAAACAGACAATTTTTAAAACATTCCATGTATACATATTTATATTAGCATCTATCGGTAAAAAAATGCAAAGATGTATACAATATATATGAAACATTTATTCGTGAGTGTACTTTATTTTCATGAGGGAAGCGCAATTCGCGATGAAGAATGGAGAGTAGACTGCGATAAGTCGAAAGTGAGTTCAACGGGAAATTGCAACGATACACGCGTGTGCATACATGTTGGGTTATTGCTCGCCGGCAGACGAGGTATATATGTATGTGTATGTACATGAAAATCAAGCAGCGTCCCACTTTTTTGGGTGACCAATAAACGACGAACTGTGCGACGCCTTCGTACACATGCAATATGCGATGCTTTTTAATAACTTAGTATTTAACGCGGGCATTAAAAGCGATTTAATCACACTCCCGGAGTATTGCGCCTGCAATTTTGCTTGAACGTGTCAGCAATCCGGTTAATCACGATTTATAGGCATTTCGGTAGTTTGATTAAATATGAGAATTTATGTGACTGTTTTTTTTCTTGGCATCTTCTTAAATTGGTTGCATAATGGAAATGCTGATATTTCATTAAGATATTTTTTATGTTCAAAGTGAAAACACGACTCTGTCGACACATAAACTACTTCAATCATTATTTTAGGAAGATAAATAATGACAAAAAATAACTTTCAACACCCGACGACTTGGAAATTACCGACTGAAAAATATAAATTGGTTTATCCATGTCACTCTAATGACATCACCACTTTTTTACATCTCCACCTTGTTATTAGTAGTCATGATAAGAATAAAAAAAGTTCGTAAACTTATGAAAACAGCCACATAGACTGCTCAATATTTTCCAATCCTACCATGATTCCACTTAGTGTATAATTTATATTTTTGTTATTATTACTAACATAATGTTAGTAATAATATCCGAAATATTGTCAATTATTTACTTGGAATAGAATTTATTTAAATAGAAAAAAGTTCGTAAACTTATGAAAACAGCCACATAGACTGATCAATATTTTCCAATCCTACCATGATTCCACTTAGTGTACAATTTATATTTTTGTTATTATTACTAACATAATGTTACATCCGAAATATTGACCATTATTTACTTGGAATAGAATTTTTTTTTCGTTTTTTTATTTGCCTGACCCGCTGTCTACCACGCAGTAAAAAAAAAGTTCAATGCTCATTTTTAATTATCCTATACAAAACCATTTAGGAGAATTGATGAATCATTCTTCGATTGCGTGATTCTAATTATCACTCCTCACTAACGATTTTTTTTTTTTTCCTTAATACAGAGAAATTGAGGAAAACGTCATAAACCTTGACGAAATTGTAATGGCACGCACAAAGAGATGGAAGAACTGCATGTCAGAAAACTTACTGACTGTGTTGACGGTGTTTGGGGTTTTTGGTGGAGTTGCTTTGGGACTCATCCTTAAGAATACGGTAAAAGTATGGTCGAAACGCGAAATAATGTACATCAACTTCATCGGCGAGATTTTTCTCAGCATGTTGAAGGCCCTCATATTGCCACTTATCGTGTCAAGTATTGTGAGCGCTATCGGCCGTTTAGATCTCGGTTTGTCCGGTAAATACATTTTGTGTAATTAAAGAAAAAAAAAGAAAGATGTATTGTAAAATTGTCGGCGAACAAGAATGTAAAAATAATTTTCCTCATTGTAGGAAAGATCGGTATGCGGTCGATATATTATTATGGAACGACAACTGTAAGCGCCGTGACACTCGGTATCTGCCTCGTTCTCACAATTCGGCCCGGCAGTTGGGGAGGAACTTATGCAGCCGAAGAGGAAATAATCATGAGACCCGTTACCACTGCCGATACGCTCCTTGATCTTATCAGGTCATTTTCATGAATTGAGATCTCATTATTATACGACATTTCCATAATAATTAGAAATAAATTTTCGTCTCTAATAATTTACAAAAAATAATTGGAAATTTTCTAAGAATTGGCTTTTATCAATCGCTAATAGGTAGATAATCATGTTGTGATTTTTTTTGTAAATAATTGAATGACGAATTTTGGACATAATTGGAATGAAGAGTAATTAAAATTATATATATTTTTTTACAATCTCGTAATTGAAGTTTTCGACTTCATAAATTATATAAAAATTTGTTTAGACACGCCCTGTAGACCCCAGTACGAAATATACTTAGCCAAAACATTCCTGTTATCATAGTAAAATAGCCAAAATAAGGATCGCTCAAAATATTGTACATAAACATGCCAATTTGCCCGCGAGATTTATGGATGAAGGCTCTGTTTATTTTTTTAAGCATCCTTATTTTATGTTTTCTTCCGATAAGAAGCCGGAATGATATTCATCGATTTTGACGTAGCCAGCACGTAAATCTTTTTCGTTTCAGAAATCTGTTCCCATCCAATCTGGTAAAGGCCTGCACGCATCACGTGAGTAATGATCTTGAAAGTTTACGCAAGCTGCCGCGAAATTTTGTTGCTTTCCTCGCCAGCAAAAACAGTCGTTAATTGTGTCTCTGACGTATATGATTACCGATAAGCAATTATACGTACTAGGTAATGATAAAGATCCGGTGAAGTCTGCATCTATCTGGATTTTTAAATCGGGGTAGTTATTAACTATCGAAATACGAAAATTTATTATTAATCTTCAGAGTCAATTCGTTTAATTAGCAATAGGAAAACGCATCGTATTTGTTCCAAAAAATGTGTCGATTTTTTAAAAATCGCATTTGTGTATTTTCGGAATTCTGAGGCAGATTTTATAGAACCATTTATGAAGTA
The DNA here is from genome assembly GCA_947507545.1 of Clistopyga incitator. Taxonomy (NCBI): domain Eukaryota; kingdom Metazoa; phylum Arthropoda; class Insecta; order Hymenoptera; family Ichneumonidae; genus Clistopyga; species Clistopyga incitator. Next base: position 4,233,284 of record OX382191.1, on the reverse strand, counting down.
TCACGAGAAACAAAGAAAAATAATAATAGATTTAATAAAATGAAAATAACTGACGGATTTCTTTTTTCCCTTTTTGCAGTACCGGACGGTTTTGCTTCCACCCAAGGTTACAAATGAAACAGCAAAAAATATAACTGCAGCACTCGAAGCTCTTAACGAAACAAGTGAGTCGAGTTTTAAATGCCTCATAAGTAATTTATGTTTTAATCGCGATCTGGATTCGCAGAGTTCTCGTTGAATCATTTTTTTGCTTCTTGATCATTACTACAGGTTCCTTGCAATATGGAAGTTCATGTTGACCATTTCGCATTAAGATAGTTGGGTCATCGTAATTAATATGTCAAAGGGCATCTCCCTCGAACCTAATGGAAATTATCTAAGGATAAAAGTGAATTCGAACTCTTTCCATTTGCAAATAATGCGCGACATTTTTTTTGCTCCATTACTCTATTTAATTATTCTTTTCATCGTACTATATTTAAGTTTTTTTATTATATAGCTAAACCAAATTACTACGAATGGACAATTGACAAAGAGTACGGCCATGGTACCAACACTCTTGGTCTCGTTGTATTCGGCATTGTGCTCGGTATCACGCTTGGAAAAATGGGGGAACAGGGAAAGCCTCTTTTGGACTTTTTCACCGCCCTTTCGGAAGCTATGATGGTCATCACCAAATGGGTAATCTGGTGAGAAGAAATAGATTTATCAAAACATACAAGCACTACCTAAATGTGCGCAACAATTAAATGGATCTTCATTCATGAATTTTTATTAAATTAATAAAGCATTTTTTTAGGATCTCACCGATTGGAATCATGTTCTTAGTTACCGCCCAAATCCTTGTGATTAAAGACATTGGAGCCATTGTTGGACAACTGGGTCTTTACTTCATGACTGTATTGCTTGGTTTGTTTATTCACGGGTTCGGTACCCTCACGGTAATCTACTACGTGTGCACCAGAAAACTGCCCTTCAAAGTCATAGGAAAGCTTAGCCAGGTGATGGTCACGGCTTTCGGAACAGCTTCGAGGTATAAATCAACTTTCCTATGCTCATTAAGGAGGATCAGTGACGACGGTAAAGGACATTCGTTGTTTTTTTAAAGGATGCTCTACAAATTTTCCGTCTTGATATTTTATAGTCTTGATCTTTTAACAATTATAGCCTATTGTCTATCAAAGTATTTTTATCTTTATTAAACAACAAGCTATAATTTAACGTTCAACACTATGAAATATCTAGGTAATCAATTCGTAGAGTATCTTTTAAGAAAGAGAATGAGCTGTCACTCGTTAAAATCAGTAAAGAATAACGGATTTAATTAAGTTAATCTTTATGCAAACTATTAGTCCGTTTATATCATTATATCATAATATGTTTAAATCATTATTCTTCTTTTTATTTTGCTCCCGGTAGTTCCGCTACCTTGCCACTCAGCCTTCAGTGCTTAGATTCTATGGGAAATGATCCTCGTATCACAAGGTTCGTCGTTCCAATCGGCGCAACGATAAATATGGATGGAACAGCGTTGTACGAAGCTGTGGCTGCGATTTTCATCGCTCAAGTGCGAGACATTGACATGACGCTCAGCAAAGTCATTGGTGTCAGGTACGAAAAAATCCACTAGTAACAAATTCAACAGATGCAAAAAAATGTTTAAGCTTAAACTTTAAAGATTTTTCAATACGACATTAAATACAATAAGAGTATCCGAATATGGTTAAAGTACACACGATTTTATCTATAGCTAATTGCTACCATACCATTTCTTTTCCCGGCTATTGATTGAATTTTGCCCCATGTAAGAATTTCCTTGTTGCCAATATTTTATTAATTTAGCGTGCGTCATCGAAATCCTTGACTCGATCTCATATGTATCAATGGCCACATTTTGTTACAGCACTTTTTCCCAAACTACAAGGAGTTAATGACCTAAGTCAACATTCTTCGCCCACCGGTTGTTACACCTATGTAAATATTTACATTTTCTTTTTTTCAGTGTGACTGCAACAGCTGCAAGTATAGGAGCAGCTGGTATTCCACAAGCTGGTCTTGTGACAATGGTTATGGTATTGGACACCGTTGGGCTACCAGCTAAGGACGTTTCGCTCATTATAGCGGTAGACTGGCTCCTGTAAGCAAATTATTATAATACATTATCTCGCTGAGTGACCACCACAGCTTTTTCCCTTTAATGTCTGATCTCACCCATTGGATACAATTTTTTTCAGTTTTCCAACTAAACTGTTTTCAACCGCGATAATATAAGTATTAAGGGTCACAGAGAGATATTGGCAATGAATAACTATTGGATTTTCGAAAAAATTTAAACAATAAAATAGTTACAAATAAGAAGGAAAGAAATTACAATACAGTTTTCTTTCCTTATTAAGATTCTCTGATATCTCCCTGATTTGGCTAATGTTATAAAAATCTTGTGACATTTCCTAGTTTTTGTTGACAATAACTGCACTGAGTGTTTGATAGTCCATTTTTTGTGTAATGTTTCGTATTACCAATGCGTACATTCATTTTTCTCAGGGACCGATTCAGGACGGCAATAAACGTGATGTGCGACGCTTTAGGTGCGTGCATTATTGAGCACATGAGCAGAGGAGAGCTCGACGACGCCGCGGGAAGAGATCTCGAAGAGGCGATCGAGCTCGCGCATCTACGGAAGCCCGACGCATAAAAAATATTGTTTGGTTAACAATGAAAACAAACTAAAAAATATGCGAGTTTTCTCGAAATTCACGAAATACGTGTAATATTGTATCGAAGGACCGAACGCTCGACTGCTTCTCTCAACGAATTTTGATGCAACTAACAAGCGATAAATGCATAAAAGCAAAGTATCAATAATAACGTATTACTGTGTAATATTCGTGTAAGCCAAACGGGTAAAAATACTCATTTGTGAATTTTGCAAAACGTCGTCAGTGACAAAGCCTCGATACGTTAGTATCAATAGCATATATATACATATTTTTATATTAATATTAGTATTAAAAAATATGTATTCTGACGTTAATATCTACTTTCTATACGGAATACGCGACTTTATGTTTTAACGATTTGAAATTTTTTAAATCTGCTGAAAAACTAAAACCGAAATCGACACACCTTTAAATATTATTTGTCAGCGAATTCCTTTCGCACAGTTGATTGTTAGGTCAGTCCCTTGAAAACCCAAAAAAAGTGCGATGCTAAGCAGTAAAAAACATAAATTAAGAAAAAGTCGTTATTTCTCCGGTGTCCCAATCATCTTCTACAGATGTGTCTTAATCGTGATCAGTGTTTTTCAAGAAATTTAAAATTAAGAAATCATTAAATAATAAAATCGCTTATACCGTATAGAAGGTGGATATTAAGATCAGAATACATACTTTTGCAGTAAAAAAATAACAAATTTTTTTAGACACGCTTTAATAGATATATTATATATAAACAAATATAAAGGTACCCACTATGGATAGGCAGGATATTTCAATGTGACGATTGTACGTTAAACGTAATTTATAGACTGCCATAATTTTATGTGATGCTCCGAGAAGGATGAGGAGTGAATGATATTTGTAGCTCGTTGCAGCTCCAATAGTAAAGTCAATTTGATAGGATATCAATATAAAATCAATGTATATTGAAATATGATTATAAAATGCGAGTCTCAGTTACTGATCTAAACTAGGTAAATAATATACTTATTTACGTTATACCCATTTCGGTATCGGTGACTGAGACTCTCTCCCTTGTGTTAATAACTTTATAATTTTATTTTATTTTCATTCATCATAATTCTATACATTATACATTATGACGTTGTGTATTCAACGCAATAACGTATAATACACAAAGAAGCGTCAAGTACTTTTGTAAAATGTACCTGGTGACATAAAAGCATTAAAAATTGCTTCGAAACGTAATTAGAAGAACTTGACGCCCTGGTTGTCGTCGAACATTATGAGCTCTGCTTTGCCTTCAGCTTCCAATACTCGCAGCGATCGTATGAGTACTTCGTTGTCTAAGCCGTAAAATTCTGGAATATCGGGAGTTATTATTTAACCGAGACTTGTAATAAATTGCAACGGAACTGCCAATTACGTTTCTGAAGCTATTGAGTAGCTTCATCCAAGTGAAAACTTGTAAAAGTTGAATATGAATAATAAATTTAGATTTATTATTTAGGGAAATTTGGGGGGATCGATTGGAGGTCGGTAGCGTGCGGACGTGTCTCAAGGAAGGCTAGAAGGAATATCGAGAGAAAAAGCGGAAAATCGAAGTATACAAAGTGAAAAGTAGGAGAAAAGTCGGAAGAGGTGGTATACTTTGTGTACGAGTGTGGGTGTTGGGAAAAACAAGGAGTAAAAGAAGGACTGAGTGTTTAACCGAAGTAAAGAGTTTTTGAGGTTAAACATGGCAGACATTGAAGAAGTGAAAAAAGGCGGGAAAGAGGCAGAGAAAACTGAAGAGGAGGATGGAAAGAACGGTGGGGCGTTGGAAGTACAACCAAGGGCCACAGATGGCGCAGCAGAGGATGGACACGAAGAGTTACCAACAAAAAGGGGCAGAGGAAGGCCAAAAAAGCAGGTTGGTAATAGTGCAAAGAAAGTCGTGGGAAAAATGGACCGATACCTGTCAAAAGATGGGGGGTTATATGAAGGTGTAAGTGAGGCATTCGCTACAAAGAATAAGCTACGACGTACACCAACCAAAAAGAATCTAAGCAAAAGTGGTGAAGAGGACAGAAGCATAGCGGGAAAAGGAACAGAGGATAAGGAAGGGGATTTACAAATCGTCGGCAAAGAGGTACATGAATCTGACGTGGTATCGGAAAAAGGTCAAAATGAACGGGTAGCGTTTGTACCAATCGATGAGATAGCTCTGTCACTAACTCAGACGAGAGATGGGGCAAATTTGAAGAAAGGAAGACAGAATGAGAAAGATCGAGAAAGCGAGGATGAAGGTGTTGACAACAGGTGCGATTGGGAGGAGGCTGCAACGAACGAAAGACTGGATGACAGTGTGTCAGGCTTCAGTGACACAGAAGAGGAAGTAAATGTGATTGGAGGACATTGGTTTGTCGAAATCCGGAAAGCAGAAGCAAGGTTAAGAGGAGAGCTGAGATGTCAGCAAAAAGAGTTTGAAAAAAGAGTAAATTTGGGATGGAAAGAGGAGATAAAACGAATAAATGAGGAAAGTGAAAGGCAGATGAAGATATGGTTTAGAGAAGAGATGATCAAAATACGGAAGGAGTGCGAGATGGAAAATGATGAGCCATGTGAAGAGTGTGAGATAAACGGAAAGAAGATGTGTGAACTGCGAAGAGAAATGCGAGAAGTGAGAGAAAGCGCAGAGCAAGAGAAAAAAAGGTGGGAAGCAGAACGACGTATGCTGATGAGCATTATTAAGGAAAGAGAAAATAATAAAGCAAGAAAGGAATTGGAAGAGACGAAGAAGCAGAGCACAACGAGGGAAGGAAATCACAGTTTGGATGAGATTAGCGAGGTATCATTCGGATCAACAGTGGAGAAAGTAAAGGAAGGCAGAAAAAAGTTTGAGAGAGAGAAGGAAAATATGAAGCAAATAATGGAGAAGAAGCCAAGACCACTAAATGAACAGGAGTTAAAGGTAGAGAAAGGAAAGAGACAATATAGGAAAAATAATATAAGTATATACTTTCCAGAAGCGAAAGGAGCATCAAAGGACAAGATCATGGACGTGATCGATGAAAAATGCGGGCAAAATATAAGAAAAAAAACAGTGAAGAAGTATGAGAGGGAAGGCCTGGTGGTAATAAGATACAAGGACTGGAATGAAAAGCAGGAGATGATGAGAAGAAAGGCAAAATTAAAGGAGACAGACATCTGGGTGAAGAACGACTGGAATAAGAGAGAAAAAGAAGTTCAAAAATGGCTGTGGGAGATTGCGGAAAATGAAAAGAGACTCGGGAGAAGGGCGGATGTAAGCTACATGAAGATAAATCTCGGAGATGAATGGTGGAGATGGAACGACCGAACGGGAAGCATCGAACTACAGAAAAATGAGCGGAGAGAGGAGCGAACGGATCGAGATGAGCAACAGCCCTTTCGAGGTAGAAGACCGCGAGGAAGAAGTGAAAAGTAAGGAAAGAAGAGAGAAGAGGAAAGAACCTAATAAGAAGAAGTTAGGAGAAAGAATAAACAAAGACAGTCAAAAATGCGAGTTTAAAGTAATTCTGTGGAATGTTGCGGGAATGTTCAAAATAGGAGAAGGGTGGGAATTTATGGAAAAGGGAGATATTGTTGTATTACAAGAAACGTGGATGGAAAAAAAAAATGAATGTAAAGCTGTGCAAAGTATGAGTCAGAAATTCAGCTGGAACTTTAAAGCTGCGATCAAGGAAAAGGGGATAAAAAAAGGAAGAGCAAAAGGGGGACAAGCAATCGGAGTAAAGAAGGAATGGGAAGGAATGTGGGACATAAAGGAATGGGAGTTTGGGTTCATTTTGTGCAATTGTAAGTTAGGAGAAAATGTGGCAATAATAACAGTATATAACAATGTTGGGATGGCGAGGATTGAAAAAGAACTAAGAGAAATAATATTAGAGGAAGCATGTAAATACGAAAAAGTTATGATTGTGGGAGATATGAATGCGAGGATTGGAAATGAGCAAGCGATGATCGTGGAAGAAATATATGAAGGAGATTACGAAGTAAGAATTTCACAAGATAGGCTGTTGAATGCGGAAGGGAAAAGGATGTTGAAGTTATGTGAGGAATTGGGATTGAAAGTGTTAAATGGGAGAACGAAGGGGGATAGAGAGGGCAGAGTGACCTTTGTCGGAGGTGGAGAAGAATGTTGCGGATCGGTATTAGATTATGTTATTATACTAGATAGAGGAGAACAGGAAGAAATAAAAAAATTGGAGGTGGTAAATCGAATAGAATCGGATCATCTACCAATAGTAATAACTATGTGGGACATGGAAGCAGAAGTACAGATATACGAAGAGGACGATACTGATGATGAGAATAAAATGGCGAAATTAATATGGAAAGAAGAATTAGGTGATAAATTTATCGATGAAATACAAAAGAATGTAGACATAGAAAAGATCAATGAGGGGTGGGACGGGATCAAGGAAAAAATAATAAGAGCTGCAGAAAAGGTGGGGGCAGTGAAAAAACCAGGAAAAAGTAAAAGAATGAGAAGATTGCCAAGATGGTTTAACAAGGACTGCCGGAAACAAAGAGAGATGATATGGAAAAAATTGAAAGAGTTCACAAAACACAGAAATACAGACACAAAGACTAGATTAATGGTAGAAAACAAAAAAATGAGGTTAACGATAAAGGAAGCAAAGGAGAAATGGAGAAATGAGATATGGGAACAAGTCGGAAAAGCCAAAAATATGCCAAAATGGTGGAAAGCTATTAATAAATTTAGAAATAAGAGCAAAGGGACAGTGGGGGAAAAAATATCGAAAGGAGAATGGAAGAAACACTTCGAGAAGTTACTAAATGGGGAGAGAGGACAAGAAAATGAGGTGAAAGAAAATAAAAAAATATGGGATAGAGAGGAACAGACTGATAATGAAGAAGAATGGGGAACAGAAAAAGTGTTTTACGAGGAATTTACAATGAAAGAATTGGATGCAGCATTGAGAGAAATGAAAAATGGAAAAGCGGCAGGAGAAGATGGGATTAGCGTAGAGTTTCTAAAAGTACTACCGAAAGCACAAAAGGAAAAACTGAGAGATGCGATAAATAGGATTTGGAGGGAAGGAAAATTAGCAAAAGGATGGGAAACGGCGAGGATTGCACCAATCTATAAAGAAGGGGAGAAGGAAAAGGCGGAAAACTATAGAGGAGTATCACTACTGGATGTAGGATATAAAATTCTAACAAAAATGATGACGGTTAGGTTAAGTCGATGGATAGAGAAATATGATAAACTAAAGGAGAGTCAAGCGGGCTTCAGGAAGGAAAGAGGGACAAGGGATCAAATATTTACGCTAAATGCGGTGATAAACAAGAAGTTGAAAGAGAAAAGAGGAAAATTATATGTTGCGTTCGTAGACTTTAAGGCTGCGTTTGACAGGGTAAATAGAGAAAAATTGATCATAAAATTAAAACAGAAAGGAATCAAGGGCAGAATGTTAGAAATGATAAGAGGAATATATAAAGAAACGAGAGCAGAAGTACAAGTTGGTGGAAAAATCACGGAAAACTTCAAAACAAAAAGAGGGGTAAGACAAGGGTGTGCGTTGAGTGGAGTACTGTTTGATCTATATATAGATGATCTAGAAGATAAGTGGGAAAGGAAAAATGAAGGAGGAGTAGTGATAGGAAAGAAAAAAATTTTCGCTATAAAATATGCGGATGACGTGGCAGCATTGGCGGAGACGGCGGAAGGTCTGAGAAGTATCTTAAAAGATCTAGAAAACTGGGCAGGAAAAAATATGATGGAAGTTAATGCTAAGAAAACGAAAATAATGATATTCAAAAACGGAGGAAGGAATAAGAAGGAGGAAGAATGGGAATTTAAGAACGAAAAGATACAGGTAGTTAAAAATTTCAAATACTTAGGATATTGGTTTACAAGCAAAAACTCGATTGGGGTACATGGAAGAAATACCGCGGGCAAAGCACAGAAAGCGATGAATGCAGTGTGGGGTATATGGAGGAGGGCGGGAAGAAACATAATGGAGGAGAGGCTATACTTATTGAACTCTATAGTAAGAGCAGGTGTAATGTATGGGGTAGAAATATGGGGATGGGGAGATACTGAAATTTTTGAAAGAATACAGAGTAGATTTTGCAAGATGGCCTTAGGAGTAAAAGGAACAACACCAAACTACATATGGAGAAGAGAGCTAGGTATACCTAGTATGAAATATGTGATAAAAGAAAGGACATTGAGATACATTATGGAAGTAATAAGAATGGACGAAAAAAGATGGCCAAAAATGTGTCTGATGGAGGAGATAAGGGCAATTTCAAACAACAAACCGTCGAAGTGGGGAAAAAATGTAAAAGCTACATTAGAAGACATGGGTATACAAGAGGTAATAGAGATGATCAGGGAACAGAGTGATGCAGAACAAATTGAAAGCAGAATAAAGGAAGGGCTAGAAAACTTAAAAAATGATATGATGATGAAAGAATGGGAGAAAATTGAGGCATCGACTTATAATAGCAAATATAAGTTTATTGTGGAGAATGATTGCATGCCTTGGAGATACTGGACGGAAGAGAAAGTAAAGGGCAAAGATAAAGAAATGTGGGCCAGAATAAGAAGTGGAAATATAGGCAGGGCGGGCAAGAAGGGCATGAGTGACTGGATGTGTAGAATATGTGATGAACAAGAAGAGACTGTGGAACATTTACTGATATGTAGAAAAAGCAGAGAGTTAGTGAAGGAAAACACAAGAAAAGGAGTGGATGAGTTGATGAAAAATATTGACGAGTGCGCGATTGTGGGAGAAGTAATAAAAATGCTGAGGGGAAAAATTAAAAAGGAAATATGCGCGTATTTTAGGGAAATCGAAGACGCATGGATGAAAAGAAGTATGAAATGAGAACTGAGAAGAGTAGAGGAATGAGTGAGAAAGAGTGAGAGGAAGAAGTCGTAGACGTAAAACTTAGAAATAAGAACACAAAATAGACGATAAGATAAGATAAGTTAAGAAAAGTTTACAAGAGAATATAAGAGAATATATAAGTTTTGTAAAAAACTGCCAAAAGTAAGTATTTAGGGAAATTTAAAGACTCGATATAACAAAATATTTCGAAGTGTTACAACTTTTCATTAAAATTCAACATGTTTTAGTTATTTATTGGCTCTAAAAATTACTGTATAACAATTAGTTTTCGAGTGTCTTGCCCTATTAGTGGAATATTTGAAAGTGTCACTTAAGACACAAATATATAAAACATAATGTTTAAATACAATGAAACATAAATTAACAGAGAATCTATTTAAGGGCATGTGTAAGCCCCTCTTACTCTGTGCTCAGTCTTTATGGAAAAAGAAAAACAAAAGAAATAAGATTCCCCTGTGGGACTGCTACTAATAGTAGCATTCTATTTCCTTTAGGCCCAAAAATTTCGTCACCTTTGAAAAAAGATCATTGTAGCTTTTAATCGTGACCGGAGGGCTTGGGATCACCTTAAATTTTGTACAGAAACATTTGTTTTATCATGACTATTATATTTATGTAACTGAAGATTTCCTAAAGAAAATTAGACAATAAAAAATAACAGAAAATGATTTATGGAGCCAATAAATGAATAGCATTGTAAAATAATGCAAAAAATACATCACTAATCCTCTACAAAAATGTTTCAATGGGAAAAAATGAGAAACTAACAAATTCGTTTGCTCCAATGTTTTACAATACACTCCGGTTGTTAAAAAAAATGTCAAACCATCGAAGGAATATTAGCAATGATGAGTTCAAAAGAGAGATAGGTAAAAATAGAAAAATAAAGTAAGGAAAAAATGAAAAGGACTGACCTTGATCTACGGTGTCTTCTCCTTGTACCAATTCAAACAAGGTACAAACCGTTCCGGAAAAGCCTTTTTCTTGGGCCCAGCTATAAATTATCTCGCCCCACTCCTGCAATGTGTGCCAATAAACGAGCCATCTTTGTTTGCTCTTGTCCAAGGGAGTTGCATTATCAGATTTTGCCAAGTCCTCCAGAATCAATAAAACTACTTCTGCGGATAGTTTCCCTGGTTAAAATAAAGTTAAGGAATTGCATATACGTTATGTTAATAGCGATAAAAATTTGTTGTATAAAAATTGATACAGGCACTCGTCGTACTTTTAATCGCTGAATTGTTGAACAACGGACACGCATGAATTTCCCTGATATCTATCGTCGCTTGTTTGGTACTACGACAATAATCCAAAACCAAACTTTTCCATGCCTGCAATTGCTTGGCTTTTGTTTCCGCGTGTGGCTGCAACCTGAAACAGTTATATTTTCTTCAAATTACTCGGAGGCTTAATGCGCTTTAATATTCAATTTCACACCAGCGGATAACCTTATATTTATTTTTTGACAATACAATTATTTTCTTTCGTGTATCTCATCAAATTTAGATCAGGATTGTAGATCATGAGATATTTGACAACCATTAAAAAACGTGAAAAATAATGTTTCGAAAGAGAGGAACAGCCATAAAGTCATGTAGCAGCATTCAATTGTTTGTATAGGAAGTATTGTATTTCGTGGTATTAAAACTCACGTGAAAAAGGGTGGAAAACTGTACTGCCAAGGCCATTCGATTTCCGCCATTATTTTATCGATAAAAGCTTTAAAAAAATGTTTTGATTCATAAACAGTGTAAACTACGCCCTGTTGCTGACTGTACCGATGACAATACTAGCAGACGACATTATTCGAAACGTTTTTCATTCACTGTTACTTATCGGTAAACAGTATTTTCCCTGTAATTCGATTATACTTTAAGAAGCTGTAAAACGACATAAATAAAGCGAACCAAATAATAAGGAACTCCGTATCTCTCGCTAATTTGTTTCCCAAAAATCATTTTAAATGCCAGTAAAAATGATATTTTCATTGACACCGACGTGAATACGTATGTTCCTACAGTTTGGCAATTTCTTTTCACCTTTCGCGACACGCGAAGCTCAATGAAAGATGAAGAGGCTGTGAAACGTGATAAATAAATCGAAAAAACACTTGGTGCATATGCAATGCAGATTGAATAAAGCGAAAATGAATATTTGACTTTCATTACCGACGTGAATTCGCGCATTGACACCGTATTGTAATTCCACGCTTGACCTTTCACGACTAGCTCCGATTTTGTAGCGAATTATCAGAAGTGAAATCATCTAGTTGAGTTAAAAATTTCTGGGACTTGTCGAGTTGTCATGTTACACGAAGAAAATGAGGCGGAGTGGGGGAGGCTAAGTGTAGTGAAAATGTCATGTGGATGTGTGTAAAGATTCAAGCTGTCGCTCACTGTCACTGCAATTATATTGGTATTGCTAATTTCACAAGCGAACCCGTTGAGGTGTAATTGCATCGAAGAATCGCGAGAATTAGTCGCGACAAGTGTAATTTCGAGAATGCAATGCCTGCGCGCAGAAGACGTGGTCTCTCGGAGCTAGATAATGACTTGGTGATAACAACCTCAAACGGAGCATACCAAAGTGGTGGAGGATATACGTTTAATCATCAGCAGCAGCAGTATTACAATGAGAGAGGAACGAAGAGCGGAGAATTAGATATCGAAGATACGAAGGAAGCACCTGCCATTCCCGTAGTCATGACGTCCCGCGATCGCAGCAACGAATTTGCCAATGCCATCAGAAGCATGCAGAGCCGAACCGTGGCTCGCGCCGCGGTTCGAAGTCCTCGCCAGGCACGACACATACAGAGTTACTCCAACTTTATGATGATTGCTCAAAATATTGGAAAAAATATTGCCAGCACTTACACTAAACTTGAGAAACTCACGCTGCGTAAGGATTTTATCAAAAACAATGAAACGTTCCACTTTCTTAAGGGGACCCTCTCCGGTCCATTGCGCCGATTCGTACACTATTTATCCTAAATATGCTACAAATATGCTTTAAATTCTGTACGAATGTAATTAAAAATCTTCCTACCTCTGTGTTTTCTCAAATTACTGTTCAAGCCCATAAAGTGAATGTTAAAAACATTTAAAAATGTTAAAAAGGTAGTCGCAATGTCAAAGGATCCGTTGAGCTAAGATATAATCATTTCTGGCTCTCGGATGTGTCAAATCACACCCAACGCCGAAGCACAAAGGTTTTCATTACATCCCCCTAGAAATTAAAGTATATTTGTCGTATATTTACAGCGAATAGTGTATACTACGAATTCGCCTATAAAAATGTACTCCAGCATCCCCTTAAGGCCGAGGAAGTTTGTAACGTTAGGATATGACAATACAAGAACAAAAATATAACAATGTTTCAATATAGAACATTTTAAACTGTTTATCATTGTTTTTATTATAATTATTTGTATGTTTTTAAATGTTTGAGGTTATTAGGTTTTTATGTTGCATCCAAATATTGTGAACTTTAATATCACCAACCGAGCTGTGAATTTAGTTATTTTCTTGCAGAATCTTAAGAGCTTTTGGGAAAAGAGGGGAGAGATACATTTGCATTGCCTTCAATAGGCACATAAAAATTGTAGAAAAGGGGAATCATAAAAAGTACAACTTAGAGAACATTAATTAATTCCACTGAATTTGTGACCAAGTTTTTTTCAGTTTACAGTAAAGTTTTAGATGCTTTTTTGGTTTCTTGGCAAGTTAAGGTTGGTAGTTCAATTTAACTTTGCAAGCTCTTTTATTTGGTTCTTTTACCCTAATTTTAATTAATGTATGTTTTAAGTATTTAAAGTATTTTAGATTTTTTTTATGTTGCATCACTTCATACGTTACCGGAAGCTTGCATTGATCGTTTTCCGTATGTTATTTTAAAAATTACACTGAAAAAAATACAACTCTTTCTGCAATTATTCATTCAAACTATTTAAAGCACTTTTTGACACGAATCCCTCAACTTTTTAATACAGAATTGGGATATTAACAATTAATCCGAAATGATTTTCGATACATTCTCATTCTACAGATTAAACAAATTCTAATAATTCTCTTTGAATTCTATAGATTTCAAATAAGACGATTAGAATGTCAGCTTATCGAGAGATTGTGAAAGTAATAATGCCTTACTCTTTCAGTGGCTAAGAAGAAATCGATATTCAACGATAGACAAGTGGAGATAGAAGAACTAACGAATATCATTAAAACGGACCTGAGTAGCTTGAATAAGCAAATAGCCAAATTACAAGAATTAGGGAGAAAACAAAGAGAGGGAAACTCGCAAGGCCATCATATTGCCTCGCATTCAACATCCGTGGTAGTGGCCTTGCAATCAAAACTTGCCAACATGTCAAATCACTTCAAAAGTGTTCTGGAAGTTCGTTCAGAGGTAAGAATCATTTTAAGAAAATTATTAATAGCTGTCGTTTATTTTTCATTTTATACTAAATTTAATAAAATATTTGCGTTATCAACTGTTCGTGTGGGCAATTGCAGAATATGAGAGAAGAACAGACCAGAAGAGAACAATTTACGCAAGGAACTGTTTCGAGAATGCTACCTCCCAGTGTTACATCTGGAAAACAAGGATCTTTGCTCCTGATGGAGCAGGATTCGAGTTCTTCCGTTAGCATAGATCTGGAGCCTGGTATGGACCAACAATTAATGATGCAGCGCTCAATGCGGGACGACACTGTAAGAACTTCATAAAATATTGGCAATTGTTTGCATTGTATTACAATGGTTGTGATTAAACGGGGAGTAATAACGAGTTTGTTTAATTGCAGGATTCCTACGTTCAAGCAAGAGCGGAAACCATGCAAAGTATAGAATCAACAATAGTGGAATTAGGTGGAATTTTTCAGCAACTTGCTCACATGGTCAAAGAGCAAGAAGAGATGGTCGAGAGGTAAAGCATTTTCTTAATTTAACGAACAAACTGTCAAACTTCAACGCAAGTCCCACGGTTTTGTTGACTGACAAAAATCGCGATCTACGAATGCCATAATTAATGATTTTTTATCGTCGATCGTTTTCAACTCTACATCAGTTTTGTGTCTGAAAGATCTGTGCACCGTTCGAACGAGGATTCGTAGAGCAATTCAAGAGAAAAAGAATGTCGTAACACTGAAAACGATAAATAAAATGACAAATTCTTCTTTGTGAAAAATGATCCAAGCTCTCATACAAATAATTGTATACATTTGGTAGACTTTCGACTTGTGTGAAGCACAAGCGCCAAATTGAATATTCTCAATTGATAATACTCGTTGCATCATTCGAATTATATATATTTCTCCTCAAGTCGATTAAGATCCAAACTGAAATTTGTCTTTTGCCCATTACAGAATAGATAGTAACATAGAAGACACCGAACTGAACGTGGAAGCAGCTCACACGGAAATCCTCAAGTACTTCCAGTCAGTAACGAACAATCGGTGGTTGATGATTAAAGTGTTCGGAGTGCTGATATTTTTCTTCATATTTTTTGTTGTTTTTCTGGCGTAAAGAAGTAACCCGTGATGTTCTTGTCTTGTGCACCAATGTCTAACGGTGAATCGCATTCATTTTACTACAGAATATTCCCCGTACTTGTAGAAACGTTATTTAATAATGTGGAGCACTCTGAACGGTTCGATTATAAGTTGTAACAGTCCATGCGGAAATCCGCTTGATATTCAAGTGCATGGAGTCAAAGCAACAGCTGATGGATTTACTAATTATTAAAGGGGACGAGTCAATCAAACAAGTGTTTTTTTATTATATGGACTACTCTCTTCCTTATCGAAGTAAAAATTTTTAATAAATTCCTCTATTCAGGATGAATCGAAGGATTGGACTAAGCTTCATTCTCTTTGCAGTTAAACTGCACACTTTTTAAGGGGTACAATTCATTTTAGACCTCCTTAAAATAGAGTTATAGACAAATGGATAAAGTGTCATGATAATTCCGGCCTCTGAGGTATAGTATGATGTTTAAAAAAAATCTCACTGCTTAAATGGTGTGCAGTGTAACTGCGGAGAAAATGAGACCCAGTGAATCCCAATTCTTGGAGCAGTGCTGTCTGGATCACGTGTAGAATGTCAAATTCATGAATCGGGTTTCGAAGCAATTGGTTAGCTCAATGAGTTGGTACGTTTACAAAAAAATTCTTTGGGGTCATTATCAAGATATTATGTTTTATTTATTATTTGCTGAGTGGAATTCTTATAATGTAAAAAGACTTTACCAACTGACTCGTCCCTTTTGAGTAATGCATTACCTAGTAATGAAGAATCTAGCCACGCGACGTCGCTGGAATTATCCGCATGACTTTATAACACGCGATTTAGCTGGCGTATCCCTGGGGGATGATTCTATTATAAATATTGTACTATAAAAATAATTATATTTCACTGCATTCCTCGACCGAACTTTCGATACCTTCGCCCGCATCGCTATGAGACTACAATAAATATATAATTTTTGAAGTACACTATTTGGTCTATTTCTCATTTTATGAAGATCCTCTTGATTTTTATCACAAAGCATCAAATTTCTCTTTTATAAGAAGTCCCTCTATGGATAGTTACGGGCGATCTATTTTTGCCACATTGAACATTTTTTAATGTCACAAGGAGTTCTAAAGATTTTTTTTTTCAGTTTTTCACATTACGGGCAAGACAGTGTGTTTTTTTCTTCAAAGACTGATTAGTAAGGAAGATCTTTTAAAAAACTACTTTCCTTATAAAGTTGATACAACAATATAAAATTGTCAACCTGATCCGTGAGATCACGAGTTTGACACCAAACGAATTGGTGTGGATTATCCCATATTCATATATAAATATTTAGGTTTACGAAAAACGAATGATGCTCACAAAAAGAACCACAAAATGATCAATTATTATGCAAAAATAATACTTTTCACTTTTTCGTGATAACCGCAAATAAATTAGAGTGATTTGTACTTTGCAATGAATAATATTGTTCGGCGTATCTGTATTTAGTATAATGTCTCCGTCGTTGACCGATATTTCGCGGCTAGAAGTTCGTCGACCATTCACAAATCAATCAGCAATAACTATAATAAATTACAATTTATTTAAATCCATTAAAATCATACATAACAATTATATTTATGGGACAGAGTACGGACAGCGATCTCACGCGGACTCTTATACGCAACAAAAAAAAAGTTTTTTTAATTACAGTTCGGTCCCAAAATGGTCGACATTGAGTCCAGATGGTTTATACGATTCGAGTAAAAATTATGATTATCGTCCTCGCGTTGCGTTTTGTTCATGAAATCTTCGAATTATTTCTCATACAAATATCGACGATTTGGAAAATGTCTTTTCTTTATGGCCAACAATGAACAAAAAGAAATCCACAATTCCACCATTCACCGTACGAATGTAATCACATTTACATTCAGCAATATTTATATATCTCTGCTTCTCTAGTATTTACTGTACATTGGAATCGTATTTTGCAGTATTGCATTCTCATCATACACAGACATATCGGAAACAAAAATAGACAAACACAAAATCTAGACTCTTCCCACTATACGTTCTTGTCCAGTGATTCGCCGGACGAGTGTAAGGAACCTGAAAAATAATCAAGACGTTAACGTTTTTTCCGAATGAATAATCATGATATTGCTACTGAATCAATGAGAAACGAGCACTAGCTACTGGCATCAAAATAACGAAGCAGTA
Organism: Clistopyga incitator; assembly: GCA_947507545.1. Taxonomy (NCBI): domain Eukaryota; kingdom Metazoa; phylum Arthropoda; class Insecta; order Hymenoptera; family Ichneumonidae; genus Clistopyga; species Clistopyga incitator. The sequence continues at coordinate 4,215,980 of OX382191.1, read as the reverse complement.
AAGCTCCGATTACTTTCCGAAGATGACATTTGTCAAAAATTATTTATTTCTATATCCGAAAACAGACCTTGGGGCAATGGTAATAGTGACCTTTTTATCCCCAGAGATTAATTGATTAAGTCACAAAAACCAAATATTTATAGCATATAATATTTTTGAAAATAGTCATTGTAGATATTATATTTGTAGATTCTTTTTCACGTAATTATTAGAAAAATGTATTAATAAAAAGTCCATATTAGGGTGTAAAATAGTACATTGTGCAACAAGGGCCGAAAGTTGGCGATTGCGACGAGTCTGAGCTTTGCCTGATTGGGTCTGCAAGTAGACGAAGCGATTTTGACCGCGTTGCGTACTACATTTTTTGTATTAATTGCATGAATAGCGGCGCTTTGAATGGTAGTTTTGCGGGACGAACAGTGAAAAGTAAGGTTGTAAACTTTCGTCCCTCGGGCCATAAGGATGTGTCACCGTCTTCACGCGCATAATACAAAAAATACTTTTTGCCATTACGAATCTCGCCACTCCATCTTAATCGGATTACTCGTGACTGCAGTAATGCATAAATTTTTCGTGCTCAATTACTCGGGTAAATCGGAGTTCTACTGTGTACACTTTTTAATTGAAATACTGGTGAATAAAATTCGTCAACCTGTTGCGTCAACTACTTGGAGTTATTATTGCCTTCCATAGTGCTCCAAAACTGTCTCACTTTAGAGAAGCGTTTGCGTCCTTGCATGCGTTAATTGCAAACAAATGAGAAAAGTTACGATTACGACGTGTCGAACGAAAATAAATATATAAATAAAATAAACATGTCTAAAGGAAAATGAACGAAATCAATAGACTGATTAAGTAAGTGAGTGCAGCCAGTGTATTCCCCTCTCGTTGCTCGTACTTTGCTCGCTTGCTTGCGTCGTCGCCTCGTTTATTTCACAAACCTTTGTGATTGCGCGCGCGCTGCTGATCTCGAGGATGCTGCGGATGGCCGCGAAAGCCGGAATTACGAGGAGGCGGCAGCGTCTCGTTGCCCCACGACTGTGCGGATCCGCCCAAAGGTGGTGGCGGCAACATCGAGGAGTGAGGCGGCGGCGGAGGTGGCGGATGGATGCGATCGTTTACAAACGGCGGAGGAAACCCTCGATGTGGAGGAACGAAGGGCGGAAGCATCGAGGGCGAAAGGGGCGGTGGTGGGGAGCGAGGATTGTCGTATCTACCGGAACCCGAGCCAGGAAGAGGAGGCGGTGAGGACAACCGACCTCCGAGAGGCGGAGGCCTTTGGCCGACTTCGTAAGGCGGAATGCCGGGCGCAGCGTGATTCGGTGGCGGCATAAAAGGAGGAGGCGGTGGACCATAGAGATACGAGGGAGGCGGCGGATAGGGAACACCTGAAGTACCGGTAAACATTATAGGAGAACTCGACGCCTCTGCCCCTATGAATAATTGCGGCGATGTCGCTGCATCTCCATTCGCCTCCAAGCCTGTTCGGGAGATTTTTTTTTCGTTTCTTTAAACACATTATAACGCTTAGCGTTGGCTTTGCCGTAGATGACAATCATGCATATACCTCATGCTGTGGTAATGAGAAATTTGTTAGTTTCAAAAAGTAACGTAGATCAGTCTTTCCTCGAGAGATGACGTATAGGAAATGGGGAGTTTTGCTTTTTTTTTTGTTGGTCTAAAAATTAGGCATTCCATACCAACTCGTTCAACGGTTGACCCTCAACTTATCAAATATGATTCGTGATTTTTTATATTATTCCTCCACATTAATAATGCGCGTAAATATTTTCGAAATAGTTTTAATGGCTTCTTTAAAAAATTTGTAAATATTTTTTTTCTAACTTCATAAAATACAGTATAAAATAGAAAAAATTATTTCTCCACTTTGGCTTGTGGACCAAAAATTTTCTCGTTCATCGTAGTATTTTTTTGGAAAATACAGATTTAAAAAAAAACCATTTTTGAGCAATTTAAAATATTCATAATTAACGAATGGCATTGAAAATGGAATATGAAAAAATTCTACATGCATTGTTTATGTGGAAGAATAATGTTTAAAAATCGTGAATCATATTTGGTGAGATGAGAATCAGCCGTTGTACGCGTTGGGAATAAGTTAGAAGTACTGCAAAAAAATAAGGAAAAGATTGTGACTTCTTACAGTTTAGATTCGAAATTCAGCGTTTCAATGCTCTTTTGAATCTATCGGATAATCTAACGTATAAAGTTTACGGTTGCGTCTCAAATAAAAATTGTCGGTTATTTCTTTGCAAAAAAAAAAAAATTTGGAATAATATTTTCTGACGCAATAATACCGAATACATACGGAACAATGATAGGAATAATTTGGTTTTGTTATCTGATTATTTGCGAGCATTGCGTCAAGGTAGTCGTTAAATTGTAATGGATTTCAAACAGAAAGTACGTACGATGAAGTTTGGCCTCGGGATCTATATCGTTGAGGTTTTTCTCTATTAGGGTCAATCGATTTCGTAATTGACCCGCTTCCGCCTTGGACTCTTCCAAGCGGCGCTCATTTTGTCGTGCGATCACCTATAATGGAATACTGTCTTTAGTCACAGTCGCTGAATATTTCGATGACAAGCAACTTAAAAAAAAAGGAACTTACCCAATGTTCGTGAGACTTGGTCTCCAAACTGGATATTTGATTCTTGTATTCGCTCTCTTGATCGACAATTTCACGTTTCAACATTTCTATTTGTTGCCTGCAATATAAATTATTACTAATTAGATATTTATTCCAAGTTGAAGGTCCCAAACTGTATAAATCCATGAAAAATTTGAATTACTTGTAATTGTGAATTTCGTTTTGCATCGTGTGTAGCCTTTCGACCGTTGATGAAACTTCACCCTGTTTTTCGAGCCACGCTGCCTCTTCTCTGAATAAACAAACATTTCATTTATAAACATTAGGAATACCGTTGAGAAATCAAGAAATTGACTGAACCTGTTCTTACTTTTGGCGCTGAGCTTCTTTTTCCTTGAAAAAGTTGGACAGCACTTCGACACGCGTCTCGGCATCTCTTTTCGCTTTTTCCGCCAATTTGCATTGCTCGCTTAGCGAGGAGACTTCTTCGTTGATTAGTTTTACGTGTTCTAAGAAGGAATTTCTAGTTACTATGGGAATCAATCAATCGATTGACAGAGTTGCTAAATTCCCCGAATTTAATTTTGCAATTCTATTTTGGCATTCCCGTTAGAAAAAAACAAACGTGTTTTAAAAAAAACTGCCTTTTACATTTTTATTGGCTTTAGAATTCTACTATTTGACAAATTTGTTCAGAATTTTTGGGTTGAAATGAAAAAAATATTTCAAAAAATATGTAATCACTAAGTCGAAAGAATTTACCTTCGAGTAATTGATGAGCTCCTTCAACTTCGCTCAATCTTATTTGGAGTTCGTTGCGCTCCTCGAGAAGTTGACTAGCCTCGGCTTTGACCCGCGAGACGTTGTACAATTTCTCAAAATCTAAGTTATTTATATTCATTTGATTAACGACTTCGAGCAAATCTTTAAGTTCCATCTCTTTGCCCTTTAATTGTTTCCGCATGTTAATCCGTTCAGCGGAAATCTACATAATGATAGAAAAGACATTTAAACATTGAACGAATATACCACAAATTCAAGATTAGTGATATTTTTCTCAAACTTACGTCCTTTATTTGTGTTTCGAGTTGCGACACTTTATCTAGTAACGTTTGCTCCAAGTTACTCTTCATATTACTCTGATGCTTGAGTTCTTCGGTCACTCTAGTAACTTCGACCTCCAGTTGTTCGCACTTTTGTGTCATAGCTGCGAGATCAGTAGTGAGCGTCTCGTTCTATAATTAAATAACGAGTAAATTGAATTTTCTATCGAGCGATAGAAAATAAATCGATTTACGATAACGCGCGCGAGAATTTACCTCGGCTTTATCAAATTCGTGCTGCTTAAACGAGAAGACAATTGAACGAAATACAAAACATCGAGACATGCAAACGTGCAATTTTATTGGATAATAAGATTTACCTCTTGTGCCTTCAAATTAAGCGCATTCGTCAACGCCTCGTTAGCCGCTTGCTGAGCATTCAGCCGTGTTTGCAAATCCTCGACCGACTGTGCCAGTGGATTGTCCTGATTATTGGTAGAGAGAATTTCTCGAAGCATTCGCTCCAGCTCCAGACCAGCCTCCGTTGCGCTTTCTAACTCCTTTTCGAGCATGGACACTTGATCTTCCAGTTCACACTTGGCAGCCTGATGAAAAAGGAACATTCATTTACACACTGTTCAAAATGTTATGAGATTTGGAACATTTTTGCTATACAAAGGTGAATATCAGTATGATATTTGCAAACCGGCTTGTAATGAGTAATATTCATGGTGAAGTTGATACACACGAGCCTAAGTATTAAAATACAGTTGAAGAATAAGTCTTTTTGTATACTACTTATTGAAAAGCAAAATACGTATTGTACATTTCATGAACGCTATCTACAAAGAAACTTCTTACATATGCATATTGATCGAAGTTTTATTTTAACGGTGTAGTAGTAAATTGTGCATTCATCAGACAATCGTTCTTACCTTCGAAGCTTCCAGATCAGCTTTTAACGACACGACCATTTCGTTGGATCCAAAGGATTCGTCTTCGATGGAGTCCAACTGAAATAAAGGGTAATTTAAACTCTAAAACAAAAGTGGGCTTATCATTATTTTTGAAGATACACTTTTTACTTCGTTATCCTATAAAACATTCATTAGCAATTCTTCGTATGTAACGCTCGTTTAATTGGTAAACAAAAAACCAGTTGTGTACAAACGCGTATGGAAAATGCTTTCAAACAAAAAACAATAAGCAAACTTTATGCCCTGATTATATTAAGCGGAAATATTTTCAACAATAGACCTTCAAAGATACGCTGAAAGAACTTTACGATAGTGCATTCAATCTAATCAAATTTTAACTAAATTTAGGATACACCGACGATTTGCTGTTGGTGACACTTTGCTCTATTTTATACATTTTCTGGAAGGTTTCTTACGATGTTGAAGGCTCTTGCCACGTTTCACATATGTTTTAAAAAAGCCAATACATTTTTTATAATTTGCTAAATTAAAAGACGGTAAACATTTTTTAAGTTCTTATGCATCTCGAGGACACTTCTGTCTGGAAAAGCGTGACTCAACATGTTTTCATATCAATAAATGATGGCCTGAGATGAACAGTAATGGGAAGATTTTATATAGGGTTATTACGTTATTTTCTGATTGTCTGCTTACTTTCGTTTTGGTAGACTTCAGAGTATCGTCAAGCACCATGCATTCCTTACTGGCCACTAGAAGCTCCTTCTCAAGAGTATTGATCTTAGCTATGAGCTGCCCATCTCGTCTCGAGTTCTGCAATGCCCAAAATCATTCGTTAATTGGAAAAAACATAAAAATTATTCATATTATTATTTATTTTCGTACGGACCTCGATGTAATAATATCCAAGCGAAAACAGAAGTGTCGTAAATGCAGTTAAAACGACATAAGTCAGAGTTTCCCAATAATTCCGACTAATCGTAAAAGATTTCGTAATGTCCGTTTCGTCGTTGACCGATTCTTCCTCCTTGTTCTGATTCATTGAAAAATTGTAAATTCATAATAACGAATTAAAAACCCAGAACTTTATTTTGTGAAAACCTAATGATTCGAACCTCATGCAGAGTTTTATAATTCACTTCGTCGGCTTCCGCTTGCTCGCAGCTGTCGTCCAGTGAACATGAGTCGGGAGGTCTCGTGAAGACATCTAATCGATATAAAATAGCATCCTTAAAACCTGGCTGTTATTCTTAGGTTCGAAAAAATATAATCTGTGCATAAATTTGAATAAGGAAGCACTGAACATGGAAACTCGCTGAGACTCTGCAAGATTGTCAATTAAATGCGGACCTCATCATCTCAATATACTTATAAAAAAGCATATTGCAAATAAACCCGTTTTTTTAATCGAAAGCTATATAACAATGAATATTGAATATTGAAGCTTACACGATTAAACTATGTTTTTTTGTGATAACTTCTGGAGGATTTACGGTGCACTTTGGATTGCAACGATTATTTGTTACCTTGTTTAGTGTGAAGATGATCCGTAACTGGAATTTCTCCGGTTTCGGAAACATATTCGTTGCTCGATGATTTGATAACCGCCGCATCCTCGCTATTCGCATCATTAATTTCCAGGTGTTCCGGAATGTGAAAAGTCTCCTTTGAACCTACTACCGATTGATCTGCAAAATTTGGATCATTGAAAGCCGACTCGTGTTGGTGGTCCAAAGTCTTTTCGTTCGTTCGTTGCGCATCGTAATCCCGATCGTCAGATTGAAGACCACTCCCGACATTCAATAAATTTCTATTAGCGGGAAACCCATTGAAGCTCGAAGTCTCGTCTATCGCAAAATTATCCTGGCGAAAGCCTGTTGATTCATCTTCTTTATAGATGCCAGGCTGCACAGGCTCTTCCGTAGCTAGTACCTGACTCGTAATCGTCCCAGCATTATCGGCAGTGATATCGTTGCTCCTCTCGGGAACAGAACTATCGTTACTATTTACAAATTTATCCTCAAAATTCTGTGCTTCCGCATTTTCGGTGAATTGTCGCAAATGCTCCGCACCAAGTTTCGAGTTATCACTTGCGTCTTGATACTCATTTACTTGATTATAATTGGTAGAAAAATCTACAGGAGAACTATTGGGATCTCTATTTTCCAAACTTTCGTTAATATTCGAATTTTTAATTTCCGGTTCAGCAGCGGGTGTATTTTTTTCATTGTCATTAGGTACTTGATTATCTGTACTTTGTTCAGAGTTACTCGCTGCCATTTTTGAGTCACCGGTGTCATTTTGATACTCGCTAGCATAATTATTATCGGTAGAAAAATCGGCGGGACTATGGGCCTCGCTATTTTTGGGAATTTCATTGGCATAGGAATTTTCAGCTGCAGTTTCAGCGCCGACGGCATATTCTTGGCTGCCAGTCGCTTTATACTCAGAGTCATCCGACGAAATTGTTTTTTCGACTATGTCTTTGACCATATCGGGAATTTTCGACAATCGATTGAAAAGTGGGCTCATAATGTTTAAATTGTTAGCAGGAGGCACTTCCTCTGTGGGTTTTGTTTCAATGGGTTCCACGGTAACTGGCTGCTGCTCTACAAAGAGTCTGGCCGTGTTTTGTTCAACCTTATCGCCAACTTCCGGCAAATCATCTTCCTCATCGAGTTCGTTGTCTTCGTCATCGTCATCCTCCGATTCCGCGTCATCGGATAGATCTTCTTCGTCCTTTTTCTCGCCAGTTTGTTTTTCATCGACACCGGCAGCAGCTGCGAAATTATCGGCAACTCCTGCACTCGTACTAACCGGAATATTGTTATTATTGTCTACAAGAGGGGGCGAATTATTCTCATTCTTGAAAATTACATCAGTATCGGCATTATTTGCCGGCAATTCCACGGCTGCTTGCTCAAGATTTCCAACGATCTCGTTTTGAGTATTTCCGGAGGGAAGAGTCTGTTCCAATGCTTCGTTTCCAATTTCATTTAACAAATGATTGTCGGAATCAGCAGCTGGTGCTTCCGGCATTCTAACGTTTTCATCATTTCTCGCGATATCTTCACTTGGTAATTCGGTGCTATAATTTTCTATCGGTTTTTCTACATTTTCTTGACTAGATTGGACGTTGGTTTGTTCCTTCTCAACAACGTTCAAATTGGTCGCCGGATCTGCAAAGTCCGTTTCGCTCATGTAATTAACGTCGAAAACCGGCGCGTCGTGTACTCGAGGCTCATTCGGCAAAGCGATCGGCGCCATCTCCGGCATTTTTCCGTTCAACAATTGATCGTTTAATCCCGCAGCTTCGAGATACGTCGCAGCATTGTCTACGATCTCGTCAAGGGGAATTTGACCCGTTTTCAGTGTAAGGGTCGAAGCTATACTCGGATGAATGCTCAAAATTGGCTGCTGCTCGATATTTTGTATACCTTGAGGAATTTGCGTTGAATAACTGGGCTTTGGAGGTTCCTCGTTTTGAGCCACTGGTATCATCGTGCCATCGTGTATTTCGTAAGAAGGAGAAACTTGATCGAGCACAGGTACCGTCTTCTCCTCGGAATTGGTAATTGATTTTTCCGCGAAGTCAGTGACCGCCTTTTGCGGCGTAGCTTCGGCTGTTGTCGCAGTATTTTGCACATTCTTTTCTTTTTTCTCTTCCTGTGTTTTTGGCCTATCGCTGGGAATGTTTTCAGGGATATCTTCGGTAGGCACATCATGAATGAGAGTCTTTTTCATAACTTTCTTCTCTTTCAACATGTGCTTTGGCACATATCCTCTTTTACCATCTATCTGAAAGGCAGATTATAATATTACTGATAATTAACGACAGAGGAATAACGAGTATTTACGAAACTATTTATATCTTTTCTTGTCTGTAAATTTGATACGATAAAGCAAAGAGAACAAAATAATTGTTCTTCAACCATCAATATTTAGATTGCAAATTGCATAGAAATAACTTTTAATATAGCTCGTAGTTTATATGATTTTCCGATACAACGAATCAGGGATAAATATTAATGTTCCTTTGTCAAATGTTATACCTCTCCATGAATTTGGTATAGAACATGGACTTGAAAATTGGTTTTAAGTTGCAAATACTTTCCAATCGTCCCAAGTTCTTATAGCATCAATTTCAAACAGAACTGTTGATTATAATTTTTTTAAAAGTCAAAACATAGCAATACTCATATTAAGACTATAAAACTGAACCGATAAATAATGATTTATCTTTTTTTTCATACTCCAAAACTGCTTACACAATTTACCACGCAATATCGAATATACAAGAAAACTTTTTGTAAATTTAATATTCTCTTTTCTTCGTTTCGATAAGTTACAAGATAAAAAAATGGTGTTATTGCGATATGTACAAATTGGAAAAAATAAAATTGATAAAAATTTGAGAAAGGAGAGTGCAACGTACCTCTACACCCCAGAGATCTTGTCTGTCACCTGCGCTCTTACTGAACACCGTTACTTCGACGTTGCTTTTGAATGACAAAATGCCATGGTCGTTGGAGGCGTAATTTAACAACGTGGTGGCCAAAGAGATTGGTACTGCGAAAGGAGGATTGTCAATGCAAGTTAGAAAAAAATATAGCACAGAGAGAGAGGGAGAGAAAGAGAGAAGCGGAGTGCATGAGACACGCGATGTCAAACGCTACTCAGCAAACTGCTCGAGTATGGCTTCATTTACCAGAACATTGTCGATCGGCACATAACCGCCTGTCTGAAATTTTCGGAGTACATGGCGATATTGCACACAATATGATAACAGCCAAGATAATAAAGAGCTTCGTTACTATGTTTATTCCCGTCATATTTTAACTATTGTAAAGTTCCACATCACTACTATGTGACACAGGCTGCTGGGGTTCGAAGTGCTCGCGACCGAAGATCACACGGCATTGAGACACGTAATCACATAAACGCCTTTCACTCTTATTTCAGATGCGTTTGAATCCGTACTTTGTACTTCTACCGCATCTTTTTCAACGGCGTTCGCGTCGCCGGAAATGGGCGTCCTACTTAATTTGAGTTTAAAAACGATAAGTATAGCAGGATATAAGAACACTGGAAAAGAGAAGACTGGATATTTTTATTTATAAACCCGTCAATTAAATTTTATGTAAAATTGTAACATAGAATTACGGTACTTTTTCCAATGAAATTCAAGCAAATTATGAAAAATATTAATTTGACATCATACTTGTACCACTAAATTTAGTGTACCAGTTTATGAATAAAAACTTCCACTACATGTACATTCAATTATTTCAAGTAAATTTTTTTGTCAGTGAATGCAATAATTATTGTTCGATGCTTCGTGCTATGTCCGAATTGCCTCTGCAATTATTTATTACGCTTAATAAATAATTGTCTCGAAGGTGTCGTAAGACGACCGATTATCATCATTTAGTTTAGGCGGAATTTGATTTTATTATTGTGAAAGTGACAGTGCGATATCATAATTGTTGCGCATTTACAAATTTTTCTTTGATGGAATTGATAAGTTGTAGAAGAAATGTTTAGAACTGACACATTTTTATATGTTAAAATGACAGATAATACACATAATTTGTACTTTCTCACAGAGAAAGTTTTCTTTTCGAAATTTTTATGTCAGGACATTTTATTAGAATAGTCCAACGCGTCGAAAAAAGTGTCCATATGTACGTATGTATTCGAAATGACCACCAACTTAACAATAATTTATTTATTAGATATTTTTGTTTTCTTCTTTACCTTTTTGATGAAAATTCTTAAAGACTTACCTTATTTATAAACATTATAATTTCTCGTTGATGCACTGATGGAGATAAAGGATAATTTATTTTGTGGAATAGGATCACATGCTTTTTATTGAATCAGACACCTAGGATACAGATGAAATCATATATTTTCTGTTTTCCGGAACGTGATATACATATACATACATATGTGTATATATGTGTATATATATATATATATATATATATATTTGTTCTACATGACTAGATTATAAAAAGAAAAGCAATTCGTTCAAAGTTCATACTCTCTGTCTCGTAGTGAATATTGATATTCATCACAATTAGTGTATAGAAATAGCTCTAAGTAAATGAACCACAGGATTTATGTGGCTCAATGATTTATAATACTTATATAGATATAATTCTATAATAACGTGACAGTGAGTTGTTCAGTCGATTGCTTATTGCAAAAGTACCTAAGCAGCTGTGAAAAAATGCAGACAAAAAAGTAGTAGTACATATTTCGAGTATTTTGCGAAGATCATATTGTGTTTTCTATGACAATATCATGCTGAAAAGAATATAAATCTATGGGGGTTTTATTTGCGATGCTTAGGACATTTTCCGAATAAGCAAACTGATGACTAAAAGGAATTCACTGTTCATTAAAAATAACAATAGCAGAATATAATAAAAATACAATTCGTATAATTTGGTGATTTAAAAAATGAAACAATACATTTCAAAGAATTTCAATCCCACGCGTTAATAATACAACCTCTAACGTCTCTCATGAACGAACAGCGGATGAAATTTCGTTGTCCTAAGATACAATAAAACTCTCTCTCTCTCTAATAAGTATTTGGTCAACATGCTAAATATACAATTTAATAAATGCCGTTATTTCTTCTTGTTGCTGTTGCCTCGTGTACAGCAAGTATTTATATTTAAGTATTACTCATTCACTCGGGTTTTCGCGGTTTCAGGTATAAATTTCGGGGTGTTAGAGCTTTTTATTTATTCAATATAAGTGAGTAAGCGGTTTCGAGATAAGTTTAGGAATTCACTTCCTTTGATATTTTCGTTAAATGCGTCTGGTACGTACCGTCCGATTTTTTCCCAAGATAAAAATTTCATCTTCTCGGGAATGAGAAATGCGTGTGTCGAATAAAATGGAATCCACGAGCTTGAGTTTATAACATTTGCTATCGTGTGATTGAATACTTTTTCGAAATACTGTAACAGAAATGATAAACTGCAAAACCAAAGTTCGATTCTTGAAGAAAAAACATTTCGTTTGTGATAAACTAATGAATAGGCATATGAAAAAGTGAGAATTCTTTAAACTATGCTGTCTGAATTTGACCTAAACCCAGCGAATAGATTATTTGGCTCTACGTCGTTTACATAATAACTTTATTATTTGCCAATATTTAGCAATTTAAAAAAATCACAAACTTGACAAGACTGTAGATCAATTATCTGTGAAATCCGAAACTCGTAATTCCAATATTTTTAACTCAAGCTCATGTACGACATTTCACTTTTTTTTTTTTTTTTTTTTTTTTTTTTAGTAACACGCGGATATTTCGTTGTCGCACGATAGAGCAAAGTCATTTAGCTCAACGTACGTTTGAACACTGATGTAGAAATTTGACCAACTCATCTATCGTATAATATAATAGTGTTTCAATCTCCGGCGCAAAATCTACGTAAATTTCGTCGGATAATTCTACTCGGCTACACAGTATAGGTACATGTACCAGAAATTCTATACCTGTATTCATTACGACAAACTTTCACCACTTAGGTAAATAAATAATTTAAAACTCAATGCACACCGTTATTATTGAACAAGGGTGTATATTCTCTAATCTCGCTCGGTACCACAAGTCTAATCCAAGTTTCTAGCTCATTAATTGTGCATCTGCGCGTTGCGCTTCATTCGAGTTTGTTTTTGTTTTTTTTTTGTCAGAGCCGCGGGGCACTATGTGTACAAGAATATAATGTTGTATTGTAATATTTATCGTCAAATTGTCGATTTATCATTGGTACTCGTGGAAACAAGTCGATCGCGTTTGTTGACTTTTTTTTCAAGTCTTCAGACCCTGAATTCCTATTTTATGAATTGTGGGATTCGAGCAGCAGTCACCTTGTTTTTAACTCTGTGGCGGTCATTTGTTTATTTATTTAATCATTGCACATTCCGTATCACTCTCTAGTTAACAATTTTCTTTTGCCCTCCTTTATAAGTCAATTATTAATATTGGATTCGAGATATTCAACACGAAGAATACTTTGGATTTTTTTGTTGTAACAAGTGAAAACTAGTGACGTGCGGAAACAGACATCATTCGAATGGATTAGCATAAAGATTTGTTTTCCAAATAAAATGATAATTAATCGCAAATTTTCGTGCTTTCCCAATAATTATTTATAAATTAGAGTATCCATTTGTTTATTTCTTACAATTATTCATTAATGAGTTTGTCGTAAAAGTATTAAAAATACTTTTTCCGATCCGAATGGTTTTTATTCTTCGTGGCGAGTCGACTGACGAGTACCTCTCAAAAGGTGTACTCTGATAATGCAATGTTTGTATTGTAATCACAATGCAATGACAATTTCCACTGAAAATTCAACTCTGGTAAGTGTTTGTTGTTGTTGGTGTGATTTCATACGTTTATAGAGCAATATTATTTCGTAATAATGGAGCCCGCGCAATCGCATTCACCGCCGTTTAAATATTTCACGAGGAATCATGCACGGAGTGGGGCTGCTTATGCTACTCGCTCGTGTTATCATTAATAACGCATTACAGTACATATCTCATTATCGATTTTACAAGTACATCGTGTATAAGTACGATTAGAATAAAAACTAAGCGCGTTTATTGCGTGATGACTAGGATTTTAAGTAGGAATAAATACACATTTTTTAAATTGTAAGTTTTTATCGGAAAAGGTGTTTCGGTGCCAGAGTTACGTTTATTATATTTCGAGTGGTAATTATTACGAAGCTAACGAGGGAAAATAAATAAATGCCACAACATCAATTCCTTGCTTTCCTATTTGTCTTTCGGGGATTTAAAGTAATCGTAGTCCCGTGAATCATCACGCAATATATTCCTTCTACGTGTAACAACTACTCGAGTTTCTTCTACATGTACATTGTATCTCGAAAGTGTTTTTGTCGATCATCATTCAACGCCATTAACATTAATTGAGTTGGTTTCTTTTCCTTGTTTATTTTCTTCTCTTTCACATTTTTTTTTCGGGTATCACGAAGATCAGCAAGTAAAGGCATCGTTTCTTTTGAATTCATTGTCAAAAATTAGTCACATGTTACTCTTGAATTAAAAAATTAACGAGAATCGCACTATCTCGTACGAGTATTTTTCCAGTCGTACTTTTTCATTAAATTTTGCAATAACGATTCAATAGCGATTTAATTTCAAACATAGTTCTTAGAATCTTCTCTCCTCTTCTAAATTCCGTTTTATCTCGATAAATAGATTTAATTTGAAACTTTCAATTTATCACTCACATTTTCATCTTTTTTTCATTTTCGCTCTACGATCTTCATCACGTTGGAAAAATTCTCGTATAACACTGTATAGAATAACTACAATATAGAGTTTCCGATAATAATATTAATTGTATCAACGGAATAACATATATATCTCTTATGAAAAAAAAACTTAGAATGCGCGAAGGCGTAACGGCAAAGTCCGAAGGACTATATACGAAAAAGTGAACGAAGAAAATAGTATTCATTTTTTTTTTTTGTTTTTTCAGTTGTAAACATGAATTCGGACACTATAAATTACACGAATATGTACAAAATTGGACAAAAGTCGAAATTGACCGGAAATATAATCGACACACATGCTAAATGTAAAATCCTTTAGCATTGGAGATTCGAACCGGTTATTTCCGTGAAAATAGTAACGCGTAAAATAGATAATTATTAATAATCGCAACGAGAAAAACAAAGATCTGGATGGCACGCGAGCATATCCAAACTGCGACGAGACTCACTTTTCGGGACGCTAGGGAATGCGTCCTGACAATTGCAATGCATTTCAACAATTTTTACAATTTAAAAATAACAGGAAATCTCAATAAAATTTCGTCAATCTGATTCCCATAGGAAATCGTCAAATCCTCGTAGAACAATCTCTGCAGATCAAAATCGATTAAACGATAAACGATCGTTTCACGTATGAATTGTCTGCCGTCAAGTGTCGCAATTACGTATCAATATTTACGAATAAATGCTCGAAAGAATAATGAAGTTTATAATACGACGAGAAACGTGAACATGGTTTTCGACAAGCGGAATAAATATCTTAAACGCTTAACTGTAACCAAACTGCACTTTGCGACACTGGCATAGCCATTTGATGATTCTCGCGTTTCTCTCGACGATGCTGGGCGGATCACTTACCCTCTGATTAGCTTCATCGTTTCCCATACCCGTACTGCAATTGTTCGCTTGCCATTGTGTTCCGGTATTGGCGCCTTGACTGTTTCCGTTCCATGGATAGAGACCAAGTGCCGAGTCGACCGAGCTAACGCTATCGAAAAATACAGGAGACGAGGTTTTCGAATTCGGCTCGGTGATGAGGTCGTAATGCTCCGAATCGAGACCCAGACGATCGAAGAAATTCTCCAGTTGGGTTACCGATCTTGCGGGACGACTCGATACTTTTTTGCTTCGACCATTCTCGTGTCGCCAGTAACGGTCGCTTATGTCTGACTTTGATCGCAGTATCGGACGGCCACGATTTTCTTTCCATCCGTCGGAATACCTTAGAAGAAAAAAATCGATTCGATTCGTAAAATAGTCATTTAAATTTCCCGATATTTTCCAGAATTAACCCTTGTGCTCTTTAATTGTAAAAATGATTTCTCCGAAAAAAAAAAAACCAATGTTAAGTTCATAAAGAAAAATGTAATGTTGCGTTATTACCTCGTATTGCACGTTGGACTGTAATCAGTCTGACTGTTACTGCTGTCAGAATCGGGGCTCAAGTTTCTCCCAACTGATGCCGACGTACCGCTCCCGTGACTACCTTTTCTCGAGCGATCCTTTTCGGTGGAATGTTGAGTGGACGCACCGCTGTCTCTGCGTATGTGACTCCAACAATCCTGTACGCAACGTAATATATTGTCCTCAATGACACGTATAGCTCTTAGAAACGGCGTTGAGCGTTCTCGCAGTGCCGAAACCATTTGTCTATATACAAATTACAAGCAAAGAATGAACGCTGGAAGAACCTACTTGTATTCTTGGCGGTGGCTCGCTCCGATGAGTGCAGTGACCGGATGATCCACCGGAGTCCCTGGCAGTCGCACCGTGGCTAACTTTACTCGAACCCGATGATTTTTGGGTACGGCCGCCCGACGACAAAACGCTACTTGCATCCCCGCCGCCTGATCCTAACGATCTTCTTATATGTCGCGAGCTGTAACAAATAACACGATTGCAAAAGTTATTGGTGTACTGCAAAAGAAGAATTGTTTTTCCTTCAGCTAAAAATGTACAAAAAAAATACGTTTTTGTGCTGAGTCTGACCCTTGACTCTTCCAATTGGATATACAATTTTTTGTATGATCGACATAATTCCATAAAGCACTGATTTTTTATTTATATTTTCCTACATATTTTCAATTATCTACGGAAAAATGTTTCTTTGAAAATAAGAATTTGTGGTAAAAAGGATTACAAAAAAAAATGTTAACAAAGAATTTTTCCGATTTTTACGCAAAAAACAGATTTTTTGACAAAAATAAAAAATAAAAACCTGGAATTAAAGCGATTTATTTACAATAAAATTGATTTATTTGAAATTATTAAAAAAAATTATCGGCTTAAAAATTGTAAGAATATTTTATTAAATAGTATACATTCATTGCAAATTAGAATGTTACAAACTTTTTTGTAAACAAAGAAAGTTGGCAAGAACAATGGTATGGATTATTTTTTCTAATTTTTAATTCTTCGTATACCTTCTTCAGGTTTTTACGTGTGCCCCTATCCCCTTCCATTTTTATTGAGTTCCCCCCAGAGTGTTACCCGCAGCCACTCTTTCCTAATGCACTACTGCATCGCATTTGCACGAGGGCACGGGGAAACTGCGGAAAATCTGCGCCGATACAGGCGCCTCTATTTTACTGACTTTCTGCTGTACGAGAATACATCAGAAAGTGAGAAAAACTGCCTCCCGCTCAACAGTTAACGCGCAAGTTGGTGCATAGCTAAGCGGGCACCCATCCAAGTACTGCCCGCGAGAGAAGCTGCTTTACTTCGGAGTCGCACTGCTGTCGGTAAGTTGGCAAGAACAATTACTTTTCTTTTTTCGGATAGCCTGAACAATATTATTATCGAAAACCACTGAAAAAGAAGTAGAAAGTTTGGAGCAGAATATGCTTTTTGAATCTCCACATACTGTTCTACGTTTCCGGAAGGTTGCATTGCAGAATTAAATGGAATCGATTGATTTGCGCCAATTTCCGGTATAACTTCTTTATTACTTTCAATTAAGCTCAGAAAAAATTTAACGGGTTTTAGCACCGGTTTGAAAACTGCGAGGAACTGGTAAGCACCTTGAGCAACGGTCGGAAAGAATTCCCAGAAGAAGCAACTGGTACTGTCAAAGATATCGTTTGATCAATAATGTAGTATGTAGGTATCATTGCTTTATCTTATGAAAGTAAATACATTGAAACTTTCTGCGGATTTCAAAGTAATTATCTCCGGTTAATACTGCCTGCAATGAGGATATTCATTTAATTGGCTCACCTTCGATAGCAGACATTATCCCGTTTGAAACTATGATCGGAGTAGTCAGAGCTCGTATCACAATCGGGACAGTTAGCGGAAGTCTGATGATGACCAGAAGTGGCCGTGGGTTTCGACGTTGACTTGGTTGAAGCCCTCGGCGAAAGAGATGCTCGACGTCGGGCACTCGTGTGAAGGTCTGGCAAGGACTTGTGACATACGGTCGTAACGCTCTCCGTGGGCGGCGAAGTCGTTGACTTTCTACTAGTCTTACCGGACGAGTGCGAGTGGGAATTGCTTCTGCCAAATTTAAATCGTATGTCTGGCGGTACGTTGCAATGCTGCAAACACAAAAGACACGGTTTTTTAAAAGACTCTCTACGTTGTATGCTCACTTTGTTTATCAACTCTATGAATGAGATGCTTATAATAAATATATTTCAAAATTCTCCACTATAACAAGGAAAAATTAATGAACTTTTTATCAAAGGACAAGAAAAAGCTTTTCTCAATTAGACATGTCAATTGGAGGAGTCTTTCTATTTTTATATTAAATCAGGGAAAGTGAAAACATACAAATAAAAAAATCTAATTAACTCCTATCTATGCATTTTATCATCTCGAGTGGAGTCCAATTTACATTCTAACACTTGGTACAGTTCAATCTCTATATTAAAGATCGGCCAGCACATTGTGCGTCCACCTTGTATAGCTTATGTTTGAGTGGACGTTTGTTGCGTTGAATGAATTTGTAATATCCAGCTCGGACAATTGCGCGTACATTAACGTCCCATTAGTCGTCTGCGAACGGACTAAGAACACTTGGTTGTTGAGTTGGGTCGCACGCACTGGCTTCGTGCGTGCGATCGACAGGTAACGAAAGAGGTGAAGGAGTATGAGAAAAAGGTATTGTGTATTCTCAGCACGGACGAAGCGTATCCGGACGAAAAAACGTATTTCATTTGGCTCACCAAAGCTCGATCCTCTTCTCTGCAACCGGCCGAGGGACTTCCTGGCGAATATCGAAATTTGTCAGCGACATGATCGCGGCTTATGGAGCCATTGCCCGGCTGCATGACGTTCGGCGGATTGTCAGGGAAGAATACGTTCTCCTTGCTGTCAGTGTTGAGCAATCTTCGGAGTTTGGTTTGCAACTGATCGCCCCCGGTTTGACCGGGCGGACCGGAAATTGCGCGCCGCTGAGGAACCGGTATCAGTCGAGGACTCTTCGGCGGCAGAGCGGGTGGCAGTGTTCGTTGAGGGCTCAAAACTCCATCGGCTAAATAAACAGAATAAACCATAATAAGCTTCATTAGTGATTGAACAATTCAACAGAATTTATCAATGAGGATGGCCCACCAAATGTTACTTTACAAGTTTCCTTTCTCAAAACATGAGTTTTTTTCGTCATTAATTATTTGGCTCAAATAATTCAAACTTAAGAAATTTCAAAATAACGTGATTTGCTAAATCGATCGAGTCGCCGAAGTGTTATTTTTCGTCGCGAATGATTTTTTCAATAAAAATCGAAAAGTACTGACTGCAGAATGCTAAAAAGCTCTTAGTATTGCCCATTTTTTGCACACAACATCAATTGTGACCAAGAGTTAAAGTTATTGTTACCGATCGAGCAGTAAAACATCATCTAAAAACCATTTAGAGTGCTATAACTCGAGCAATCTTCGAGGAAACGAACCAAAAATTAGTATATAAATTCCCAAACATTGAAAACATTTGTGCGTCAACTTGTTGTCGCTTGATAATAAGCTTCATTTTTATTTGTTATTATTTTGAATATCTTCGAATTTTTCGTATTTCCTTTGGTAAAGGGAAATACCCTTTTTTGTCATTTTTTAGTGATCCGACATAGCTGAGACAGGGGAAAGTACGACGTCTCCCGCTACCAAAAGGGAGAGTTTTGAAATGCAACTCACGTCTGTCCTGATCGCGGCAACCCGCCCAACAACAGACCGGCGCGCCCGCGGAATTTGGCAGTTGAGGGAGCACGGAATTCTGCTGAAGTGGTAGTTGCTGTTGAATTTGCTGAACCTGTTGAATCTGCTGTTGCTGTAAGTTGCAGGCTACCGGATTTCCACATTTTCTCAATAATCTCGGCGGTGCTCCGGGTGCAGTCGAAGGCGCTACTTGTAGATGACCACTGTTCTTCAGCTCTTGTTTCCTGTCGAGAACAATCTCGCTCTTGACGTAAAACGCTTTCGATTCTTGCAGCAATTCGACTGCACTCTTTCTCTTGCCTGTAACCATCAAATATTATATAATGCAAATTACAAAATCACGCAAAAATCATTCGATATATAGAAAAACAATATAAAACTCACTAAAATAAATCCTAAAAAAATATATTTCATACTCGTAGTAAAATCAATTATATTACACCAAAACTTTATTAAAATCAGAGTAACTCATGAGGTTACCTTTTTGTAATCAACTCGACCGTTTTCTACTTGGATATAAATTCCGGCACACAGAGATTAGCAAATGGTAGTACAAACGATAACCGAATTATCACTTCTCTCCCTAAAATTACTTTCTTCTATTTAACTTGAACTAACTTGACTGAATTAACTCAACGTTTTTTTTTTTTTTTCGCACTAATATTAACGCAGAGTATAAACATTTTTTTAACTTTTCCTCGAAAAAATTAAACTTTTACTCACTCAACTTGAAGTTAATGTAATTTTTTTTCTAGAACAAGAAGCAAGTCGGGAGAAGTGCTGGCAATTAATGCGAAAATGCAGAAAGTATGAGATAAAAAGATAACAGTATCATGGAGTTTCGCGTAATATACGAGTACACAAAGAGGGTATGTAATAAATTCAGCGTAAGTGTATCTAAAGTGCATCTACACAGACGATGATGCTAAATAGCATACTTCCTGTGAGTAGATACAATGTGCGTGGCTCTCGAGAAATAAAATAGTAGAAAATAGTAGTAAGGTATATATGTGTATATACATAAGCGCGCGTGCCATCTGCCACACGACTTTTCGTAGGCCAGCGCACCGATGAAAGAGGAAGCACAGACCCTGAGCGTGACAGCGTCATCGTTGTTGTGAAACGTTACAGCCGAGCACTATCTAAAATACCCGGACATACGAAGCTTCCTCTCCTCTTTGCCTACCTATATGAGGCTGACACATCAACCCTTCCCCACTCGTCGGTGCTTCCGTTTTAACTAGGTACGGAAAAAAGGCCTCGTCCCTCAGCAAAATGCTGATGGCACGTGCCAGGCAAAGGGTTTCTTTTCACACATTTTTTTTCTCAAGGGTTTCCTTCTTCTCTTGAGCGCTTCCGCCCTTCAAAACCAAGCCGACGATCTCCAGATTCTCTTATGGTGGCACCGATTTTATATATATGATTGCTTCTCAAAATTTGTTAACAATTAAGGAAGTTGGAGCGCCTCACCAGTCGATCTTCTAATCGAATCTTGACTGTAAATGTACTTATCTATCAAGAATCATTTCTGCTACATGAGTAACTCCTCGGAGTTGTTAAATTATCAGAAATTTTGAATGTGATTTTTGAAATTCAACACTTATTTGACTAGCGTGAAGCGTCCTTAAATTCTGCTTTTTATACTGAACATTCATTTTCACTATCTACGAGAAAATGAGGCAAAAATGTGTGCAAATATATATTTAAAAAATATAAATTTAAAGAGATTTGTTAAAGTGTTTCAATTAAATCAAAGTTATATTTTGGACATTGTAAAACAGTTACGGCCACGTATATCGATATTGATTTCATTCCGAAGGGTTTCCAAAGGATGCACATTTTCTGATTATTTATATTTTCAATAATGTATATTTTTAGTGCAATGAATTGTTTCAAAAAATCATAAAATAATTATTAATATGATAATCATGAAAGAGACGAGATACCTTCGCGGTTATGAATTTGAATAATAATCAGAATGTTCGAATTAATTTGAAGAAATCACTATTTAGTTAATTTACTCCTTTAAGGAGGGCGTTACACAAGAGTTCCCATATGTTTACTTGTTCGTGACGCTATATTCTGTATTTTTCATTTAAATTGTACATTTGAATTTTATCAATTGAATTTTTTAAGTGTTTTCATTTGATTACAAAAACTCAATGTGTTCTAATAACTATGTTTCAATGATATTTTTTGCACTCATTCAAATGCTTTTGATTTTGCTATTAATTTGATATATCCTCCAGCGGTATGTATATACCTAGAGAAATATTATCAGAGTGATGACTAAATATTTGTCGAGGTAAATAAAGTATTTCAAAAGTTAGTGGCTAATAAACTGATGTGAAATGGCTCATATATAGATTTTCTCGTAATGAGGGCGTAAGCCTCGTAATCGGAGTGCCCGATCAATCAGCCTGATTAGTCACTGAGAAATTAGAGAGCCGAGACAGCCACAGGTGTCTCAGGGCAACGTTCCATCTTGAAACTCCTATATACAATATATACATTAGGGTGTGTCATTTTTGGGCAATTTTTTTTTTTCGACTCAGAAACAGGTTGTATACTCTCAGGAAGGTAAAATAAGAAGCCTGTAAAAATTTTAGCTCTTAATATTAATATTTAGATGCGCCTCATCGCGAATTTCTATTTCCCATTTAAATAACATGGGAAAAAAATTTTTTCATGTTTGGAATTTTATACGTTGGCAATGGCATATTGTTCGATGGAACGCAACACATATTTTATAGAGAATCGCACGCTCTACAAAAAGGATGTCTTGCATTTTTTCGATAGACATAGTCATTCTGATGATATTTGAGTTCAAAGTTCAAAATATACGAAAATTCATCTTTTTGTTAATTTTTAACATAAACATAAACATTTTTTTTTTACTATTAATGGAAATAACGAAAGATATTTTTCGTGAGTATTTTGTCGATTTTTTTTGTAACTATTTATGATAAGTATCAGCCCATTAGAACCAGTTTCGTGACAGAAGACAGGTCTCTACAGCATTGAACAATTCACCAATAAATATTAATTAATCATGGATGAGACAATTTTCATGGTAAATTTAATAATTTACATAAAAGTTGATTGAAGATTCTCAATAGAGTCAATAGTTTCGCTATAATATTAACAAAAAGATGAATTTTCGTATATTTTGAACTTTGAACTCAAATATTATCAGAATGGCTATGTCTATCGAAAAAATGCAAGACATCTTTTTTGTAGAGCGTGCGATTCTCTATAAAATATGTTATGCGTTCCATCGAACAATATGCCATTACCAACGTATAAAATTCCAAACATGAAAAAATTTTTTTCCCATGTTATTTAAATGGGAAATAGAAATTCGCGATGAGGCGCATCTAAATATTAATATTAAGAGCTAAAATTTTTACAGGCTTCTTATTTTACCTTCCTGAAAGTATACAACCTGTTTCTGAGTCGAAAAAAAAAAATTGCCCAAAAATGACACACCCTAATATACATATATATATATATATATATCAGAAGAATACGCAGCGCGTCGGCTATAATATACTATACACTGCAGCCGTCGGGTAGCAGAATAGTCGGGTTAACGAGAGGGTGGGTGCGTATGTAGTATTGAGGCATGTAGGAGCAAAGTAAGATCTCGAATAATTAAAGACGTTGCTATAAAACTCGCAGAGGTTTGAAGAGGCGTAAAGAGCGAGAAAAAGAGGAGATAAAAATACACAAGGGCTCTCTCGAAAGTCTGGAGAACGAGATGAAACGCTTTTAATGTTCATTGATCTCTCTCGTGAAAAACGTCGCGTGTCAAGTGTCCGACAGCTGCCGAAACGAAACGTTGGCCAAGAGAGAATAATGTATTACTGCATATTCTCTTGGCCAACACGCGGTTCAACGGTGGGGGAGCGATCATTAAAAAAACAGCTGTTAAAACAGAGTGCACTGACAGCGGCTTTTGTACACACGTGTATTCGAAACTGTTAGATATATAGAGTTTTAGTATGGAGTCCTGAGTGGCAAGGAAAAAGGGCTAATACCAAACCCTCGTGCCACTTTCAGCGACTTCCGGTTCAGCTCGGCTCTTAAAATCACCCTCGAACGACACTCGAATATTACAATGTGTGTGGTCATGACTCATTACAAAGCGATTGCGGTTTTAATGAAATAATGCAATTGGTAGAATTACTAGTAGCGGAAAAATAAGTAATTGTTGGTCGACTAAACATTATTTTACTTTGTAAATAATTATTATATTTTTTTAAAGTTTAATAAGAGAATAGTGATAATTGTTCGTCTGTATAAAGAGAGCTTTTGTTTTCGTGAAAATTCCGTTTTCCCGATTACCATGTCAGGACACTCAGAATGGTCTAAAACATCGACAATAATGCTTTAGAAAAATGTATGTATTCGTGTGTGCGTGGGTTTGTGTACGCGTCGATTTCCTCGTATACACGATAATGGTGGTAATTTTAGATTTAAATTTGCCAAATTTCCCACGGAAATGGACATTGAAATTTTTTGGAAATCTTGAAAAAATCGTTTTCACGCTCTAACTTTCGGGAATTAAGAGTTATTGGGCTCAAATTTTGTCTTACATATCATTAAACAATTTTTGAGTAAAAATTTCGCATAAATCGGTCAAGGGGCAAAAAATTTCTGAGACTTTCAATTTTTAGAACAATATCTTTCAAGAATAATAGAGCCTGCAAAGTAGAACTTTGCAAATTGCTTCCGCATTATTCTTCGCTTTTTGCAAAACTTTCACCATGAGGAAGCCAAAATTGATCGGAATACTTCCGCATTGAGGTGGCTTTGTGTAAAGCGAAAAATGAAGAGGAAACTATTTGCAAACTTCTACTTTGCAGTTTTGTACATGAGGCACTATTTGAATTAAATCACTCTGAATTTTGTAGTCTTCCAATAACTCTGAGAATAATTAAAGTTAAAGTCAAGCCTTGAACAACATTTTCAGATTTTCAAGTCCGTTTTAATATTTACCATTGACACTGTAAATTATAATTTTTTAAATCAATGATATTAACACAACAATGTTATTTGTCGTATCCAAGGAATGGGCAATTAATATATAAATTAATTTCCAGAACGGTACGTGTTAATGAAGGTTCATATTAATAAATATTTATGGATTTATGATATAGCGACAAACACATGAAAAATCAATGGCAATCTAATTTGATGGTACATCAATTAAAGCCAGGGTCGGTTCTACGTATGATCAAAAAATGTATTTATGGATATTTTTGTTGAAATGTATGGGCAAAGCAAAGTGAGTTATCCATTGACGAGTTATATCATTTGAATCCCCTTAAAGTCTTCTCTCGAACTTTAGTCAAGCAGTGGGATGTGTGGGGTCGTGAGTCACAACACTAATTTGTCTTTCTCAAGTATGATTGACAGAAAAATTATAGTTTCATTCTCAATACTGTACGTTTTAATTAAATTTTATAGCACTTTACATTTCTTTGTGACATAAATATTGAATTTGATAATAGATATAAACAAGAACCGATATGGTTTCTGTACGTTCGGGAAAAAATATTTTCAGTAAATTCATTACTACTAAAATGTGTGGGATTCAAGTTCAAATCCGAGAATTTAAGTTAAAATAATTCTTTTAATATCCCTTCGAAACATGAGTCAGCGATTATAAATTCTAAACACGAAAGCAGCGATTATAATAAATGAGATCTATTCGTTAAGCCAAAAAAAAAATTAATCGTGGTTCTGTTCTTGATTATATCACACGGATTGTTAATGCCCCGAACGTAAAAGAGTGAGCGAGAAAAAAAAAGGAGATAGAAAGTGAGGTAGAGTATGCGTGACTCAACACAACATACTCATTAATACGCTCGAAGATTCGGAAATGCAAATACTATGTACGCTTCAACTATATACCTTCGTCTATATGTAAAGATAGGGTACTCTGAAAAAGCACCGTTCACTCTCCACTGAAGGAATAAACGAAGAGGCCTCTGTTTCCGAGTGCCAGATAACGGATGGTCGTTAGCGTGTCGATGGAGAGATTCACTTGTCCGCTCGCAAATGAGTGTCGGAAGTCCAGATGGTACATTATGGGAAACTAAGCCTATCTGGCTAAAATATTGGTCCGAAAATGTTGGGCTGGTCTTTAAAGCTTTTAGTGAACATTTTTTCACAAATGGGATTCTTGTTATTCAGGAATGCTTGAATTTAAAAAAAATAATAAAAAACACGGTGTTCACTAAATTATAGTAAATACTCTTACGAAGAAGCTATTTTCGCGAGTCCAATAGTTTCATTTCTGTAAGGCTAATATCGACAATTTGTATTAAAGTGAGATAATAATATTTCTTTATTTACAAGCTAAATTTAGTCAACATATACTGTCACAGAGAATAGAAACAATCGTGTAAAAAGAACATTCACTTCTTTAATGTCGATCATCATTTATCACAAATATGAATTTCAAGGGTATTCAGATTGTGTTGTAATTTGTGCAAAGCTCTACTTTGTGAAAATTCTTGAATGATTTTTTTTTTTTTTCGTTTCAAAAAAAGTGTAGGTAACGAAGAATGACAGAACGATCGATCAACGATTTTTTAAGTTGGCATTGACAAACACAAGCTTGATGACTTTAAGGAATCGTCAGAGAAGACTTGTGTAGCATTCGTACGACAAGTGTGTTAACAAGAAAATGCTAACACATCTGCAGGAATATTTTGTAGTTTTATTTCTCGGGAGTTTCGTTCCACTTTCGTTAGTGGAGAAGCGGCGAGCGAGCTCGTGCGATGATTGACGAGTATATGTGCCGAGGAAGCTGCCACACCAGCAGCGGCCACACAGAACCAACAGTAGTCCCACAGGGACCCCGAAGTTTTCGACGAAACAGCAGACTCCGGAGATAGTAGCTATAGTCGCTCTGTGTATATTCTGATAAAAGAAGAAAAATACAAGGAAGATACGACGGTTTCAGTGTGGAAGAGGAGGGTTAAGGGAATCCCAACGGAGACGGGACACGCTCAAACATACCTATAAAACTCTATACATATGTATATGCGGATTATTTGGCTGTAGATCGTGTAAAATTTGTCGTTTCTGCTTCATCGTCTATATTAGTCGAAACTTATTACTTTTCTCGATATAATATGAGGCCTGTGTACGTACATTATTTACATTAAAATAATAATTAGCACCGCCATACTTATGAAATTTTACAGATGCTCTTGTTTGTACCTTCGGGCAATGATGGCTCAGACAATAATAATATTTTATCGGACTAATTGATATGATAAAATAGATTGCATTATTGAACTCTAATTTTCTTCATTATTACATATAAATGCATCGATATTTCGCATATTGATTTACGAGTGAAATCAATATTGGGGATAATGTAATAATTTTTAAGTTTCGTTAAGGGTGATAACGATAAAAAAAGAGTTTGTTGAAAAATTAATCTCTGTTTTTTAAAAGATAAAAATCTAGTTTTTAAATGTTTAATCAAAGTTATAAGGTTTTTCGAAATTTAACAAATTTATTGTGAAAATGACTAAACCGGCTATATTTCATCTAATTATTTTCATAGTCATTTTCAAGTCATTTTATGGTGTAACGTCCAAGTGACCGAAAAGTTTGAATTCTACAGACTTTCTTGATTAAATTCTTCGAAAGTTCAGACATTGAGTGATAAATTAACAATATCGATGAATGGTTTATTGATTTTTTAATCAAATTAAACGCTATCAAAAAACAGCTACCGACCTCGTTACTGATTCACAGCCGCACCTAAGTCAATCCTGTTATCACCTCGGGTAAATCTTATCGAAAGTTTGTGCAGGTTGACGCCCAAAATTTCATCGAATTTTCCAACACCCAAAGTTTTCATGTTCTAACAACAACTCTTTTAGTTTTAATTGTCCTTTCTTGTGGCTAAACGGATATTTCCATGTTTATACAATTCGTGACTCTGCATAAAACTATTTCTGCTTGCGCGGTTCGATATGATCGCTTTCCAATGAACTATATGCGTCTTCTTTACGAGAAGAAAAATCTATTTCATTCCACAACTGCGAAATATACAGTCATTCAAAACGCGCGCGTTTCGCGACTCTCGAACGGTCATAACAGTCTGAAATTGGCTTTACGTCAAAGCCTTCGACGACCAATCAGAATGTTTGAAAACTGACTTTGCTTCTCGATATGTCGACTTTCGAGGTGCCATGTCGGTATATATGGGCCAAAACAACCTGGTTCTCACCCCCGACCTCTCAGATTTTATCCTCGATTTTTTATGTTATTGCTTGATCTCTAAACGGCAAACACAATTTTTATTAAATTTTTTTTTTTCACAATTTATATAGTTATGGTTATTTATCACGAACATATTGTAGGCCATAATTTAAGAAATCCATAAAAAAGTTTCCAAAAATCGTGTATCGAAAATAAAAAATTTCAAGCCATTTTCGAGAGTGAGCGCGATCCATCTTCTATTTTTAAAGAATGTGCCCCTAAGGTTAAAAATATTGATTGCTGATACGGAATTTATGATATGTATGTAACTTCTATTAGGTATAGCTTTGCGAAAAAAATATCAATGGTTTTACTCGTTTTATAACGAACAAGTTTCGTATGAAGCGTTTTTTGGTAGGATCTCGAATTATCAAGGTACTACGTGTTTAGAATGGAAGTTAGTAAAAAATTTGGATTTTTCACTAAAATCGTTCGACGAAAAAAATCGACTCCTGCTCTTAACAAAAAAATACGTATCTTTCATTTGAATACTTTTCGATAATTTTTTTTTTTTATAATGATTCAAGAGAATACCCCATATATACTATATATAATAATAATAGTTTATAGCAGAACTCGGAGTCTCGAAGAAGAACAAACACATGGTGCGTTTCTGTTGAGAACTTACCAGTATTGTCAGCGTGTTGTCTAGACGGATTTCTCACGTATGGCGGAGGCACAGGCTGCCTACTCGTCTGTTGCATGGCCCAGTAGGCTCTACCATCGTTAAAATGATTAGTATTATTGTTGTTGTTGCTGTTGTGCCTCGACTGATGCTGTTGGCTCGACGTGACACCCGTGGCTTGCTGCTTGCACGGCAGCCTTGCCATTGCGGTCATCATTTTTTCCTCTTCTCTCTTCTTTCTCGTCCTCTTCCTCTTCCTCCTTTCTTTCTTCCTCGCTTCCCTCACTTATCTCAGCTCTTAACTAACAGAGCCACGCTCTCGTTCCCGTTTTTTCGTTCTTCAGTGATGTTGTTGCATGCGCAACCACGAAATTCAACGCGGTGCATGGGATCCGTTCTTCTTTCTAACAGATGCGGATCGATCCCTTCATTGCACCTGCGATCCCGTACATTTGTTTCGTCCACGTTTCAACCCCATTTTCTCGCTATTGTTTGCATCCTGTCAACAGTCCAAAATTAACCGGAATTAATAAACTTGCGTGTGTGAGAAAAAATTACCCTTTAAGGGTCCTGCATAAGCATCGGGCTCAAAAATAATATCGATTTTCAATATTTTTTTCAGATGAGTGTATTTCGATTACGATTAGGTCGGAATTTTTCATACAATTAATGCATAGACTGGTTAAGTTTGCGTTTCTCGTATTATCTAAAAATAGTGTGAAACAATGGAGTTATTATTATTTAAAGAAAGTGACACTGTATTATTGCAATAAATTCACGACCAATAATCTGTTTGTCTGATTGATTTCAATTTCGGACAGAGCATTATTTACAACTTTATCTATCGCATGACCGGATACGGTTTTGGAATTTTGAAAATTACGGCAATTCAAAACTATAGGAAAGAAATTGATGTTTCGAAAAGGTTTAATAAATTGTCATCGACAAATGGACAGACATATTAAAAAATCATTCGTTTATACGATAGAAAATGTTATAAATTATGCTCTTTTCGAATTTGAAGTGAATCGGAGCGATGGATTATTAGATGGCACTTTGACTAAATACACGACAGCATTAAATATATATATATATGTACTACATTTGCTCATGAATACTATTAAATTTGTTGTAACTCCAAATTGGCAACATCATCTATTAATTAGGTGAAAAGTCGTAACCGCGTATTATCCATTCCCATATCAACAAAAAATATTGAGAAACAATCTATTTTCTGTGTACCAAGTTCCTATTTCATAAAATCCGACCCGATTTATAGATTCCGCTCAAACTGAGTAGGTACCGTTTACCCTTTAACATTACGTTCTTTTTAGAAAATAATTCAGGTCAAATACTAAAAACATGTGTCGGGTGGAGCGCAAACGACTTTAAAGAAAACTAGTGGACTTTCATTTGTGAAAAAAATTGACATTCTATGATAAATTTCTATTCCTAGAGACTACGTCATCGATTGAACTTTATTGCACCCTCCGTTGGGAAAAATGCAATATTAAAATAATGTGGAAGTATATTGCGTGTGCGTGTGGGTCGAGGGGCTTAAGGGAGGCGCGCTCCCGACTCGCCTGTGACATTTATCAGGGTGATGTGACGAGACCAACCCCTTTTTTTTGTCGCATGCATTTATGCACCGTCGTGTATTCCATGGATGCAGCCGTTCAAACATCACGTTCATCACGTTAATTCCTATTCAGCGGCAGATGCTTGAAGCTCGCGTGTTCGAGACACAATAATTTTCGTTGATTCTGTAGAATTAACGCTACGTATTTCGGCGTAATCCTCGTATGCGGGGGAACGAATTTTACTTCCGATTTGTAAAAAGCTTTAGGAGGGAAAAAAAACGAGATTTATACTTATACGAGTTTTAATTTTTTTTTTAAAGTTCTTTACACAAGAATAGACATAGATGCATATTAGAATGCATCGAAAAATATTTCCTATGCCTTTTTGTGACGTCTTGAAAGCATATTATAATGAGAGCTTGGTGTGGAAATTGGTAAAATGTCTCGGAGTAAGTAAGAAAAAATTGGAAATTCATATTCAGCCAGGGAAAAGAGGTTGGTAGAGCGTAGAAAAAAAAAAAAGATTAAACGTTTCCGGAAACGCGCCCACGTATATACTCTCTGGAAAGTAAAAAAAATGAACATGGTATAAAATATAGTAATCCCGATAATATAAGTTCATAGTCACCAGGAAATGGCTAGAACTCCCATCACGGATTATTTTTTCAAAAAAGGGTCTAATTTCCCTCATCAAATTTGTCACAATTGCTTCAATAATTCCTCGTAACTGATATAGAAATGACAACAACAAAAAACCTAGAGTAGCGACGGCGCACAACTCCAAAGCCAATTCCAGATAAGCTAAGATACAGATAAAATGCCCTTTCCACTAATCCAATATTTTCCCAAACTTCGAATCTCCCAACGAAGAAAACTCTTCCCACGATTACGAAAAGCACGACGAAAATTGTCAGTCAAACGTGATTGCGTCTTATCTGTTCGCTGCAGCCCTGGAAATGCCGACAAAACAGCAAAAAAAAAAACAAAAAAAAAACAAATACATAGTTCTGAGCAGTGAAACTCACTGAAATAATTACAGAATAAAACTCGTCATGTTTCCTGACTAATTATTCCTCGAATTAATTCGTGAGCTCTCGTGGAAAGAAATGAAAGAGGAAAAAGGCTTTGAGACCTAGCGAACTGAATTCAAACTCTCTGCAAAGGAATGTACGAATGCGGTGTGCAAAAAAAAAAAAAAAAACGATTGTGCCGACTGACAAGGTGACCCAGTGTAAGAAGCAGCGCAGGGAAAATTGCGAGGCGGCTATTATTCTCGTATAGAACTTTAGTTGTAAGCATAATAGTAATAATAGTAATAATAATAGTGATACCCAGAAAGTGTTGCACTACATCCATACAACAAGTGTTTCATGATATACTGCTAACTATTAAGAAATAAATAGCGGTCGGGCGTGAAGATCGGTCTGTGGGTGACGACGCACAATGCCCCATGGGAATCTTTGCTACCTTATGGGTGAGCCCCACGGCACAACGTGCCCAGCGCTGCGCGCTCGCCTCTTCTGTGCTCGTCTGGTCAAACGGTATTTCCATCGTTGAATGAGCCCGAGTGCCGTTCCAGAATCACGTTCGAGGGAGAGAAAAAAAAAAAAAGAAAAACGAAAAGAAGCGCGAGTGTTCCGTGCGTTCTCCGACGCACGGCGAGAGAATCGTTTATAGTGCAGCCGCGTTTGTACATAGTATTATGTAATAAGGGTAATATTGTTTAAGATGTATTAACGCATGCAGTGATTATGTATAGATTATGTATGGGGTTTATTAGCGGAATCTAAAACAGTTTCCATGATGGGGAGAAGGTATATTTGCAAAAAGTGCAATAATTTTCGATTGTTTTTCATCTAAATTTATACTATTTATTCATAGAGCGATTTATAGAATGACAATTACTTCCTCGAGATTCAGAATCTCGTTACTTACAGGGCCTACATTTGTATGGATTGCTTTTAAATGATTTGGGCGTTAATTTTTTATTATAGTATTGAAAAGTTTTCGATATACCTTTTTTTTATTTGTTCCTCAATTTTCATAACGAATGTGTATATTCCGTGCGCTCTCCGAATTATAGTAACTCGGAGTTTATAGTAGCAGTATTTTTTATAGTACAGTCACGTGTACACGTGGTACTGTGTAAAATGTAATATCGTGAATATGCAAAGCAGATAATCATTATATTTAAATTATATCGGCCATATTAGCGGAATATAAAACATTTTAGTTTATACTAAGTTGTACAGAAGTCGCATTCCTTTAAAAATGACAAATATCTTGATAAAGACCAGAATCACGATACTTACACGTGGTAAATTTGTATAAATTGCAAGAAGACTATTATACCAAACTTAATTCCTTAATATTAAAAAAAAAAGTTCATGATACATTTATTTTATTCAAAATTCTGTTATAACGCTGGCGACAATCACATAATTAATACTAAATAAATTATAAAAAAATGCTTTTAAAAAAAATGTATTTAAATATAGTTATGAGGGAATCCCCTCTTTCTTTCCGAATCATTCTGATACACGCACGTGTATATCTGACACTCGTCTATCCATGGCATGTACTATAATCGTAATTATCTGCGCACGGGTACACAGAAAAGGCTTGCATGACGCGCTACAGAGGCTTCCCCTTCCGATAATAAAGTTCAAGTTCTCATCGCATTTCCGATATACAGTTCTCGATAAGAACGCGCGTATGGTTCATCTTTCTATATATCTATATATATATATATATCGATATATATATCGATATATATATATATATATCGATATATATATATATATATATATATATTAGGGTGTGTCATTTTTGGGCAATTTTTTTTTTTCGACTCAGAAACAGGTTGTATACTTTCAGGAAGGTAAAATAAGAAGCCTGTAAAAATTTTAGCTCTTAATATTAATATTTAGATGCGCCTCATCGCGAATTTCTATTTCCCATTTAAATAACATGGGAAAAAAATTTTTTCATGTTTGGAATTTTATACGTTGGCAATGGCATATTGTTCGATGGAACGCATAACATATTTTATAGAGAATCGCACGCTCTACAAAAAAGATGTCTTGCATTTTTTCGATAGACATAGCCATTCTGATAATATTTGAGTTCAAAGTTCAAAATATAAATACGAAAATTCATCTTTTTGTTAATATTATAGCGAAACTATTGACTCTATTGAGAATCTTCAATCAACTTTTATGTAAATTATTAAATTTACCATGAAAATTGTCTCATCCATGATTAATTAATATTTATTGGTGAATTGTTCAATGCTGTAGAGACCTGTCTTCTGTCACGAAACTGGTTCTAATGGGCTGATACTTATCATAAATAGTTACAAAAAAAATCGACAAAATACTCACGAAAAATATCTTTCGTTATTTCCATTAATAGTAAAAAAAAAAATGTTTATGTTTATGTTAAAAATTAACAAAAAGATGAATTTTCGTATATTTTGAACTTTGAACTCAAATATCATCAGAATGACTATGTCTATCGAAAAAATGCAAGATATCTTTTTTGTAGAGCGTGCGATTCTCTATAAAATATGTGTTGCGTTCCATCGAACAATATGCCATTGCCAACGTATAAAATTCCAAACATGAAAAAATTTTTTTCCCATGTTATTTAAATGGGAAATAGAAATTCGCGATGAGGCGCATCTAAATATTAATATTAAGAGCTAAAATTTTTACAGGCTTCTTATTTTACCTTCCTGAAAGTATACAACCTGTTTCTGAGTCGAAAAAAAAAAATTGCCCAAAAATGACACACCCTATTATATATATAGTGTAAACGACAGGATCTTATGGCTCTCTACAGTTTATATATATACATATATATAATATATATATAGTACTGTATGATGAACGATGGCTGATGAGCTCGGGCACGTAAAAGGTTCCTGGACACGCGTATCCGGTATTCCAAATCTGAGATAACTGTACAATGCAACTTTGTGCAGCAGAGCAGGAAGAACGTGAAACGGAATAGAGGGAGACAGCGACATAGGAACCGTAAAACGAAATAAGAAACAACTATGAAGTTTACATTCAGAGTTGCAAAATTAAAGGCTACCCCATTACTTCCCAACTCACTCTACTTATTCATGATATGCATAATTTGATATCATATATTTTTAAGGAGTTTTATATGTTTGTTGAAATATACAGAAATTTTAATAAACGCATAAGACAAGGTTTTAATTATATTAATTGGATTTTTACTTTCTATCGCAATCAATTAGAGAAAAAAGTACAAATGTGAACGTAAGTAATTGTATTTGATTGTGTTAATGAATAATAATTTTATCACATTAATTAACCCTGGCAGTTGATACAAATATTTTACTCTTGCTGTTCCATTTGGAGTCATAATTAAAATAA
The DNA here is from genome assembly GCA_947507545.1 of Clistopyga incitator. NCBI lineage: Eukaryota > Metazoa > Arthropoda > Insecta > Hymenoptera > Ichneumonidae > Clistopyga > Clistopyga incitator. The sequence continues at coordinate 4,182,006 of OX382191.1, read as the reverse complement.
CTCACTCCACAAATTTGCATAGGAAACGCAAAATAGCAATTAAAATATATGTACAATTGTTCTTATATCGTAAAAAAAAAAAAAAAACCAAAAAGAAATATTGATGTGATTTCGGAAGTTTAATACATCCGGGCATGAGCTTTTCGATATTGATTAATTCACATGAAAATCATATTTACAGCTTAAAAAATATGCAACAATAGTGGAGAATACTTGATCAAAAATTGAATGGATTAATAAAAAATATCTCAATCCAGAAAGTTTTGGTGTTGCAGAAAATTTCACACTCAATGTAATTATGAAATTTAAGCGGAAGTTACAAAATCGTACAATTCATAGAATCACCAATAGAAATGTTAAACTCACCGAAACTCTTTGGACGGTGTCTACATGTATTACACAAATGTACCTGTCGGCTACGTACGTAGTATAACACCATGTATATACGTGAGTTGGTTGGTATCTGTCCACAACGAGTAATTACGCGCTCTATTCACGTGTTACTATCCACGCATGTATTGTGCGGATCGAAACTGCCTTCCGGCAGAACACCATATCACGGTAGCCCCGTATATAGGTATACCACCGACAGGCAAAATGCCTATATATACTGCCTACTTTATCTATTGTATACAATGTCTACTACACGCACGTTCCCGCGTCTCTCTCTCTCACTTGCCATCCCGTTTAGCGTCTAACTGCTGACTCGTCTCTCGAGCGGAAGTACGAGGCGCATATTTCCTGGGAGAGCGAGTGTCAAGTGCAACCTACCGATTTTGTTACCTTTTTTTACACTCGTCCTCTCCCACGTAATTTTGTGTTCGTCCACTTTTGCTTGCTCATAAAAGGGGAAAAAAATTGAAAAAAGGAAATGATTTTCTTAACAAAACAAAAATAAGTTCGTAGCAGCGCAATTAAAATTCGCTGCAATTGCTAAAAAAATCGTGGTGTCATTTTCACATATTTTTATTTATTGTTTGTGTGCTAAGGTTTTTACCCTTAACCTTTTGGAAGTCAACCTCTTTTCCGATCGAATAATTGACAATTTTAATTGATGGAAGAAGGATGGAATTTGTGAAAAATTTGTTTTTTAATTAGTACATACAAATGGGTTTTTCTTGCATGAAATTAAAATGAATTCTTAATAGTACTTTACTTTGGGCTAAAGAGAACGAGTGACAAGTGTAAGTTACCGACTTTGCTACCTTTTTTTTAATTTGCGCTCTCCCATAAAACGTAAGTATTTTCAAACTTGTTTCACGGTTGAAAAATAATAATTTCATTGTCAAACCAATTAAAATTGTTGGAAATGTCGAAAACAGTGGCGTGGGTTTTAAAAATTCTTGTCTGCCAATGTTTTCACCCTCAACCTTTCGACAGACAAACCTTCTACCGGTTGAAAAAATACTGAGTTTAATACAGTAGAACCTCGATCATCCGCACCCTCAATTATCCGAACAAAAACGCGTGAGAGTGGTTGGTGAATTGAAAATTGACGATTTTATAAAAAAGAGATAAAAAAAAAGTATTCAACTTTTTTTAGATATTAAAAATAGACACATTTAGATGTCAATATATATGTCAAATTCTAATATATATATCTACCGTTTTCATGTGAAAAAGTGTCCTTTATTGTTCCGTCCCCAAAAACACTACGTTTCGATTATCCTAACTTGTCTTGGTCCCAATTAGTTCGAATAATCGAGGTTCTACTGTACATGGTGAATATACCGATAGCAGTGGACGCACCGTCAGTGTGTGGCTTCGATCATCTTGACGAAAAAGATTGTACGAGTGGTTTTTTTTTTTTTTTTCATTCTTAATGTTTTTCCCATATCGTTATGGTGATAGTCAAGCGGCGAGAAAGTACTGAGCAAAAATAATGCTCATCCAATGTCATTCTGTAGATCACCTTTCTAAATATTAATTGGTTTTTTTTTAATGAACCTAACTTTTTTTCAACCATTAAGAACTGCATACGAGCGTGCAAAATGGTATTGTATTAGAAATTATTAACGTGATGATTACTGTATTAAAAATGTGTGGCTCCGGCGGTTCCCACAGTTAAGCAGCATTGTCTGCGGCCATAACTTGGATGGGTGACCGTTTTGCTGAGCACTAGTTTGTGCGCCAACTTCTGAGCGGAAGCCCGTTTTTCTATGAGTTTCTAATGTGTTCTTATGCTATAGAAACAATGCAAATGCAATACAGTAGTGCATCAGGTTCAGTGGCTGCGGACAACAGTCTGAGGAGGGGGGATCTCTATGAAGAAACGGGGAAAGGGGAGAAGGACTACTTAAGGAGTCATCAGCTAGTCAGGTCATGCTAGTCAACCGACCTACTATTTCTAACTTTTTCTCAAACGGTTAAAAAAATGAAATTGATATTACATATTGTTCTACATCAATCTTTTCGCGACGACGTAATTTCTCGAGAAAAAACCGCATTCGTTTATAATTTTGCGAGAACTAATGCGATTCGGCTCATTAGGGAAATGTCGAGCGGAACGCGTGTAAATGCAGCATACACGTGGAGGTTGGCATCACTAAGACCACGTATTTTTGTCGCCACCGGCTAAAGTCGTACTACACCTACTTTATATAAGTAGCTATTTTATAACAAAAGAAAAAGCGCAATCGCTACTGCAGAATGTTTTGGCTGAACCGGAATGTGTAAAAAGTTGCGAGTTGTTAGAATTGTCTCTGCGCCTCACTGGTCAACAATAATTTTTTCAAGTATGTTTGATATTACCGCTTTCTTCGCTGGCCTATCCCTCTTCACATAATATCTGTCACGTTACCAAGCTTCTTTCTCACGCGTCTGCTATTAGGATCACCGAAAATCACTCGTTTCAGTCTTAACATAATAATTTGCAATTATTTTGCGGTAATGTACTTTTCTTTAAAATACGGTTCATAAGACTAACTTTTTATTTTCTTTTATCTTCTATTTTAACAGATTTAATTATGAAAAAGTGCATTTGCGTTCTACGTCTGCCATGCGAAACCATGTTGAATAAGGCATATTTTAGCTTTGAATTTTATTCATTTCTAGATGGTCAAACTCGTTCGATTTTTTTATGCTGATTCAGAATGTATCGATTTTTTATGTCCATTAAGTTTATGGTTTAATCTGCCAGAATGATAGTCGCTGATGCCTCCTTAAAGACATACGGAAGGACATACATCTCAATAAAAAAGCGATACATGGTGAATTAAGGAATGAAATAGTGAAAACATTTAAATATAGACAGTACAGTAGAACCTCAGTTATCGAGATTGCAATTGATCGAGGGTCCGCATTATCCGAGCACGCGATATGCTCGGATAATACGGAAAAACTTGGATGAAACTGATGACGGATCGTATGAACCTTCTAAGCCTACAGTTCCTTCTGTGTTCTTCAAGTTTTTACTAAGTCGAGGAACTCCCTCCCCACGTTACCTCGGATGAACGAGATTCTACTGTGTTTGTAATTGGACTCTACGCGTTTTATAATTCTTCTCAGAATTTAGAAAACAGATTTTTGAACCGTTTTGTAAAATAGCTATTTCCACGGTGTTAGCAAATATGTAACGTTTGCAGTTGGTGATTAAATCGATCGACTTAGCTAGAATTTGGCACCCTGATAGAGCCGCTATATTTTTTTTCTTTATTTGTAGTAATTTTAATTGAAACTTTCAAAAGTATCTGCCTCATATTGAACATACGAAAAATGTTTATTTTGTATTTCACGTACAATTATTGCATAAAAACTCCCACTGCACTATATATATGTAGATAATAAGATTTTTGAGTGTGTATTTTTCTGCACAAGAAACATCGAAAATCGTCAATTCGTTGACAAATACATCTATCCGTACATAAGGTAGACGAAGAAGAGTATAGAATGGTACATAGCGAGAGAATGAAGTAAACGTGTGAGATGGCTTGGTGGTGAACATTCCCGTGGCGAAGGCCTCGATGTGCTTCTGGTGGTACCTACTGCTGCTGCTGCTGGAGCGGAGCTGGAATCGCTACTGCCAGGGCATAAGGAATGTGCCGATTGCGGGACAGCTGAGTTTAATCGTTCTGAGCGTTATTGGCCAATGCTCCGCTGCCGCAGTCACTACATGCCAGCACCGGACCGTATGCTACACTATACACTGTACATATATATATATATATTTATATGTATGGAGTATTCCATACGAACCGAACGCCGAATTTTCAATTTTTTTCCTCACATTAAAACCCGTTATAATACTTACAATTTCTCTTAATTTCTATTTTAGCCCTCTGAATTTAATCCCATTTAAAAAATATGTCATAATTCAGATTTTTCCTTTTTTGAGTATTCGAGACATCGGCAAGCCGAAAAAATAATTGAAATATATTCGCACGAAACAATCTCCAAATTTTATTTTAAAAAAAAACAGGATTTCAGCAGTAAAAAAAAGTAAGAAAAACAGGGATGAATTTTGAAAAATTCTAATTCTCATACATGTCGATATTCTTTATTTTGGTCTCGAAAGTTTCAATTTCGACATATTCATAGTTTTGGGGACAGTTTTATTTCTAAAACTTTGATGGAAATATAAATTTTATATTTTCATTATTATTTAACATTGATTTTATTATATCTCAATACTAAATAAAGTGGAACCCTATGAGTTTGCAGTTGTGATAAAATGAAAAAATGTTGGCCGTAAAGGACGTTTCGGTTCGTATGAAATAGCCCATATAAATCCGATAGCGTGTTAAGCTCCAGTATTGTCCATACAGTGCGTAGGCCATACTTGTGTATGAATATCCACACGAGAGTCGTACATCTCGTCACCCTCGCCCACGTAATACGCATCGACGGACGCTGCTACGTACTGGAGCAGAGGAGAATCGTTACGCAAGGGTTAATAGCATGTGCATGAACTGTGGTATAGGCGCGCGTGAGGGAATTGACCTACATGTCAGTGTCCCCAACGATCGAGTATTCTTCCGTACACTCTGCATCCTCTTCCAGCTATACATAGCAATACAGTACAGTGTTGATAAATATATATATATATAGACACGTATCTAAATTGCCAGGAGAGAGAAAAACGGTCTAGGCCTTTTTTGCGGATATCGGTTCCGATAGTCGCACCAAGTATGAATAATCGAAGAGATTATATTGGAAAATATCGCCCTTGTGCCGCCAATTTATTTCCAATACACGGAACACTTTTCCGTTGTTGAAAAATTGTACTCAAGAGTCTGAGAAAAAATGTGCAGTGTATTGGCATTTGTACCAATTTTTTTTTCAACGATTTCTAAAGGGGGTACCAAACATTTTTTTTTCATCAGCAGTAAAAACTTGCGAGAATTATAAATTCATTGAAATGCTATTTTTACATAGGTATATTTGCGTCGAGAACATAAAATTGGAGCCTGCAACCCATTTTATACAAATATTTGATTTATGGATTCTGCTAACCAAATATTGGAATAAAACTTAAAATCAACGATATTACATTGAAATCAATTTTTTTTTCAATAAAGCCCCGACAACGCCCGACATTATAGTAACGCACATTAGCTTTTACTTCCAATGGCGTAACATCTTCCTGCCAGCAATAAAAAAAAATCATAATAATAAATACGAATTCTACTTTTCACCTTCACTCGGCAACGTTTGCGATAAAAAAAACATCAAATCCTCCGCAGTTAACATTTCAAATTCGCCTTAAGAACAGTTGCGAAAATAAAAATACCTACTTTAAGCTCTAGCCCGCAAAAATCTGCGGACGTAAGTATAGAGTGTGCAAATTGGCCGGAGTAGCCGGGAAAGGTTGGTCGCTCAGGGTACATTACAGCCTGCAATCTCTCTCGCGATTACACTGCTATATATACCGAACAACGGCATAAGATGCGGGTGAGTACTGGGTGTCGGAGCGTGCAGAAAGTGGAAAGGCAACTATGCCTCTATAGTAAGTGAGCTACCGGCCGGGAAGTGAGCGAATTTAGCGCACCAGCAGCAGCACGTGCACCAGTCACACACGCTTTCGCACACGCTCGTGTGTAAAGGGTTGCTTCGACACGCAGACTTCTATATCCCCTGAGATACTCTTGTTGGCTGCACGCGCGCCCGCGCCTAACAATGTGACAAGGGTAGCGCGCACGTGTATCGTCACAGGATATGCCTACTACTGTTTATAAGTATAAGCGTATATATCCAAAGTTTGATGGTAGCGACGCGACGCTACCATCAAACTTTTTCAACTTAGCGACTCGACGCTACGTACGTCACTTACCGGCTGCTATCAAATTCTAACTGAATAAGTGTTATCCCTGAAATATCTTCACTCGTCACATGTATCAGATCCAATGTTTTTTTTTATGCACACCAAGCATTGCAGTGGCGTTTCAACGTCAAGTGTATATATGCAAAAATATAAGGCTGTTTATTTTAAAAACTTGACATTTTTTTTACTTGGCGTATCGATGAAACTATTATGTAGACATTGATATTAGCCCTCGCGAAAGAAAAGATTCGTACGAATTTTTTTAGAGGTGGTCCAACGGCCTCTTGTATTTTCCCATTGCCATGTAGGAATTGTCGGTATTCTGCCAGAGCTCCCGATACGCGTGTATCGAGGCCCCGAATTCATGCCAGTACTTAACCAATGCCGACTTGTATGGTGCCGGGGCAGGCCCCAATTAAGATGAGTGTCGTAACAATACCGTGTTCCCACGGGACCAAGTCGTGGCATCAACATTAACGCGGTATTGATACAGGACCATACGGTATATATGTTCTGTTGCGGCAAATAATTGTGTCACGACAATGGCAAACATTGTTGGATCTAATCAGAGAAAATATATTGGGTGAAATGGCATGTTTGACAGATTGCCAAGAGTCATGATGGTAATGGATGTGTACCGAGGCGACTTGTGGTCAATTATTGGGAATCGACGTTGGGTATCGAGTACCGAGTACCAAGAACATATCGGGCCAATCTTTGAATTACGTACTAGTAGGAAAATAGTTTTCATCATATACTGGGAACATATTAGGATTATTGATGTTCGTTACCGCCAATATAATATTTGCATTACCAAGAGTTGTGATACTGGATGTGTACTGGGGCCATTTTATGTGTTTTATTTGCCATATTGGCTTCACGATATTTACCGTCTCATAACATACGGAGTATGTAAAGAGAGAAGGTATTGCAATCCAAGAAAAAATCCACTCCTGGATTTTCATGAAAATACATGTTTCGAATGTCTGAGATTCCAAAAAAACGCATCAACCCATTTATGTCTGTGTTTTTGCATTCAATCTTAGTTCTGACGTTGAAATCCAATCCAAAATCTCCGCTCCTTATAAAGCAAATAAATCCGAATTTTTATCTATTTTTCGGGCTCAAGCTAATATAGAAATTATTCTGCTTCGTTCTGATATAAACACAGATACTATGAGCAGCCAATGAGTAATGAACATCAAGTGATTCGGTACAGCAAAGACTTTGTTGTCTTTTCAGTCACTCGCATCAGATTCCTGAAAGCATCGGTTATGAAAAATTAGTATTGTGTCAAATATGGATTGTGTTACAATTATTATCAATGATTTTTATTTAATTTTACCAGTTTTCATTTTTAAATATACCGTAATTGTACGAATTAAAAAAAGTATAAACTAATCAGATTTGAGGTTATTAACTTCCGTAGTACCGATAATAAAACCACCGAACCAAAAGAGAGACGAGAAGTGAAGGCACGAACATTGCGTGCGCCTCCTCGCGAGCGCGGGTCGTAGCTTGAGTTCAAATTTAAAAACGCGTTCTTAGCAAATTATCGCGTGATACGTAGATTACGAATAATGTATGAAATTCTGAAAATTTTATCCGTACGGTTCGCCATCATATCCCAGACAATTCACGATAAAAACTTTACTGCCGTAACAAATCAGATGGGAAAGTCGCGTGTTGCGAATACACCAGTAACTTTTCTTCGCTTTAAAAAAATTCTTGTCTCCAATTACATAATAATATTATTAACAATACTGCAGATTGGTCGATTATAAAAGCCATTTTTTAAAAATGAATAATCAACTGCCAAACTAGTTATGCATTTCTGGCCAGTATTGGTCTTGAGTACTAGGCCGATATCTAGCAGTCAATGCCGATTCGAAGTTGACGCTGAGATGTAGGAAATAAGAAGTTATTGGCTCGGTATACATTTTGATATGACCGCATAATGGCCTCGAATTGTTCGCCAGTATTGTCAATTCTGTCAACGGTACCAAGACATTACTGAAACTGTTGGCAATTCCTACATGTTTTCGATCAAAACGTAGAAAATCCTATTGTAAATACGAACAAAAAACGGTTACCCGACACAGAATGTACAATTTTGACAAAAAATTAATAAAAGTCACTGAATGGAAAAAACAATTCATACGATTTAGCCTCATTTGTTGTTATCATCATCATTATTATTATTGTTATTATTATCATTATCATAATTATGTGACGATAATACGCTGATCAAAATCATTTTGTTGTACCGTACACTTCGAAATGCTTACATCACAACATAGAGAACCTGGTTAAAACAATACCAATCTATTTTTATTTATTGTGATGAGATTTTTAAAAAAAGCTATCTGCTATATATGTGTGAATAGGACACAAAGTGTAAGGTGACTTATAGGACGTTAGTGGTGTGTAGGACAGCGGGTTTGCTCTCCACCCTCGAGGCTCTTTGCGCCTCGCATGACCTATGCTCCGACGAGTTTACGGTAGGTAAGGAAAAGAAAATAAAAGGTTAGGCCCGGGAGCGAGCGAGTGAGCGCCTCGTTGCTCGATTGACGTGCTCTGCTCGACCGATCGTTACTTCGGCCGCCGCTCTCACTGCTGCTGCTGCTGCTGCTGCTCGCTTGCCTTTGGCCTTCTCGGCCGTTTCCTCGCCAGCCGGACTTTGGGTTCTCGGTCAGAGGACACGGATGTATGTTCTTCGTAAGTATGTACCGCAGCAAATACTATAGTACTACTACTAGTACTGCAGCGTCAAACGGGTTCTATATATGTATATGTACCTGCGTAGATGGATCACTGGAGGCTAAAAGGGGGATGAATAGCACGAGGTCTTCTGTTTATTCAAGGGTCAGGTGATTCACTCTCTGCTTGCATTCATTACCTATATACGTATTTATGTAACATAGACACATCGAGTTATAACTTTGTGTGGACTGTCTTACGATAACGGTTCAACCTCCTGCTGACATTAGCGCTGTAGTACTGACTGATCAACACAATTAGTACCGCTCAAGTTTCTAACGGGGCCGCAATATGTATGATATATATATAATGCCACTTTCTAGAGCGAAGAGGAAATGGTGCGGTCAGACTTTCAAAGCCTGAGGTTTTTCTAAGATGCGCCGGAATAAGACGTTTAGTTTTAGCTGTCTATGAACTTGAACTGATTTGGGTAGCTTCGGTAGCAACACAAACGCCATTTTCATTTGGCATTAAATAAGGAAATAATGAGTTTCTTTAACAACATCTCAACTGATTACGAAACCATCACCCAACCCCCATTCAAAAAGTAGGAAACAAAACGGCGAGTCAAGAGTGCCAACTAAGGCACTCTTATTAAAATGCAGGCAAGAAAGCCTCATCTAATCGATAAGAGATTTATTTGCAAAATATTGTTATTATTTGATTTTTTTTTTTGCGTGAAAAAAATATTTCCTTTACATGAAAGTATTACATTTTCTTAATTAACCTGTGGAGACGAATAGTGGTGGTCATCTACTGAGGTCAAAACGACCCCGCCCGCAAGTTTACACGTGAGTGTTTGTTTTTCAATGTGAGATCGACTTATCCTCCAAAGAGCATATTAACGCGAATTTGCGTTTGCATATTAAGCGAATTAATCTAATTTTCATTTACCAAGAAAATGCCAGCAGATTTAAGAATTTCGCTCAAATTGCTTTAAAAGTTTTAAGGACTCTTTATCTTCCGCATTTGTAGAGCACTCCAAGATCAAAGTGTGTCAGGCACTTTTAACCGAATCACCACATAATAATTCATCATGACGAGCTTCATTTTTGCGTTGTTCGTTTTTTGAGGAACGTATACAATCTTCATAATGCGCACGTATTACGATAAACGGTGAAACTCGAGTGAATAGATAGGAAAGTCCGTGAAGTTTCCGAAAGGGAAGAGCCGAGTTCCGACTCACAAGTTTGTACAAATATACACATATATAACTTATGCATATAACGACGGTATAGGTTTCACGGTCTATCGCAGTGGAATTGCGAGTTGGCGGTTTAGTGCATGCGCGTAGGGCTCTAGGTAAAGCATATGACCTTGTACCAGAAGCTAGATAGCAGCGGCAGCAGCAACAAAACAGACAGAGAACTGTGACTGTAGGCGCGGAGAAGGCGGCGGCGGCGACTGAGAGACAGAGACAGGGGAAAAGAGAGACTTTCGATTCATCGACTTGCTGTCGAATCGCTTTCCTGTTCCACGCGTGGGAGTCCTAGCAAAAGCGACCGTTAGCCAAGTCCCAACGTCTATATCGTTGCTCTATGTGTATAGGTATCTACGTAGTCCTGTCCAAATGCCAAGCATGTCGATATTATGATGTCGGATCGGCCTCTCACGTTATATACACAATCACTGACAACCACTTGACTCTCATAGTGTGCACGTAACTATGCATTTTCAAAGCAAAACCGTGTGTAGGTTGTGTGTGTTGATTCATCCATTCATTGGATCGTCAAGAAAGTCTTGATTCTGCCAATCGTCCTTTGCGCTCTTTTTCGCTTTTTTCGCTTTTTTCTCTTCCTTTCTGAAGTTCCTCAAGACTTTTCTTGCTCGACTTTCTCTCGTCTGGGGATCGACTTGCGGAGAAGCGCAAAAACCAATGCATGGGAAATCAGCTTCGACCTTCCTCTCTCAGAATCCGATGGGAATCTAAAGCTCTGTAAAAATAATTTAACTCAACATGGTAATAACGAGATTGAATAAATTGTGTCTTCGTAAAATTGAAAAAAGCGAGGATTTTTTGTCGCCGTAAAAAGAAATTATTGACAATAATGTTTGATTCTTCACGATTCTGTGGTGCAATCATTCATCATTACGATAATCAAATATCTACTGTTTCGCAATTATTGGCCGCAGATTTTATACGAAGAATTGCTATACGGTAAATTATACTGACTGCGTTGGAAAATCAATTATCGATCGTACTCTGAATCGTTTTTTGACATATTTTATTAAAGATGCATGTAAACTTCGCGTAGACAAAGTGAATTTTGGGGACAATGGTTTAGTGTAATAAGGGTTTCGTTGATTCCGATTAATTATAATAAATTTCTACGTTAATTGCACTGTTTCTACAAAATAAATGCAAATTCTATTTGAGCACTTTTTACTTTCTCGTTAGATACAAAGTGTGTAAAAAGAGAAAGAATTGCAATCCAAAAAAAATCGACTCTTACATTTTCATAGAAATACATGTTTTAGATTCCAAAGAACACATCAACTCATTTTTGTCTTTCTGTCGGTGTCGTCCGAAAATACAATAAATTTAGTAGAAAGCTGTGGACCGCAGTGAAATTGAGTACGTGCCGTCTGCAATTAAAACGTAGTTTTGATATTGAAATTCAATTACAATCTTCACTACTTCTGGTACTTTACTCGCAATATGAAAAAATAAAGTATTTTATTAGTTGTTGGTCCGCAGGCTGATATAGAACTTATTCGAGTTGAGTCCGGTGCATACAGATAACATTACCAGCAAATGAGTAGTGAACGACAAGTGATTCGGTATAGCCAAGATTTTATTGTGTTGAAATTATCGGTCGTAAAAAATGTATAGAGTGTAAAATATGCAATATGTTACAGGTCTAAATATTAAATTATTCCATAAATATTCACCTCAAATGTTACATTTAAAAAATGGTACATACAAAACCGAGTTGAGATTTTTCGCACTCATCGTATCATAGTTTTTGCCACACGCATAACATTTTGCATGAATTCTGAAACCTGCGGAAGTCTCATATACACCATAAAATGCAAAACTTTTACATGACTAACTGAAAAGTAAATCCGGCTTGTCAAACTATCGCAATACCGGTAATAACATTACCAAAATTATAGAAAGACGTAAAGTAAAGATTCAAATCTTTTTCTCAAATTTTAAAACGCGTTGTTAACAAATTATCGCGTGAAACGTAGATTACAATTAATGTACGAAATTCTCACATTTTTATTCGTGCTGTTCGTCACTGTAGGGGAGAGTAAAGTACAATGTGACAGTACTTTTCTCGACACGAAGAAAAAAAATCGGTTGGGCCACCGACGTTTTCAAATTATTGTCCCTCGGTTATTTTGAATAAATTGCGGCAACTCATATGTTCATTAAATCAACCACTTCGAATGGTAGCGCCAACTATTTACGATTAGTTTCCGTTTATAGTACACACGACGAATCTCATCGTTGGGTTGCTATTTGAATCCTTGGGAATAACTACGTAATGCATCATTCAAAGGGCCAAGACATCTAAAAATCATGTGAATTCAACAATGTCGAATTGGACAAATACAATGCCTGGAATTGCACAAATACAACCTTTCATCTTGATGAAAAATATTACTAGACAATCACACAAAGTGAACTATTTTATAAGTGGACATTTTTTTCGTTGTCACGTTCATCTGTGCCAATAATTATTTTTTTTACATTTTTTAAAATAGTTTAGGTTGTGCTGCTCGACGCAATACATAAAAAATATTGAACTCTTTACACCGGAGGATTCTGTCAAGTGTAAGGATACAAATTACCATTGCAAATGACCTGACATTATTTGGTAAAAATAGTTATTATAAAAGAAAGAAATTAGTGTAAAGATAATGTCTTCTCCGAATGACTTTCTGATGTAAAACATACTGCAGTACGAAAAAAGAAACTTATTTTTTTCGATAGGTTTTACAAAAGATTTTTTGGTAGACAATGCAGAATCATCCGATTGATAGTTATGGTTTCGGCAGCCCTTATACCATAGTCTTCGTTGCTGATATTGTTGTCCTAACAACAACACCCAAAGATGTAACATTGAAACAAGCAATTTGATGTCACACTGTATGCCACTATCGAAAAATCTGATTTATTACAATTATCAATAAGTTTTTAAGTAAAAGTAACAAGAATATAGCACTAAATGAAGCACGAATAATTACTTAAAAAATTGAAAGTTAGATTCTGCGCTATCACTAACTATGTAATATAAGATATTACATTTTTTCGACTGGCAAAATTTTTATTTACAGACGCCCAAATCTATTATTATTTTTTTCGTTTTTCAAACTCATTGTAACCGCATTTTTCCCGCTGACGAATTGCAATTAAAGTTATTGTACAATTTGCACACTACAAGCCTCCGTGATATTGGCGATGTCACACTAGGCCCTATATCACATTCTACTGGACTATCCTCTACCGCAGGAAAACTTCACACCGCCGGTAACAAACGTGATGAGATAGTCGCGTGTTGCGCATACACCAGTAGTAATTTTTTTTAAATCATTCAATTAACCATTCGGAAAAAGCCAATCAAAAAAACTAGGTCGTTATACTGTTATGGGACACTTTGTTAGTGAACAGGTTACTTGAGTTTATTATCGTCGTGTAAACGTATGAAAATAGCAGAGAGAGAGTTATGGTCTAATTATTACAGGACAGTTTTACAGTCTACGGCATTTTGTATATCATCGGTATTGTACTTTTCTATGCGGAGTCTTGGACCCGGATACACGATGGGCAAGTTAAACTCAACCTGAACAATACTGTGAATATACAATTGTGTTAGTTGACATTATGCGGACGCGCACTAGGCTGTCCGGGACCAGTGCTAACCATGCACTCAGCTGATTGAAATAGCATTCGTGTACGGCGGGAGAGCATCACTCCTACCTTCTTGTTTTCCTTTCGTCTCGCGTTTTAAAAAATCGTGTATATGTGCCACGCGGTGGTCTGAGGCGGTAGAATATTTGCGCGAAGTAGAAAACATTTTTTCTAAATGTTACACAATTATTATAATTACACCAAGTTCATTTAAAATTTATATACAAAACTTTTGTATTCAATCGTATAGAAATAATCATTATCGTAATTTTTTACATTATTTTGTCTCTAAATACCACTCAAAAAGCATTAAAAAAACCAATGTTTTCTATGTTTACATTTTCTTTCGCATATGATCAGGTTTCGGTTTTTCCCCATTGTCATATGTCCAAATACATACTATTTTATCTAGCAGTCTAGCGTGTCCGCTATGAAGTGATGTTTGAATTTGGAAATCGGATCATTTCTTTGAAAAATATCATTGTTTTTCGTAATGAATGCGATTTTTACCCATTTTCGTTACTCTTTGGGTTTTAAGCACAATTTTCACCGCTTAAACATTCATGAAATCAAACTAGCCTTATACCGTTCTTTGCCGTATTCTATAAAAAAGATTCATGTTCGGTACAGACCATTTACTGCCCATAGGACCTTTCTACGTAAGAGGAAAGCGCGGGGTCCCTTGCATCCCCCCCAGTCATGAGTATAAGGTGCAAAGTTAAAAGTTCTAAATATTTTCTTCATGCGAAAGTACAGGAGAACATCTTTGTTTTATCGTTGCTTCGGTTGTCTTCGCTCCGCCTCGCATTAAAAAGAGAGAGGGTAAGTACATGTGTAATATAACTGGTTGAGATAATAGAATTTGTACGTGACGTGAAAAACAAATTTAAAAAATCTTTCATCAGCTGAAATGATAAATTAAAAGGAGTTCAGCTGGAATTTTTAAAAACATTGACGTCACAAAAATGATAACCATCAAATATGGTTATAAGAATTGCAATTATCTCGTCATTTTCAAATATCCGTATTTATTACATATTCTATGTAATATTATTTTTTTGTTTATCTGAATTCATTATTTCCATCACTGTAAAAGATTTGGAAACCATATTTTCTATGGTATAATGTACGACTGAAGAAGGATAATGATGTTCAAATATATTGAAAACAACAAGTTTCAAGGCATCGTTTCATTCGCGTTCTAAAAAAAAAATCGAATCTCGAAATTCTGTCATGGGAAACGTTAAAAAATGACTATCCAAAAATCTCTGAAAAAAATAACATAGATAGATTTTTATCTGCGGTAAAATATACGTCCCGAAAACAATACTAAACGTCAGAAATTTTTTTTAGATTTTCCAAAAAGTCAATTTACAAATTCCGACGGCAAAATCGTCGGAGTATAATTTATTTAAAAAATCACTATAAGCAAAAAGCCAGTTTACCTAAATCATGGAAAACATTATGTTTCTACAGGTGATCATTTTTGTCAAGAATTTTTTCATGATCATGAGAAAAAAAATATACATATCCTTATGTCGAAAATTTTCAAAATGACCATCGCAACTCTATCAATCAGGACCTCCAAATCCCACCACGGATCCCTTCCTATTTTCCGCATGGTCGTCACAGAAATACGAGATAAGACAGAAAATAAAGACGAAGGCAAAACAACAATCGATAGCGAAAGTTTCGTCGCGTGAATCAAGAGCCTTTAGTGGTGTAGGACAACCCTCACTTTGGCATAGGGAAAGGTTATATATACGGGGAGGAGATATGACGCAGAAGTGGCATGGCATAATACGAGACGAGAGGTGGGATGGGCGCATAGGTCTGCGCATCCCGCGTCTGTATTCTCCTTATGACATTGAATTCCCTGGTCCTTTCGATGCTGTCGAGTGGGTGCGTCGAACAAAAGGAGGAGTAGGACTGCTACTGCTGTTGGTGGTGCGCTTGGTGGCAGCGCGAGCGCGCGCGCGAGACCTTCACAAAGCGGGCTACGAGTCGAGATATGTGAAAAGCGAGAGCAAAAGTGAGACAGAATTAAATAGAAAGAGAGAGCCAGTCTGGAGCGAGGAGAAATGTTTTGCGCACGGGGGTGAGTATCGAGCGCCCTGCCTGGGCGCGTCGAGGTGAAGGCTTGACGATCAACAATATAGATATATACAATATATTCATTCTATTCGTGTACGTGTGTGTGTATATGCATTACCACGTGTGTACATCTGACTACAAAAAATATATACGGCCTTCCCTGTCAAATCAGGTGTTTTTTTCTTAACGCTGAAGTTTTTTTTCAACATTTAACAGCTTTCACTACCATTCGGGAGTACGTTTTGTGTAGTTTTGAAAATATTTTTTTGTAACTCATGCACATAATATCGCACATTTCGTGTCTACAAAGCGTGCGTAAGATGGCGTATTATGCTGACATAAACGTAGATAATTTTGCGTACGCCATCTGGTGCGTAAAGTTATCTCGCGTTATAAACAACTGTTATGTAACACGTGCATGAGAAGTGCTGCTTTTCGTACCTGTCGCGCGTGGCGTAAGTGGCGCTTTATAGCCGATCATGCAATTTCATTTCTCGCACGCGCGCGACATTGCACTCGATAGCGCTTCTCGTGCATTTGTTACAAAATAGCACATTGTGATACTAGTACGATAAAGCGGCCAAAGCCGAGTGTTATTTGTAGCGCGAAAGTAGGCGAGTGCACCGCTTCCTAACCTCCGCGGGACGGCCGCGTACAAGTGTCACATACTATTTTTTGTAACGATTGTCAACGTACTGTCGCACATCTTCGTGCCTGCGAACCATTGCTTAAAATCATCTTGCAGGTAGTTTTACACACGCCAGTGTGTGCGTAAATTTATCTATCGAATTCTAGATAACTAGTGATACTAGTACGATAAAGTAGCCATTATCGCGCAGAGGTTAGAAAGCCGCGCACAAGCCAAGTCGAGTGCATCGCTTCCTAACCTCTGCGGGACGGCCGTTTCGTCGCACAAGTGTCACATACTATTTTTTGTAACGAATGTCAACGTACTGTCGCACATCTTCGTGCCTGCGAAGCATTGCGTAAAATCATCTTGTAGGTAGTTTTACACACGCTAATGTGTGCGTAAAGTTATCTATCGAATTCTAGATAACCAGTGATACTAGTACGATAAAGTGGCCATTATCGCGCAGAGGTTAGGAAGCCGCGCACAAGCCAAGTCGAGGGCATCACTTCCTAACCTCTGCGAGACGGCCGCTTCGTCGCACAAGTGTCACATACTATTTTTTGTAACGAATGACAACATATTGTTGCACATCTTTGTGCCTGCGAAGCATTGCGTAAAATCATCTTGTAGATAGTTTTACACACTAGAATTCTTTAGATAACTTTACGCACCAGATGGCGTATGTAAAATTATCTACGTTTATGTCAGCATAATGCGCCACCTTACGCACGCTTTGCACGCACGTAATGTGCGACTTTATGTGTATGAGTTACAAAAAATATTATGTGATACTAGGACGAGAGCCAGACCATCATACGTTGGTTGCCAAGTTTACCGCACTCGCCTTCGGCTCGGGCTGCTGTGATACTCGTGAAGCTCGTGCGATCCTCCGTATAATATTCGCTTTATCGCCCTTGCATCACAAAGTGCTATTATTCCACTCGGTGCGAGAAATGCAATTTCGCGCACGCTTCGCGTGTGAAAATTTTTTGCTTTCATTTTAGAGACGGAAAATGAACAATGTTTATGTTTTTCGTTTACATTTCAGTTAGATTCTAAACTAATAATCTTTAGACAGATTTTAATATTAATTTGGAGTACTTTTCGTGCGGTTGCGCAAATATTTTTCATTCACGAACTTTGGAGATGCACTTTGCTAAAATTTTTTTTCTATCTGGCCAGTGAAAAATTTAATAAAAAATGTGGGGAACAGTTTACACATTTTTTACCCTTGAATTTCCGTGTCATATTTTGATTTTCACTTCGAACTAAGAAACTTGTTGTTTCGAGCAAGGGTCTCAATTTTAGTTTCCGCACGGCGGAAATTCTGATTTTACTTCCAATTCGATAGATTTTACACCGATGAGTGTAAAATCCATACAAAAATAATGAGAGCAGTTTCCGACGCTAACAAACTCAAACGCAAAAAAACTAAACTTATATTTTCATGCTTCTCAAGCATTCTTAGATAAAAATCATTCGTTGTTGATGATGAATTGTGAATAAGGAATGAAATCAAGATAACAAGTGTGAAATCACACCAGAACACCATCTGATTTCTTGCAGGGCTAAAAAAGCTCAGGCGAACAAAGCTATTAATTCATTGATTCGCACAGTTGGAAAAAAGTATCTTTACCGTAAATTAAAAATTTTAATTACGTCCGCACCTAAAAAAACCTAAAAATCTCTTATGTGGTAATAAAAAAAGTCGACCACGAGAAAATATCCGGAAGAGTCAAGAAAAAAATGATCGAATTGGCAGAGAATACCTCGTACATATTATACTGCACTACAAGTTTTGTGTACTGTTATGTGTTTTATAGAACGAGGATGAGAGTGAACGTAAATATAAGGTAGCAACTATATGTATCTATGCCGTAGACTCGGAGTTTGCTGCACCGTATGAAGATGTAATATCGGTATAACGAGAGCTCGCGTGCACGAGCCACTATATATTGAGAGTACAAGCGGAGAGAATATATACAGAGCTGTCTAAAGTTTAATATATTGTACCAGATATGCCTCATTCAGAAATTTCGTATATGTGATGTGCGCTGAGATAAAACGATCGTAATACCAAAACCGAGTACCCAATTTCATGAAACATGGCGAACCCTCGCTCAACGAACGCGGATATATATTTTTTCGTGCGCGTTTCATTCTTCTAAACACTTTCCGTCAATTTATCACCCAGGTGTTGCAGTCTCTGTTGTTTTTTGCATATATATTAAAAGTACTTCGTGTTAGTGAAATTTTTATCTTTCCGTTTTATTGAAATTAAATATGTTTTTGTTGCTCATTTGAGTTGTTTTGGTACAGTTTACCTAGCGATTTTCCATTTACTTTGCATCAAACAGCGCAATTTATAATTTAAATATTCGGTACGCCACACTTTTCATAATTACGTAAAAATTCTTATGATTTAATCTGTAAAAAGCGTTTTCATTTTCAAGATTTGTTTAATAAGATCTTTCGCCCTAATGATTAGTGAAGGCCCGTATAATTACATACATATTATTTTATTTTATTTATTCTTTCCATTATATTACTTTTTTTCTTATTACCTTACAATATCTATATGGTATATGAAATTGCGTACCTATTGATTTTTTGAGGGAGGACAAATATGTTAAGGGAAAAGAGGAGTTTTTCGAAAGTTATAGCTTAAATTTGACAATTTTTTTACATATTGTTTCGAGAAAATGACTTGCTTAAAAGGATATGAGTGTGGGATTTTATTATAGACAAAACGCGATGAGCGGAGGCAGGAGGAGATTGTCCGGTGTGAGTATAAACCGGTAAGAAAATGTCGCGATCCGGTCTTCTCGTCGCAGCAGATTTATATTTATACGTCTTGTACACGTATATGTACGTATGCATGTCGCTGCCGCATTGCACTGTGCATATACTACGCGGCCTGTATTATTATTTGTGAGGTAGGCGAGGTTGGTGTGGGAACTAATACGATATTGCACTTTGTGAGATTGGCTGAATGGAAGTGCACTAGCAACTGGTTCTCATTTATTATGCTGCGGTGACTTCCAGCTTTTCAAACCTCAACTACTGTATTTCACAATTCCGGTTACTGACCCTAATTAAACCCACCGCGGTTTGAGGTGTCCAATTTTTCAATGTCTATTGAAAATCGGCATAATTCTTTATAGTTTTAATAAAAATTCTTAACTGAAATAGTTATTAAGAAAGATTATTATAATTACATGGCCTAGCTACATAATATCTAATTCTATCGAGTTTGGCTCTTTGTACACAATTAATAAAGAGCATTGTCAAGTTTCAGTTTTTTTCATTTAACAGTGAACGATAAATGACGTTATTATTATTTAAACAAAGCAACGCCATTTCTGCTTTATAAAATCATTTATGTGACAAATTGACCTTGATGTACGACTTATTGAATTTATATATATTCAATTATAACAATAGCGAATAATTTTTTCCTGTTCTCTTTCAACTGTAACCTGAAATCTAATAAATAATTCGATTTAAAGTTGTACGCTTGTTGCACGTAGGACCTTTAAGCATACTATACAAAGTGCTATAAATATAGAAGCGCTTCAGATTTCTTTACGGCTGAACAGACAGCCGTGGTTATCAGAAGACCGCAAAGGAAATTCAATTTTTTAAAAGTTACGCTTTCAAGAGTTTTCCTTTATACTATAAATAGATCAATCTATTGCCTATCAAAGCAGGTAATAAAAATCCCAAATCCGCGAACTTGTTTTTTGTCGCTCATATAGCATTTTAAAAATCTTTGACAGGTTTCCGGTTCAGCGACGCGAGAAATTAGAATGATCGATGACATTTCAACAGAGCTATTTGTGTCCCATACCAACATTTCGATCTACAAATAAATATGACAACAGCGGATTCTAACGTTAATATTGACAATCATCGGATCATTACGATTGTTATCGTAAAAAAAAAAAGTGTAATGGCGGAAATTCGAAGTACATATTTTTTCAACGAATATCATTCAATATTTGTAATACTATCGAAGTTGCAAGCGGCTATTTGAAATACAAGTGTACACAAATTATGTTGACAATAGTAATGTGCGTTGTTTTAAAAAAAACTCTGCCACGATAGCAAGTAAAATTTAATGAAATGTCCCGAAAGTGATTGAAAACATTGACATGTTTTATATGTATCAAGAAACTTTTGGGAAAACTTTAATAACATTACAGCATTCATTGAAAACAATGGCTATCGAAAAGATAATACGACAAATATTTAAAATCAAGTGATGTAGTTATAGGGCCTTGAATGCTACTTAACTCCATCATAATGTACCGCATCACCTGGAAGGTTTCCCTTTTTTTACCACATAATAGAAGTAAACAAATGTGAAAGCTATGAACCCGGATAACAAAGTCAAACGAGGCGTAATACGTCACAGGATGTTTCACAATATCCCGGTGACAATCCATCGCAGCATTGCTGACTTGTCCCCGGCAGCGGCAAAAGCATAATAGCATGAAATCGACATGCTTCAGGGGGTTCAACCATAGAATCCATTCAACGACGCAAAGATGAAATGCGACTGCAGTTGCTACTTACGTTGAAACAAAACTGCTTCGCGAGCAGAAAAACACTAGAAGTCCATCACCAGAAAAGAGAATGAGCAAAAAAGAAGGATTAAAGAGAGAAAAAAGGCGACTGAACGAGAAGTCTGCAGTGTGAAAAACGCAATTGCTCGCGCGAGGGTTTTCACCCGTCGCGAGGCGGATTCCGGTGAAGGCGGCAAAACTTCCTCGATACATCGTTTCGGATTAATTTGTTTATAGAAATTATAAAAGTATTATTTCCATTCTGCATTCCTATTCAAGTAATTAATTACAATTCTTATTTTTCCGTTTCAACAGAAATGAATGTGTTTTTTTTTATTTTGTTGATTTAAGTCACTGGTTCATTTTATCTACTAACGAACCCAATCTGCAAGGCCTTTTTCACTTCCTTTGTGTGGAACGTCGCAATTTTCAATGACAATGTACGGGCTGTTGCTTTTAATATATTAATTTTACTCTTGAACTTTTTGGCCATACGATTGATAAACGTTGGTATATAATTTTGGCAATGTAACGTTAAAAATGCATAAAGCATATATATGAACATATGAGTGAGAGAAAAAGAGAGGAAGGGTTAGGGGAAGAAGTGCCACTGAAGGTGAAGTCTCTGGTGTGAAGAGACGCAATTGCCCGCGCGGGGATTTTCACCCGGCGCGAGGCGGATGCCGGGGAGTGCGGCAGACTTTCATGCACACAATCGTTTGTTTCACTTTGCATAGCTCCGCGGGTTTTACGTCTTGACGGCCACTAGCCGGGTCATTGCGTCCTCCGTTGTTGTGGTACTCGCAACGCGCATTCTACTGTGTGCTAACGCGTTCAACCAAAGACCCAGAGTGAGAGTTAATTATCGAGGAAATTGCCGCCGGTGCACAACTCCACGAGTGTGAAATTAACTACGAAGTGTCATTGCACTTCTATTGGCTTCGATATAGCTATTTTGAGTTATAAATACACGGTGGTGACAGTGACACCTTGTAAACAAAGGCTTTACTGAGAATGACAATCACTAGACGGCCATGTGCTCTCTTTGTATGAGTATAAAAAACGGTTTTGTTGCTCAAGGAAAAATCACTATCCCAAATAGAATATATGGGCGTGTCTTAGAAACCTTCAACTTTCGTGTAACTCGACTTCGGAATGCGACCTTCATTTACATAAAATGAATTGACCGAGTGTTAAACTTTTTTTGAGGTGTAACAACAATAATCTAGCTGAACAAAAAACAATAATTTCATTTTATAATGCAGCAATAGATGGTTTTATCTTGGTTCAAATGCGGAAATTATCAACGTTTTCGCGTATAACTCTGATTTTCGTGTCACTTTGTACGGCTGTAGCTTTGACATACATCTTCAGAAAAATAAGAAAAAACTCAACAACTTCTGGTATGGTGTATTCGATTGTAATCGACAAACATGTCGGAGTATTAAGCAGTTATCCTGTGAAATTCTATCACTCGATTTGATCGTGAATCTGACATCCACCGGTTCGGAAATGTCAGCAAACTAATTAAACCAAATAAATTAGATGCACATGAAGGTATGTTCGTCACGGATTTAATGGAGTGAAATTTATGTCGTGGAGTCAATTATATTTCACGCGGTGTTCTGGAAAATCGACTCACGTTACTCAGTAGTCAAGTAAGACAATTAAATTATATCTGTGTACGTTACTCTTATCTCGAATTGGATGTACCTAAATATGCGCGATCTTCCGACCAAAAACCATTTTTTTCTGGGGCAAAGTGGATTCAATTATCAGGTTGGAAAATGTCAGGTGCATAAATTCGTATGATAAATTCCGACTATTATTGTTCCTAAATTATTTGAATTATATTTTCAGATGGTAGAGTCATTACCATTCATTTTCTGTGTAAAATTCGAGTAACATTGGATGTAAATAATTACTCATTCGAAGGGATAAGACTATGTCTTCCAATGGCTCATTTCTTAGGACGTGAAGTTTTAATAAGTCGAACACTTATAAAACATAGTGAGAAATAGTTCTGACAACGAATTGGCACAAAATACATTATTTTCAGTTAAAAATGACATTATGATTTTGTATGAAAGCACGCCGCATAAGATGA
Organism: Clistopyga incitator; assembly: GCA_947507545.1. Lineage (NCBI taxonomy): Eukaryota > Metazoa > Arthropoda > Insecta > Hymenoptera > Ichneumonidae > Clistopyga > Clistopyga incitator. Next base: position 4,158,726 of record OX382191.1, on the reverse strand, counting down.
CTTGTCCAAGAATAAACATTACTGTCTGAAGTTTTTAGGATGATTGAAAAAATTATGCGACTGTGTGCTCCGAAAACTCGACTTTGATCCTTTAAGTCCATGAAAGTTGAAGGTTTGTGACTTACGCCCATATTCAACTTACGTTCATTTTCAAGTGTACTATGAATTATAGATTTCTAGTGGTAATTTCTCGGGTAATTTATTGTAAAATCAATCTTGAGAGATTTTTCAATTCATTTATTTAATGGCAGACCAACATTAAAATTTCTTAGAACCTTTTGAAACCGATTGTTTCTTTTTCTTCAAAATAAATATTGAGAAAGTTAAAGTGTGGCTTTAAAAAAAAACTTGACGTTCAATTCAGTACAATAGTTTACTGAATACCGAGTTAAGCTTGCTACATAACCTAATTTTTTTTTTCATCACCGAAATGTATATTTTTTTAAATGACGGGTATAAATCGGCGATATAAAAGAGAAATTAAAACATTGTTAAAAACCCAAAATTCATATTTCTGAATCTTAAAAAAAAAGATAATAATAATAACTACTTTTTTTACTTTTTACATATAATTCCACAATTAATAGTTTCCGAATCATAGTTCATCTTCACCTGATCGAATTTATGCGCCCATCTTATAATGCATTGCGACAGATTTCCTATATGCAATACAAGTGACCTTTACATAGTGCTGAAATGCATTTTTTTCGGAAAAGTGGATGTGACATATATTTCACATCTCGCGTTCATCCATCCCATATTTTACGATATGTCATAAAATATAACTGCATATATACTGTTTTCGATGAGATTTGTTTATTTCAACGTAAAGTCTGTTTTCCGTACATCGCATGTTACTGTATATATTTTAGACATAATTACGACTTACATAATCTTGCAATTCATTTTCTCGGAAAATTGGACATCGCATATATTTCAAATTTCAGATTTATCCATCACATGTACGTTACTAAACATAGAAAAATATAAATTTACATGTATTTTGCTTCAAGAAACTTTGAGGTAGTAAACAAATTTTCTAAAAAGATTTTTATGTCAATGTGTTTAGAATGTTCCAAAACGTCGAGAAAATACATTTAGAAAAAATGTGTGTATGTGTATGTAGATCATTAAACCTTCATAATTTGAGAACGGTTTGAGAAATCAAATTGAAATTTATACCACATGTTGAAGGATTGAATTCCCTTATTTGGTTCAATTTTTAGAAAAATCTATGCAGTCGTTTGTTTTTTACAGGATTTTGAATTTTCCCGAAATTTTCTGTACGCTTTCTAACTGTCACATTTTTTTGAGATATTAAACTTAAATTCGGACTAAACATTGTTTATCATTGAACAAAGTTTGGGATTGAATTTGGTGTCAATCCGTCAAGCATTTAAAATTTTATGACATTCAATTTTTCGAAAATAATTAGTTGTCGCTCCAAAGTCCGTAAATATTGACATATCGAGTTGAAATTTCGACCAAACATAGGTTTTCATTTTGCAACCCAACGCGACTCTGCAAAAAGTTTTTTTTTAAAGGTGGTGAAATATATCGATTGAGTCTATTCACGAATCCAATTAATAAATCACGAAACAAAGATTCTTGCGGAAGCCAAAAGTGACTTTGACAAAAGGAAGAGAAGAAGCAATATGCCAATGTAGTTGCCAGCATTTTTTTTTTTCATGGGATTTTTTTTTATTTCGAAGGAAATTCTTTTTCCCATGAATCGCATGTTCGTTTCGTCGCGTCATGACAAACTCGTGCTGTGACGTCGACGTCGAAGTTGGTGAGGGGAATTGACCGCCCGGCGACAACGGCAACGACGACGGCGGCAGCATCGAACCACCCGCCGAAGTGATCAATTAACTCGAGCAACCGAGCGCCGTAGAGAATTTTTAGATTGAAACGCCGCAGCCGAGAGGAGAGCGATTATTACCCTCGCTCTCTGTGTGTATATAATGTAATAGGGGTGACCGAGCTTTCATCCTCGTATTTTTCATCATCTATAGCACATGTTTCCCCACATCACACAACTCGTAGCACATGAAAGTTCATTTTATAATTTCACGAACGTCACGCGGGCGCGTGCAATTATTGATCGCAACTGCAGCGCAAAGCCCGCATGCATTTGCGTTTACATCTATTTCGTTTTTGTCTCTTGTTTTCTTCAACTGTCTTCATTGTGCATTTTCATGTCAGTGCAGCTGCGGAAATTCCATTTTCCTTATTACCTTATCGCATGTGCTCTGCATCTTTACCAACGCCAGAGACGTTTCGCCCATTACCCTGCTAAAAATTCCCACCTGGGGTCCAATATAAAACTTCTACATGGGATATAGTGCATGGGGAACCTATATCGGTTACCATGGGATTTTCCTACAAAAAACATAGACGGTTTTCCATGTGGAAATTGAACATGAAGAAGAATATTTGTACATAGGAACCTGTGTAAGGTTCCCGGTACGAAAATCCCATGGGAGCCCTCACGGATCCTAATTCCAACCGCGTAAGTAAGGAGTAACACCACCGTACATTTTTTATTAGCTTAAAAAAACTGCCGCCAAAAAAAAATTCACAACAAATGTCGTCAGAAAGTGTTTGTATTCAATTAGAAGCATTTCTAAATAGTTTGGAATTCGACTTCAAAATCTTATGAAAATGGCAAAAAATTCTTGAATGTAACAAACGATGTTGCTGCAATTTTAACGATGATCTGACGAATACGTTACTAACATTCATATGAAAACAAAAAGTTTCCCAAATTTTTATCGCTTGATTTAGACTCCCGATCATATTTCCTACCCATTTATCTCTGAAAAACGTTATGAATTGATGAGATTCGAACCAGGTACCTTGAATTTTGTAGACCGTAATGGCAAAACCCAATCGGCTATCCGGAACGTAAAATGAAAACACTTCGAGCTAAATAACGTGTCAAAAAATATTTGTGGGACGTAGCTTTAAGCTTTAGCAATTATCGATTCTCAATGTTTTTGCCAACAGTACAGATATCTATTTGTTAATCGTTATTGAAATGTTAACATAAAAAATATCTCTTCAAGTTAACCCACACGGCTGCCTTCGTAAGTGTTCGTAAAGAAAGTCTCTTCCCATATTGTCGTACAATGGAATCAATAATTTATTTTTATTTCCAATAAAAGCTTAATCAAAAATTAACGAAAAAATGTTAATTTTTGAGGTCGCAATAAAATTAACAAACGCAACTGGATGCGCACGCGGGAGCGAACGGTTGCGGAAATGCATGATCCCTCAGATTGCTAGATTGTGGTAGAGAGGCTCAATAAGATATAGCCCAATAAATAGCTTCTTTTTCTTTAACGAGAGCTCGAAAAGAGAGAACGTTAATATTCTTTAAACCTGTTCGGAAGCAATTACCATAAATTAAATTATTGAATTAATGTGCGAGAGCCAGCGGAACGCATAGAAATCGTTAACGGTAGCGACGAGTAATCGATGAAATAATTTATTAAACGGAAACGACTCACTAGAATTATTCTTGATAAATCAAGGAACGAGAATTAGTAATCCAGAATGGCCAACGAGAACTTTAAGTGCACTAACTGCACCACATAATGCAAGAAAACACGAGTTTCATTCGATTCAAATAAATTTGATTTAGCACGAAAACTCATAGGGTACGCGGTACGCTACACACTCCGAGAACCGAACCATACGTTCGAACGCGATCGGCTGAAAAACCGTCAACACGGGAGCGCCCTTACGGCTCGAGGCACCCCGGCGGTGTCCCGAGCGAGATTAATTACGTCGAGTAAGCTTCGATGGCTCAACATTATCACTATTCGATGTCTCCCAAAATCCCCTACTCGAGAACTACTGCCCTCTCCCTCGAATTATTTCGTAACTGTATCGAGAGCGCAAATCATACCGGTAACGACTTCGCAATGTACACAATCGCCTCTCTTGGTGCTCTACGCGAAATTGGGCCTTTACTTCACATCCATAACGCATCAGAATACTCAATCCTATGCCAAAACTTAACAACAAAACTCGACCCGTTCTTCAGCGTGATGCCCTATTACCATAGGGCGGCGGATTTGCACCGGTCTACGACTAATTGCAAGAACTCGTACCGGTGACTCTTATCTGCCGGACTGCTCGTTTAGTGGAGTTCTCGTTCTCGCGACCAATTGCAGTGCACCGATCTCCCTTAACTTCACAAAACGAGAAAAATCTCAAACAGAAATTCTTAACGGAAACAAAACGGTAAATTCGGGGAGAAGCACCTCGAAAACACTTAAACGGAGTAATAACCGGTAACAAAAGCCCTCGTGATCGTAATTTGGAAAAAATCACTTCGCAAATTAAACATTATTCTACTATGTTGAAATAAATAATTCGATAAATCTCCAACTCGCACAAAAAAGCCCACCGAATTTCGGAAAATTCTGCAACTCAAGACTCACATATTTTCCGTTCGACGATAATATTCTAGACTATTCGCTATTTGACTGATATATTCTAGTCTATTCATATGCGTATTTTGTTTCTGTATCCATCGGAGCTACTGCAATATTATACACCTCAGAACTCCGCATACACCGCCGGTTTTCCCATGCCGTATATTTAATAACGCTTCGAAATATTCAGCTGCATACCAAATGACAAACTTTCAGACACAATACGAAAAAATTTCTCCTTCGTCTCACGGACACGTTTCACTGAATGTTATTCCAAGTAGTTTTCGAGGACTTTACAGGTGTCTCTCATTGTACCGTCGGAGCCGATCTAAACATGTTTTGCTTCGCATTCTGTTGTTGGAATTATAACATTACATCGGGCGGTAGAATCCTCACTCAAGTAAAGACTTTCAATTTATTACTAAGAGTTCTATGTTCATCTATGTTGCGGGCTGAAAAAAAAGTTTGTTTTGTTGTGATGAGTTTATTAGGAAGAGAGGTTTGGGATTTTAAACACAATTTATAGACAGTTTTGACAATTTTTTTTTTCAATTGAAAAACATTAATAAAAAATGGAGTTATTATTACCTACACTAATGTATTTATTTGATTCGCTTTAAATTCAGACAGAGCATGATTTTACAATTCTTTGTCATCTGGCTCTCTCAATTTAAAAATGATAAAAGCGGCCAGATGGAGTAGGAAAAAATGTCTGATTTTCGACACACAGAAACGTCAATTTCTGTTTATTCGACTGCCTTTCGTTTAAGTATTAATCACTCTGTAATTGAACACCGTATTTCAATTGAAAACTGAAACGTGACGAGAAAATTTATTAATCGTGTGTAAAACCGGTTTTCTTTAATTGCGCTGTTTCAAGGTTCGGAGTCAGTAAAATAAAAACATTTGCAGTTAATTTACTTTCTTAGTCTATCAATAGATAGATTTGATTTTAATATATATTTTTAAGATCACAGCGAAATTTATTTTCCTTTGTGCAAACGAGTTGTAAGTTAAACAGTTCCGTCTGAGCTTAAATTAGACTTTATCAACTTTTCGCAAAACTCAAAATGTTCCATCGGACGGCACCCTATGATATTTTATCCTCCTCCCAATAATTTCGTACGCCAGTTGATCGGAGGAATTTCAGAAAAATTTCAAACTTAAGAGACCTCCAAATTTCATCATTATTTTGAATTTAATAAATCATTCGCTAATGTTTTCTTAAAGTCATGTGTTATACTGACCGAGCTGCCCTAAGGATGAGTGAAATAACAGAATTTTCTCAAAGTGTTATTCTTCGCCACGGTTGATTCAAAAAATAAAAATCGAAAAGTACTGACTGCAGAGTGCTAAGATAGTTCTCGTCTTTTGTCCGAAACATCAATTGTGAGCAACGATAAATCATTTTAAGGGCGTTTAGGGAAAAAAAAATTCTTTAATTATCAATACAAAAAGAATAAGCTGTCATCATAGAGTAAAATCCACAGAATAAGTGTATTGTAGACTATGCGCACGGTTGTGAAATCTTAAATTCGTTTTATAAAGCGACAACTGGTTCTCCATTAACCGCGTTTAGTACATTTAGAGAAAAATCCTTCGATGCAGTTCTTAAAGAATATAAATAAGAATTAATTTTCTTAATCAACAAGAAAACATACAATTGACTGCAAATTATTTTTTCTTGCCGCCTTTAATAACGATTCGAAAATATTTAATGGCATGTCGACTCGAAGGTTTAAGGTGCGGTATAATTTTCCCGGTGAGAACGTTAATGGGGAAATTCGTAAGAGCTGTTTGAGAGTGCCAATATAACACGATCCTACCGGTGAGAAGCTTTAACCGTTTTGCCAATCAACGGTACCCAGCAGCAAATGAAATACTATACACCGTTGACTGGATGTATACACAGGAAAGTTGATAGTATTATCAAACGAATTAGACTCGGAGTATAACGAGGGAGTCGCTTAATTGGCCCCACGCCTTTTTCGACGCCAATTATGACCAACAAATTGGCAACAAATTGTAGCAGTTAATCTGCATTGTAATCTTGGAACAATTGAAATTATTGTACACAGACGAAATAAACGAGGTCAAAATTATTAAATGTAATGGCGTATGATTGTATAGATGTTCAGACATTCGAAAGATGAAAATATTCGCACCAATTGGACGCAAGTGGAATCAATTCGAGGCCAATAAATCCCTCAACTGCTGACGCTTTTCGATGGAATGCGAAATTGCTTCGATACGATAAAATCGCTAACGTAAAAGTTCATTTGTGAATAAATTTCAGGAATCTAATTTTTTAAATTCAATTTCATTTTTTAGATTTGATATTAATATTAAATAAACGACTATTAAATTATTGGATATAAATTGAAACGAATATTTGTTTGTAAGGACAGTTTAATAACATCGATGCTATGGATTTGTGGATTTATATTCATATATATTTTTTAATCATAAAACTGATATTTCTTAAGATAAATTGGCAACGATGGAAAATGCGTTATGAATGGTCGTGAAACTTTCTTAAAATGTACGGATTCTTCAATTTAAATGTTTTTTAAATTTCTTGACCTTCAAAATTATGCAACGATTGTTAAAAATTTTCATACAACCAAGAATTTTTGATATTTCTGAACATTACCTGTGAAACAAACCACCCCATTTCTTATTTCACAAAATCTTGAATGAAAGACGTCAGATTAAATGTAGTACAATTTATAATGGAATTGTTTTACAACATTTCAATACATCTCGAATGAACATTTTCTGAACTACTTCAAAAGGATGAACTTTGGATAATCTGGATTTCGTGATAAAAAGGAACTTACCTCGTTCACTTGAATATCATTCGCATTGAAAAAACTTGAAATTCCATCGGGAAGTGGCGACATGGTAGTTAGGACATGGGTAAAAATCTGACAGAGAAATTGAAACCCTCATTAGAATTTACAGGAAAACGTTGCATGGTACGAATGACAGTTCCTTGACTCTACAGATTACGACTGATTCCATGCTGAACTTATCTTGTGCAACCGTACGGAAAAAAACTCGAGTACATAACTCGAACTGGCAGATCGACACCGCAAAACTCACGGCAACAAAAACTTGGTCCGATAATACTTGACAGAGCAGAAATCGACCTCTTACAAATCGGCAGAGCACAACTCGACATGCGAAAATTCGACACAACACAACTTGGCCTAGCAGAATTTGGTTGATAAATGAGCTTTGAAACGATTCTACACTGCCTTAATAATTATGCACGCGCTATGTTCGATACTATTGTAAAACATGACATACAGATTTGTATCAAAGCTCATTTATCAAATTGATTCTCTGTGTCGAGTTGTACCGGGCCAAGTTCAGCTGGGCCGAGTTGTTCTGGCTCAAGTTTTAACGGGTTCGAGTTGTACCAGATCGAGTTCTGCTGTGTCAAGTTTTATTCGACCAAGTTTATATCGCTGCGAGTTCAGTTTTATTGTATCGCATTTTTCTGTAGATAGTTGCACGAGGAAAGTTAAGTATAGACCAAGTCGTAATCTGTAAATTCGAGGTACTCTCTGTTTTTTAACAACATTATTATAACCTGAAATATTTTCAGGGTTGATCTATTTGTATTTTTTAATTCATAATTTTTGGTCGACGGAGCGCACGGGTGATGAAAGTATATGAATGTACAAGTAATCGATAGTCCAGTGGTTAGCGTAACAACCATAAGGTCGTTAAATAGGCTCGACAGCTCTTAGAATTAAGCACGTACTTTTCTTCCAAGTACACTAACGTATCTTCGTATATTTTTGAAGCAGGAGCACTTTTTTACATTATTCACCGTCAATTTGATACGCTACGTATGTGAAGATGTGAGATCGATTCTTGGACGAGTTTGTTTTCTCTTCAATAGAAAGGATCAGTATAGAAAATGTTCGATAGCAAAACCTGAAAAGTCGCAATAAAAAATTCCTATTGGAAATAGTAGAATGTCTTACGAATTACCTTTTGGCAGAAAGGATAATATTCACATACTATAGGGCTGCAATTTGCAATGTTTTGAGCAGGCATGATAAAAATCCTGCAATATTTCAGTAACATTTGAAATATCTTTCTCAATATTTCCACAATATTATATTATTGCAAAGAAATATTTTGAGAATATTTCGCAAGTATTTCCGTGCGATATGAGAATTAAGTTTAAATTGAAATTTTTAGTTCTTTCAATCTCTCCAGTTTTCATTTAAATCCGGAAATTACCAATAGAATTTCAGTATTTTAAAGTTGATGAAAATAACATAAGTCATCGATGCGCACATTTCTAAATAATTATAATATTTTAAAAGAATATCTTTCAAACCCTTTTAATGACAATTCTTCATCAACCTATGAAACGTTAATTCAAAAATTAGTATGCGATTCATTTTAATGGAAATTTTTATTCTTTCTATATCCAGAGCTTTGATCACAATCTGGAAAGTACCGACGGCATTTTAGCATTTCGAAGCCGATGAAAATATCACGAGCGTTCAAAGCGCACATTTTCCAATAATTATTTTTAAAAGCCCTTCGACCTTAAGCCTCGTCTCACCCACGCACTACTAATGGCGATTAAACGAAGTAGCCTTTCGCGACGGTATCTGCTCTATGCAGATGTGATAATGTTATTCCACGATCCCCCGTCAATATCCGCCGTAGACTCTGAAAGCCTGGCACTGTCAGCTACCGTCTCGTCTCACCCTTCAACGCTATTATAATACCCCGACGGCGGTAGCTCTATGTGCACTGTTCACGGCTTATTCCTTTTCCGTTGAATTATCCGATAATAGACGAGAGACAACGAGAAGCAATTCCTACGGGTTTCCTTTGCGAATTCCCTATCGAATTACTCCATCGTACATAATTAATTACCCCCCATGGATTCTCCGCCTATGAATCCACAAATTATACATACAAATCTATGCATATCTCAAACCGATGAGTTAACGATACCCCGAAAATTCAAACGCCAACAATGTGTGGCGGAATTGGATTTAGGAATCGTTTATTTTTTTTAATAACATTTATTATAACTATCTGCTATATAGTAACACGAAATGCTACAACAATATATGTATTTATGTGTGGCCATTTTCCTCGATTTCCATGTCGACGTTGCTGTCCAATTAATTGATTGAACGTTGATTACGCCTCACGAACTCTCCGATTGTGAATCCCCCAATTATACGCATAAATCTGTTTATATGACAAATCAATGGATTAACGATATCCCGAAAATCGAAATCCATTAAAGCATCACGCTATTCAGCTCGGAAATCATTTAATTTTTTAATTTTAATTTATTTTACATTACAATCGTCTACAGTCATCATCTAATTTTCATGAGTTTGCGTTTCGACTTTCTTATTGCTCGATTTTACATAATTTACTTCAACCCATGGATTCTCTACTCATCAAATTATTAATTATACCTATAATGTCTATATAGATATGCAATATCGATTATCACAGAATTCATTGAAATTAATGAGTCTGACTATAGCCCGGAAATCACATACTAAATTATCTTGCGAGAAAATCAAAAATATTATTATCAACTGTGCTATAGAAGCAAAATATACCGCGATCATCTCAGTTTCCACGTAATAACTCTTTTGGGGAGCCGTTTAACCCGAAACTGTCTGACCTCTAACGAGATTAACGTTTTACTCGTATGCCGAAGGCGTTGCTTATATATGTCTATATATAGGGTACATATACATACACATCTATATATTGAAACGACTACGGGTGTTTATTTCCATTTCCTTATTGAATTACTCGATCCTACATTATGATTTACGCTAAATGACCCTTTTGTCTGCAAAATTGCAAACTATACGTATATATATATCTACAAAAATGCAACATCGAGTATCACAAAGCGAATGAATTAAAAACGATGGGTAAGGGAAATCCGGGAGATCGTTTCATCGTTGCAAATCCCAGTCAAAACATGTCAAAATCCCGTGCAAAAATGATTTTATGGGGGTAAAAAAGCGGTCATTATAATCAGCTGTGCAATAGCAATGAAAAATTTTACGAGCATCTCACATCCGAGGTATTGACTCTTTCGGAGAAACATTTAACCCGAAACTTGTCTGACCTGTAACGAGTTTAACGTTTTACACATATACGAAACGCACTGCTTCTATATATACATATATACATATATATATATATATATACGTATATAGTATGGGATACTCGTTTCTCATCACTCGTACCGTTCGTCGCGGGCCCAACAACAGTGTCGCCTCGTGTGTTTTATAGTACACCAGCATAAAGTGTGCACCAGACTATAGCATAAGACGTTGTGTAAAACCGCCAGCACGATATTTTATGCATGTGTTACCGATTGTTACGTTCCTTTTTTATTTCTCTTCGAGTGTATGCGTTTCTCAAAATTCTCTTTATACTATTATATATTATATATTATAATATACGTGTACTTACAACTGATGTTGCATCGTCAGCAGCATCGTCTCTTAGAGAGACGTGATGTTAAATGTATTGCACACAGGTGCACGCATTCGCACAAGAGAACGTCACTAGCGCAGCACACAGGACCGCTCGTCGTCGCGACGATTTTAATTTTTTTCAGCACGTCAACTATTCGCGGTGTTGTTGTTGTTGCCGCCGCCGCCGCCGCCGCCCGATTTTCCAAATAAAAACAAGACCTTCGGAATATCTGCAGCGTTCGATGTGTTTGTTTTCTATTACGTGACGTGCCAGTTTAACGATAAATAGAAATGATAAAAAGACGTTAACCGTTCGAGCTGACGACGAACACTCGCTCCGGGTCTGCAGAGTAAGAGACACTAGCTGCGTGTACCACCGACAGAGACTGTGGGGCTCTCTCTGTGTTTGGTATAATTATTTGGTGACCCCACGGCTGCGCTTCCCCGCGCGCAGTCCCAGCCGCTTGCCGGAGAGGGGATAGCCTAACGTTATGTACAGACGAAAGGCAGTGGTGTAGGGCATTGCCTACACAGACGCTCGCCAAGGTTGCCACACGGTTGGTCAGGAAGAGGAGGCTCACTGGAAACCCCGGGGGAAACAATTCCTATATTGACATTTTTCTTCTTACAATTTTACTATCGGTACTTCAATCGGATATCATTGGCTTATAGAAAAATCTAATAGAACAAAGTTCTTTTCTTAATAGATAATTCATTGTTCAATGGTATTGAGAGATTTTGATAAATTTTGCGCTAAAGCTTAGTTACCGGTCGAGGCTCCTAAAGAATTGACACTTTCAGTGATGCTTTTGATAAATATACTTGTGTGTGAAGATTATGTGTGTTACTGCTCGGTCGGTAACACACAAACTGTAAAGCGTTGTTCTTGGCCATAGTCGATGTTTCGAGCAAAGGATGAGAAGTACTGGCTGCGTCTTAATACTCTGCAGTCAGTACTTCGCGATTTTTATTCGAAAAATAAACCATGGCGAAAAATAACATTTCGGGAAGATTCAGCTATCTCACTCGCACTTATGGTGGTTCGGGCGGTATAACACATCACCTCAAGATGATGTGTTACTGCTCGATCGGTAACAAAGACTGTAAAGCGTTGTTCTTGGTTATAGATGATGTTTCGGGCAAAAGGTGAGAAGGACTGACTGCGTTTTAGTACTCTGCAGTCAGTACTTCTCGATTTTTATTCTAAAAATGAACCGTAGCGAAGAATAACACTTCAGGAAGATTCAACAATCTGACTCGCACTTATGGCAGCTCGGTCAATATAACACACCATCGTAATGTGGAACGGAATTTAAATTTGCAATCGTTTCTGTTGTTGTTACAGGCTTGGAATGAATAGTTTAGTTCTTAATAGCTGTCGTTGGTAAAAGAGAGCTCAAGGTTTTGCGCAGTTTTCGAAGCCCGGTGATTGATTTTTGTGCTAGCCTAGGATTTTATAATATTGGAGTAGCGATTTAAAAATTGGCACGAACTGAATAAAATTGGAGGTAATGATTTGTTACAATTTTTCTTTCTTTTTTTTTGACAGGACCACACAAATTTGCACCGAATTCCTTCTTCTTCGGGACTCTCAATGCTCAAAAAACAAAGCATTTTTATCGTTCAGAAAAATGATTGCTTCTGTTTTTTAAATGAATCAATAATCGTTGAATCATATCCGCATTCCCATTTTGATTAATTATGGATTACAGTGTCGTTACCGACTGAGTTGTAAAAAAATTGTGGCTTTGAGTAATGCATTCGATAAATAAAATGATTAATCAGCAGTTGATTAAAAACGATGCCATAATTTTGATTATATTCTAACACGCTATGAAATTATTTCCCAAATGTTGTCATCGGTAAAACAGAGCTCAAGGTTTATGCAGATTATGCAGCGACGATTGGCGCTTGTTTTATTGACCCAGGACTTTATTTTATTAGAGTAGAAATTTTTTAATTGGTACAAAAAAAAAGGTTAGACGTACCGATGTGTTATATGTTTTTTTTTGTGATCCTTGGGAATTGTGATAAAATTGGTGTACTAAAAAAAAAAACTTTTAAAAAACCATATGGTGGAAAAGATAACAAACCACGACTATGATTTCCGCGTCCTTCATGGATTCTAATGAGAAGCCTAATTTTTATTACATAAAAGTGATTATGCATTTTATTATTAATATAGTAATTTAAAGAAATGAATAGTAATAGTACAGCATGTGAAACGTGCGTAAAAACGTATTTCTCGTACCGACTGTATTCCACTATAATATATGCGATAATAAATTTTAAAAAAGGACGCAAAGTAGAACCTTGCACATTGCTTCCTCATTAAATTTTGCTCTTTATATAGCAACCTCTTACGAGGAAGTATTGTAATTGATTTTGGCTTCCTCATAGAGGAAGCTTTGTAAAGAGCAAAATTTAATGAGGAAGCAATGTGCAAGATTCTACTTATTTGCATCCTTGTTCCGAATAAATAACGGCACATCTCATTTTTATTAGGCACAAACTTTTGTTTTACTTTATTAACTAAATATTCAAAATGGTGTAAAATTTGAACGACTTTACCGATCGTTCCCTGTATGTTATTTTTCGTTTGTAGAACATTTCAGTTAATTTGTTGAGATTCGACGTGATTTTTATAGCAAAATTTTGATTTTTTACAAAAATTCAAAATTCTATAAAATCCGAACCGCTTTACCGATTTTGTCGAAATTCAATACGAAACAGCATTTAATGTCTCTCTAGTTATAAAGAACGATTTAGCCGTATCGGCGAATTTTTACGAAAGTTAGAGAGTATACGACGTTTTTCAAAAAAAATTTTAATTCTATAAAATCAATATACATATATATTTTTTCTTCAAAATTATAGCAATTGAAGAAGAATTAACAGTCTACTTGCTTGCCAAATTTGAGCTCGATCGATCGTGCCATTCGCGAGGTATCGATCATCGAATTTTATTACGGACATATTTTCTAAACCATTTTTTTGGGCGTTTTAGGTGATTCTAAGCATACTGACATTAAGACCTCGAAAAAAAAAATGTCCACGAAAACAAAGCTTCCTCTACGAGGAAGCAAAAATAAAACAAATCTGAGAGTGACGAGACAACACTTTGCTTGAATTAAACTTAGTCGAATGAAGAAATGCAATGCAATTAATAACAATGTGCAAAACGAAGTGCGTTTTGAATTTAGAGCGCCATTCGTACCGGCGATGACTGTTACTACCAGAGACATCTCTGTTACTACTCGGCGCGTTGAAAAACGTGACCCTTGGCGGCTCGCTTTACTTAAGTTACGAAGCTCCTTTACAAACGTGGCCACACGAGTTATTTCTGTTTATTTCGTGAACGTCTATTAAAACAATATTTCCGATGAGTGATTTGGAACTGGATTATGGAAGCGATCATGAAGTTTCGGAAAATCATGCGAAGCTCATTGAAGCGGTTTCCAAACTCGACAAAGGACAGAGGTATTTTCATGTTTCACGAGGTTATGACACCCACAAACGTGTTTTCTACTATTATTATCATCATTTATAATTATACAAGTACGCCACAAATATATTCGCTCAACTAAAATTTTGATCGTTATGGTTATTGGATCGCAACAGCCACTCTTAAGGGGAAAGAGTCACTTAAAGATAGTCATGAGAAAAAAAACTTCGGCAGACGATACTCTTCTTTTCAAAAATCTTTCATTCAAATAAGTACACGCTGGCTATTACAATTCTGTAATTTTGCAGACACACAAAACTAGGTGAGGCAAAAGCCCAAATTTTTAACTTGTCGCAGCTAACAAGCTAAACCGGTTACCAAATTTTCTTCTTCAATGGATTATTTTGTCTTTCGAAGATTGCATTCTAATACGAGTGTAGCAATTCTGGATGTGGTAGAAATTGAATTTACCGTACCCAGTTATTTAGTGAGTTTTCAATGAAGAAAGGTTTATTTATATATTAAAAATTATAGGTGCGTCTGAAATAAAAATTCATGTACTCATATCGGAATGATCTCTTGGACAAATAAAATAAGATATCGAACAATGAAATTTGTTCTTGGGTTTGATATGATAACTACAAGTCGAAACATTTTTTCGTTTACTTTATACCATTTTGATAAATTGTCTTTTTGAAATTGCCGAATGGCAATGCTTGATATGTACTTAATGAGGTTTAAATGTAAAATTTTTGCCGAGGTAATTCAGTCTTCTTGAGGAAATGCGAATTGAGAGTACAAACTAATGGTTTCAGGGTCAAGAAACCGCAGAGGAGCGAACCCAGCTTAGAGGTTTCGGAGTTTCATTTGGTCAAGAGTGGAATATCCGACAAGGATGCAGTTCGTGTTGACGACTTGGCTAAAACGCTCGGTGGTAAAGGACATCACGCGGCGATTATCAAAAAATTCAAAGCTGCTAAGCAGAAGGCTAAAGTCTTGCCTAAGCCCCTGGAAAAGCCAGCTGCGGATAAAGTACGAAATTATTTAACCAAATTAACTTTATCTAGTGATATTATTTTTTATAGTCCATTCTAGTTGAGTCAATGCTGAATGTTTTTTGTTATCAGTTACCTGTGAATGAATTCAGCATACGGTAGAAAAATATTTATGCCAATAGATTTACCGAAGCATTAACTGTTAAACCGCAATTTTCAAAGAACTTTCTACAAAACTTTTTTTCTCTCTATTAAACATATTTTTGTATCCATTTATATTTATTTTTATTCGATATTTTGTAACGATTTAGATTTATTTCTGTTTAATATAGCAAAATTCAGGATTTTATCTCCATTCATTTACCGACTAAATGTTTGACAGTTTAATAATCATAGTTTGTTAATGAAGAATCGATTACTGTGCAAACAAATAGTTGATATTTGCAAACGATTAACACAATCAAATATTGAGAATGTGTTTTTTTTTTTCTAAATATCTTACCAAGAAGGGAATGAGGCATCCCATATTAAAATCAGAAGAAAATTACAGATTAATGTCAAAGACAAAAAAAAAGAAACGGGGTCATGTCTTCTTACCTTAAAAGTAACGTTTATCAGTTAATGTTTTTGCACCTCAATAATTATAGATGTTTTCTTGGACTAATTACAATTTTCCGCCTATAAATTGACCCTCACTATAATTATTTAATGCATAAAACACAAGTGATTACAAACATTCTTCAAACACTTTAACTTTGATTAGAGTTAGTAATCAAAATTTCACGATTTTCATTGAATTGTTCCCAA
Organism: Clistopyga incitator; assembly: GCA_947507545.1. NCBI lineage: Eukaryota > Metazoa > Arthropoda > Insecta > Hymenoptera > Ichneumonidae > Clistopyga > Clistopyga incitator. Next base: position 4,142,534 of record OX382191.1, on the reverse strand, counting down.
GTTTCGTATTGTTTATTCATTGTTTTTCATTGTAGTTGAAGAGAATAGTCGGCTTTGAGAATACTAAAAAAGATCTCGAAGCATGGAATGCCATTGTCTCAAGAAACAGGACTGCAGAGTTTCAGCAATTTCCTTTGAACCAACCATCGATGAAACTAGAGCCCACTGATAAATTTGTAAAGAGATTCAGACTCCAATCAGATCTAGAGAAAGAGCTCGCTGCTCTGGAGCCTGCGAAACCAGTGGAGGAAGAAAAACCTGACGAATTTCCTCTCACTCTAGCAGAGATAATGCAAAAACGAAGGGAATCTGCAAAACTCCGTGCTCAACAGGTAAAAAGAAGCAAAGAAATTTGAAAAAAATGACAATTATGTTAAAAAAATAAAGATAATATAATTATTTTCTCTCTTTCAGTCCCACAAAGCGGCAAAGGCCTTTAGGCAAAATAAGATAAAGAGCAAAAAGTTCCACAGAATACAAAGAAAACAAAAAATAAAGCAGCAGATAAAGGAATTTGAGGAATTACAAAAAACAGATCCAGAAGCTGCTCTAGAAAAGTTGGAACAATTGGATAAGACGAGAGCGGAGGAAAGAATGTCTCTCAGGCACAAGAGCACTGGACAGTGGGCAAAGAGCAAGCAAGTTAGGGCTAAATACGATAAAGAGGTATTTTTACAGTTTCTCTTTAAACATTTCTTTCTCATTCTTTTCCCTTGAAAATTATTATTTTTTAACGAAAATCGTTTTAATTCAGAGCCGTCAAGTGTTGGCACAGCAACTATCGATCAGCAAAGAGCTAACACAAAAAGTGCGGAGCAACGATGATAGCGACGAAGAAGATGAGGCTGCAAATGGAGTACTCAAACCTTTAGCCACGGATAAAGACAATCCGTGGGTCAATGGCGCGAAAACTTCGACGGAGATCGACGATTTTATTTCAGGATATCGTAAATACTGGGAGGAGAAGAATAAAGAGTTGGGAGTGAAAGAAACTACCGAAAATGGTAATGATAGCACGAAGAAAATGAACAACGAGAAAACTAACGCCAAAGTAATATCGACGCGAAAAACTTGCGCGGTGATTAATCCCGTTGAAAGCGTTATAGAGTACGAACCCCATAGCGAGAACGATAGCGCGATATGCAATCAATCAAAATCGGTAGAAGGCAATAAAAAGGCGAAAATGCCAGCGGTGATCGACGAAAATGCAATAGAAAACGAAGGTATTAAAGTGATAAGCAAGAAATCGATAAAAACCAATAAAAAGTTAAAAAACACAAAAGCGACGATTGCTAACTTTGGAGATGAAGAGGAGCTGGAAACACCGGATATCGTACAAGAAGTGACGAAAAAGTTAAAGTCCAAAAAGACAACGAAGCCTAAAAAAGCTGGTACATCGGGATGGCAAGTTGAATCCTTGGAAAATGAAGCACCGAAGAACAATTCACTCTCGCAAAAACCTCTGGATATCGATAACCTTTTCGAAACGATGGAAGACAAACTTATAAGTAGAATAGACACAAAATTAAGAAACGTGAAGAGAAAATTGGCAACAAATGCTGCGGCTTATAAGAAGCTCGATGATGCGGAACATGGCGAGAAGGTGGACAAAGAATATACCGCAGATTTGTCGTTCAAGAAGCGAAAGCTTCGTCCGGACTTGGACGAGGAAATGGAAGAGAATACCGGTATCTCTGGCAATCAGGCTGGAAAAAGTAAATCTTCGGTGCAAGAAGATTTGCAACTTGCCAACGGTGTTACCTCCGCTGAAGCTACCTCACAAAAATCAAGCTCCGAAATCGATCCAAATAAATTCATAAAAGTTAAGCCAAAACATCTTAAGACTCAACTGCCTGACACTATTACCGGTGGGGATGACGCGCTGGATGATAGCGAGGGTGATGACGACCAGCACAACATCATCAGTGAAGCTTTTGCAGACGACGATGTGGTCGACGAGTTCAGAAAGGAAAAAGCTGAAGAGGTAAGACTATTTAATTTTCGTCTGTTAAAAGCTATTAAATTTATCTCTTATTTATTTATTTTTTTCTTTGAACTATTAATTTCATAATTTTCGTAATTTCGAACCTTTTATAACTGTTAATTGCTCATTTTTCTCTCTACTTAAGAATTATGAACTATTCCTCTTACGAAATCCATGCTAAAAAAAACTCACCAGATACTGCACATATTATTTACAATTAATGCAAAAGCCTTCCATTACTTTATGACTATTAATTTAACAAACATTCGTTACATTTTCCTTCTTCAATTGCTATTATCCGTTATCTAAAACCCTTAAAACATATTTCGTTTATAATGACAATTAAAATTAAAGTCCACAGCTATAGTAGAATAACGAGTTGATTACTACATCCATATGTCCAATTTTTATTCGTAAACAGTATTAAAAGAAATGTAAAAGTTTCGTGACTCCGAGAACCTATGTCTTCATTACAATTTGATTATCGACAAGCCATAAGCAAACAAGTACGAACAATCTCGCCTCGTAAACATTTTAATAAAACTTCATCTGTTATATACTTCGAAGAAAATGTTTTAATATTTTTTTTTGCCAGTACCAGCAGTCAAATATTATTACAAATACTTTACCGCTCTGGCGACAAACAAATGCATCATGTTCTACATTCAAATGAGGTGTCCTTAAAGCTTGATCACGAGAGTTGTTTTTTTGTGTTTTCGGAATCAGCTTTGAAGAATTTGCAATAATACTGGAGGTCGAGAGGCGAACTTATACTTTTAATTGTTTTTATGTGACATTTTTTGTTCAATTTTCATTAAATTCCTGAAACACCCAAATCGATATACGTTACACAAATAAAAAGTCACACAATACCTGACAAGGTATGCAGAATATATTGTCTTATATATATCGTCGTTCAGTGGGAAATGCTTATTTGGTATATTTGAATGGTATTTTCGCTGCAGGTCAAAAACTCGCAACCCGAAGACTTGGATTTGCGGCTTCCGGGTTGGGGTTCGTGGGGTGGAAAGGATATAGTCCAGTCGAAACGTAAGAAGCGCCGTTTCATAATGAAGTTCCCGAAGGAGGCGAAGCGTCGCGACGAGAACAAGGGCGACGTGATAATAATCGAGGAATCGGAACCTAAGATCAAGGAACATCAGGTCAGCGATCTGCCGTATCCATTTACGAGCGTAAAGGACTTCGAGGCGAGTATTCGGGCACCGATTGGCCGGAACTTTGTTCCCGAGAATGCTCATAAGCGTTTTATTGCACCAGCGGTAAAGACGAAGATGGGTGCAATTATCGAACCGATGGACGCCGACGCGTTGGTCACTAAGAAACCGAAGCCAAGGATACGTCAAAAGAGATCGAAAAAGGACAAAAAGATCCATAAACCCATTGTACGACATTCCGCATAAATGAGTTTATTTAATTTCTATATTTTCTTTATAGAATACTGACAAAATAAAAAATTGAAAAATTATCCTGCTATGTATATACATTCATATATCTATTCCGAAGCGGTTTTTTCATTTGATGTTCGGAGCTGCTTGAGCTGTAGAAATTTTATAACGGTACATTGTGTGTTTCCGCGAACAATAGCTTGTGACGAGTGCACTGTGCTGAACGGAGAACTGAAAATAGTTCCTTTCAATTTTTTGCTACATTAGTACTCTCATCTTATGAAAAATAAATGAACCCAGAATTTTTCGAGCCTAATTTGAAGAGTCGATGCATTGAAACAAGGCAGTCGGCTTTAAAAACAGACAGTGGGATTGCATTAAACTGAAAAATTAAGCATCAAATTAAAAGAAACATAATTAACAGCCTTCGTTTCGCCCTTTAGAGAAGAAAATGGTCGAGTGTTGTGAAATTCGCACGAAAACTTGAGGAGGAGAATCGCCTGCTACCGAGTGCCACCTTGTTATAAACGAATTATACCAAGTTCATGTTTTTTGAGTTCCAAGCACGCATATTCCCCTACAAATGGAACTTAATTTTTAAATAAATAGTCCTCGAAAAGCCTTAAAAAAAAAAAAAAAAACATCAACAATTTATGATCCGTTCGAGTCGAGAATAAGGTAGCTAAAAAAATCAATGTAGACGAGTTAACATTCCTGAAATACATAATCACGAACCGAGCCGAAATTTAGAAGAATAGGCTCGGGGATTGGCCCGCTTAGAACTTAAGCCTCGCAATCGAGAATTCAAATCGGCTTGGAGAATCGTTAATTGCGCTAAGCCGAAAGATTAGAAATTAGAGAGAGAGGAGATTGAAAGAAAAATGAATATCCCTCGGTGGCTTGGAGGGGGAAAATTTTCAAGTGTCGCTAAATTTGCGCCTGCGTGTCTCCCGGCCGATTTTCAATTGGTCGATCGGAAGCCGGGTAGCCTGGAAGTGGAAGAAAGAAGCGGCGAACCACTGCGACGTAGATAAGCTTATCGTGAGTGGCACCGGTGCGAGGGAGAAAGGGCGTATCCACCCCCTCCCCAAATCGGCGCAGCAGTAGACCATCAGCGGCAGCGGCGGCACAGCCACACATCACGACACGCACACACTCCTGTTGACTTTTTTCAAGAGATTCAGTGAAGCAAAGTTCGGTGAAGAAGCAACGTTGGTGCTAGCGTCGTCGTGTGTCACGAAGCGAGCCGAATTTTCAAATATCCGCGTTACTCCAATAGCATTGTTGATTCACCTCGAGCTGCTAAGTGATTTAAGCGATACTAAAGAAAACGTCACATTACTTACCGGAAAAGTGTCCGAGGGCTGAGGATGGCCGCTAGTAAGGATGACAATACCGAGAGCGTGCAGTTTTTCGAGGGCGTCGAGAAGCTCCTCGAGATCTGGTTCACGAGCAGCGACCGACAGGACAGAAAGCGAGACCTTCGCGAAATACCCCGGTGAGTATTCACTCCGACAACTACAGACTGACTTACATACGTCCTTGGAATAAACACTATCGGCAGCTACATACATTAAATAAACATCGAAAAACCAACTGTCAAGCTGATGAATTTTCACACCAAGACGAAGGGTTGATTCCTTCTTCTACCCTCCTAGGCCAGTCTCTCTCTCCTCCTCAATGACGCAACTCAAATCCCGGCCAATATATCTTACTTTCATCGCACCAACTATAATCCCCAATTATTTTAGAGAGACGTTGCGACGATTATTCACTCGTGATTTTCGAGGACGTAACGCCGGTATAACCTACAGTGAAGTTTCGTGCGATTTTCTCTCGATAATTGACAGAAAGACGCAATTTCCTTGGATGTTGTAGTTAGATTGAGGAATGACGATCGCGGGACGTGCTCCTGTTCGTCAATAACATTTTAAGTGACAACGAAAAGTTTGGGTCGTCTGTAAAGTCGCTCGACTCACTCGCCGCCGCCTCGGTGTCTCGCTCTATATCGCCATCCGAGCTGTTGTAGTATAGGTATTTTGCGTCGTGATTCGTCGTACGGGGGCCGATGTCGTCGTCGTCGTTGTCGTTGACGTCGCGGCGACGACGACGACGACTTACCCACCCCAAGAGCACCTCTACCGAGGTTTTTTTTTTTTTCACTTCGTTCGACCGAAAATCGATGAACCTCCGCAATATCACGTACTAACGGAAGCTAGAGCGATTCTCACGCGGTTCACCTCAGGCTCCAGATTCGAGTTGTCACTTGTTTTCATTATTTTTTCCTTATTTTCAAGATTATCGAAGAGGAAAATTTTCTTTTGTTATCTAAGATATCCAGAAAAAGGATGTGAGTGTGAATTCGTGAAATTCAAGCTTTTACATCCCAAAAACGGGTTCAACAATCCAGCTGAAATTTCAGAGACAAGTTGAGCATTTATGACACTTTGCTTGCACTAATTTGCGCAATAATCGAATCACATTTGAACTTGCAAATAATTATTCGGGTTTGGGAATTTTGTGCTCACTAAACTCAACAGTTATTTTTTATTTTATTTATAGTAATAACGAAGGATGTTTAGATCAATTTCTAATAAGCATCACGGATGATTTTTCGTAATTTTTTTTTTAATTGACAAAGTCATTTAAATAACTTGAAGCGGTATAGCTGAATTTTTGGATTTCAAAATGCTAGATATCAACTTTTAGGGGGATCTATAGATAAGATTAAATTTTCGGATCTATTTGATTTTTGTATTTAAAAATCGGCTCCACTCTCAAAATATCCGATAAAACTCAACGTTTAGGTATATGTAAAAAAACATCGAAAAATATTTGACACGAAATTTCGTCGCAATCTCTAAGCACGCTCAGATCGTACAGAATGTTAAAATTTTGTATTAACAATTTCCGACGGTTGAAAATATTGTTCCGTAATAAATTCAGCCCGGTTGAATAAATAACATATGGTTTAAAAATTTTCAAAAATTATTACTAAAAAAGTCGCAAAGCAAACCCTCACACATTGTTTCTTCGTGGACTTCTTCAAATCTTCTTTCGACAATACATTCTCTTCCACTTTATTCACTTATTTTTCAATCACATATTTTTCTTACTCTTTCATACACCTCTTATTTTTGTTTAATTTTAATATCACCCGCAGAAGGGATAAAAATATTGTTTTCAGGGTCAGAAAATAGTTGGAGAGAAATGTTTTTCAAAACTTCTAGTAAACCAACAAATAAATATTATGAACAACGAAATCAAAATTCGTCAAAATCTCTGCCGATGGTACTTTTGAAAAGCCGGAAAATAAGGCAACTATTTGCAAGTTCAAACTTTTTAGCCTTTTCATTTTAATGGCCGCTTTGCGTTTGTCAAGTTTGCGATGCGTTAAATGATTCTCTTATTGCAGCCTTTGTTACGTCACAACTCGGAACTAATCTACCATCTCTAATTGGCCTTTCGACAAGCGGCGGGTGAGCCGGCAGTGCAAACGCCCATTCTCCGAAGACTGTCGTATCGAACTCACTGCGAACCGTTTGCGTGACCAATTCAACGTGTGTAACTGGGAAATTGTTTGAGGAATCTTCCGTCAATTATTCTCGATCTTCGACGAAATCCCAGCTTCTTTTATTCATGCCTATTACAAGGTCGCGAGGACTATACGTGTGTGCGACTCTACACATGTGCATATATTTCATAGTTGCGAGTGTTTCTCGCTCACACCTTTCCTCCTCGTATCGTCTGGCTCTTACTATCCTCGCGGCCAATTTTGTGCAGGCTAGCCACTTTTTTCTTCGCTTTCGCTACCTCCAGTTACTCTATAACTCTGCTACACGATATAAGCAAAAGATTTTGTGGGCTTAGGCCGACTAAAGTATCGAGAGCACTTTAAGGGTCAGGCAGTTGTGCAAAAATACCAAGTACTTTAATTTACACACAAACCAACAAGTTGATATCTTTAACATTTTTTAACTCTTTTGTCCAGAAATGTCCACAATTTTTTGTTGTTTAAACTTCAAATATTTACAATTAATTCAGACTTCATTGTGTAATTTCCTGGATATAAAGGATTGCGGCAAATAATTAAAAGGAACGAAACTAGAAATGTTAAACTGAAAAGTCCAATTTTTCTTTGCTATAAAATTCACGAAAAGAATCTGTTAACGTTTGTGAACGAAAACTTTCTAATAAATGTATACACATTTGTAGTCCCTTATTTACTGCATATCTTGAGTATCTGATAAGATGCCTCAGTATTTAGGGGACTGAGTCAGACTGCTCATTATTGACAAATATTGACAAATATTTCGATTGCTTATCTGCTGATGCCATTGAACAAATGTATTGTATTCAAAGCTGATACAGAGATTTTTTCGCTCTGTGGCTTTTTACTCATTGCAAATCAACTATGGGAAATTTGTGGAGTTTTGAACAAGCCAAATATTTATGAAAAAATTGTTTAATTGTACATGAGAAGAATTCTTGCGGTATATTACAAGTTTGAAAAAAATGTTTAAGTACAGAATAAAATTAACAAGTATTAGTAATTTTATATTTTTCGTCAAACCGTCAGTTTGTATATATCCTTTAATTTTGTCATTGAATGTGTTGGAAAGTAGAAGAATTACTGCTGACAAAAGTAACATATTGTCGTTGCCGGATGAAAAAGGAGATGCCGTGGCATTTAGTGTCATCGGATTAGCTCTCTACATTTCGCGTTACGCAAATACGCTTGCAAATTCACAATCGATAATGAGGTCTATTCTCGGAGCTTCGTAATTTCCCGTGGATAACATTATCTCTCTTAAAATAGATGCAATTATAAATACTAGACGTGACTTTTTTATTCTTCAGAGCACGTGTTGTTGCATTCAATGCGCGTGTAATGAGCTGGACATTATCACTTTATATTCGTCAACTTTCACCCTGTAAAAAATGTCCGAAAGACACGATTTATATGAAAGAAAGTAGCTGCAATGGAAACCAATAATAAATAAGCCATTTTTCACGAAACTTGGTCACATATATAATTTTGGTGCTAAAATGTGACGGACAACATTACGCCAATTGCCTCAAAGAAACTCGCCGGTTTCGATTACTACATTAGTAAAGATGAATGAAATTGATTAGTTTTATGATAACGAAAAATATATTTATACATTTATCCATATCTTTACACTCTGAAAGTTATCGATAAAAGAAGAATTTGATAGAAAATCCTTTGTGTTGTACCATATTCTATAGAACTTTTTTGGGAGGGTAGATTTTCCTATTTTTATTATGCAGTTAATTCACATTATAAAAGAAGTTAATCATACACAACTACCCATCGTTTTAAAAATGTACAATATTACATTTTCCAAGTACTTTTAAAAGAGAATTAATCTTAATTTGTATTTATGATTTCAGAGAAAAATGGGAATCGATGCTGAAGATCGTGCGCTGCGAGATCATCAGCTTCTGTCGCAATGACCAGGTCGATGCTTACGTCCTGAGGTGATTAATTAACCAAGTAATTGATTGATAAGTAACGCGGAGTGAAGAGAATGGAAGGCATCGTCTGGAAGGATAAGGTTTCTGACGGTACATTCTAGAAGGGGTTCCGCCCTTGCGCGATTGTGCGTAGTACATAATGTTGCATCTACCTCTCCCGTTACATCCACGACACGCGATCGACATTGCTCACTCCTTTCATTAAATTAATGTGGGCATTAACTTGGCAGCTAAAACACAGGTGGATTAACTTTTTTCAAAAATATCTCCATCAAGTGATACGCTATATGAAGCATTTAATTGCAGTCAATTGAACCACTTGTTTCGTTTATCTCTGATGATCATCCATATTTACTTGTGAATATCAAGAGAAATATCATTTTCTGAAGAGGACTCCGATAAGAGTTGCAACGTAAAAGGAAAACGAGCATTAATTTTCCCTACGACCGAGCATTGTCGCGGAATGTACATATAATATGTATACATATATAATTTGTCCATATCGGTAAGGGTGAATTAATTATTTATGGGATAGCAAATCGCTCAGATATCTCATATTATTGCGTTACAACGAGAGAGCGTACGTGTTTCGTACTCTTTTATCTTTGTGATGTACACATCTGGAATTGTTCTAAACTATTCGAAAGTATATTGAGCTCTCGTTATCGTGTAATCATTTTTATCAAGTCATAGAAGCATCTAGCTGTACCATAGCAAGATACTAATACGCGGAGGCGAGATGCACGCTGTATTCATTGTCTTTTTTCGTGAATGTTATATCAATGTATTTGCCCTCACTGAACATGAATTTCCATAACATTAAATGAAAATGAAGAAATTCATTATTTCGACCAATTGCCACCAATGATGAATCTACTCGTGCAGTTCACTTCAAACTCAAACGGAAAACAGTCAATTATATTTTCTATCGTATGACCGGATGACTTTTTGATATGTTTCTCAATTTGTTAACATAAAATTGTGAAAGTTGCTTTGTTTGGTTGAAAATTACCATTTTCTTTAATATCCACAAGTTGAAAAAATATTTTTGTCGAATTAACAATAACTTTTTTTCTAAACCACTTTTTTCTTGGCGCTTTGAACGGTTCTGAGGAACTTAGCATGAAAAATTTGATTTTTTAAAATTTCAATATGAAGACTAAAGTTGCTCCATGAGGAAGTACCAACATATTGAAAATGGACGTATTTTTTGGACTCCAAACCTATGATGCAGAAGACCCGTTAACGTAGTTGAAGAGAGACTCGCAGAAGTGTGAAAAGACCGGTAGTGGTGCATCGCGGCCGAATGTCACGGCCAGATTAGATCAATGTCCCTCGGCGAGCAGATATAGAAGAGAGTGGGATAGTGCAAAGAGCAAGATTCGGGCGTCTCGATTAAATCGAGAGCCAAAAGTGTCTAGACATGCAACGCAGTGGCGTCACAAGCTGACGTAAAATAAAGAAAACAAGAAAAATTTCTCCCGCTGTTTACCGGTTTTCTCATTCTAAAAATAAAACGATTGGACCGTCGGTGATCGAAAAATAGATTCATTGTAGTAGATTATGTCATCGGGCGATGATAGTAACCATCAATCGAGCTAATTTATTCATCTTTCTTATTTTATTTGTTTCTTCTCCTTCGTCTCTTTGGTGTCTCTGACTCTTGGCTGGTCGTAAGAGGATAATAATACACTTTGTGAACCCTACTATTCGTAATCTCGAGTCCAACCACTTTTCTCTTGTCTCTTTCATTGAATAAACGCCAGAGAAGTGTTCACACATATATATATCTACATTTTTACTAAGCGTACTATACGTTACGTGAAGTGGACCATTACATTGCAAACTCAAGAGTGCCCATGACTTTTTCTATCATTTATTTATCTATTTGAAATTCCAACGATGATGTGCTTTCGTTGATAACGATATGTTTCGTTGAAATTATGCTATATCACTTAGACTGTCCCGAATTTCGATTAGATTACATTTGCGTATTGAATTGTGAGCACTGGCAGAGTTAGTTATTGTACACGATAAACTATCTTTATTTTCATATGATTGTGGATAATAAATTGTCTTGACTTTCACGTTTTACAGAGTTGTAACAAATTAATCAGATCTTTTATAAACTTATATTAATTTCATACATTTTGTCTATGACAAAAGAGATTCGTTTGACTTGCAGTTTATATTTCATTTGCCTGCTATTGCATGATTTCGATTTTAAACTTAGAAAATTAACTTCCAGTAATCCAAATGTTTTCAGATAAGAGATTTAAGAAATTCAGGAACTTTCAATTCTTTAGCTTTGCGTGAAGTTCATTGCCTTTGTATTTCCTCAAACCGTCAACAGTTGCTGAAAAAATTATCTTTCATTTTGATTGCAATTATCGAGTATTTGTATAAAATTTCCCCTGAATTTTTAACACCTTAAAAAATAGAATAATTACATCCGGTATAAATACTTGAGGATAAAACGTTTATTTGCGTTATAAATGCATGATAAAATTAATTTAATCAAAAGTCACTGTTTTGTCCTTATCAACAAAAAATTCTGTTTTTTTTTTTAAATATTTTTTTAGAAAGATTTTTATCGTCGTACTGCCCATAAGACTTTGTATAGTCAGATACAAGCGCCGCTCATGTATGCTTAAACTTCAGCCTCGTTCTAAACTAATCTAAACTGTGGACATTCCACTCGAAGATACACAATTGTGTTTTCTCATTCTTATGGGCCCGCACCTCAAGAGCCTGCTAACGCGGCTATAGATAACGCCAGCGAAGCAATCAAAAGCATATTGCAAACTTCATTGCTTGCAGAGTACAAAACGATGTACTCGAGCATTATCAGTGTAGTTGGATATAATTAAAACTTCGATAGCATTATTAAAACCTGTACATTTTTTTGTTCAGTTCCACACGAGTAACTTCACGAGGGAAGAATATGAAAATGTATCATGGCAATAGTGTCCAACATCGAACAATAATCTTGTAAAATTTGTCTTAATTTTTAAGAAATAATTTCTAGATTACTATGGTGATTGAATTTTGCGTGTTTTGGAGCATAATTGCCAAAGCAACATATGCTTTTCATTTAGAAGAACATTCGTATTCGTGTAAAATTCTTTTCGCTAAATAAAATGAAATTTGATTTAACAGGAGATAAATACATAAATAAACGCTTCTGCTAAATACCATACAATTTTATTTAGTAGATATATATTGATTGGCATCGACCGTTGTGAGAATGGTATAGGTAATTTCGCGAAATTGGTAACGCACCAGGCTAGAATTCTGGAGTTCCCGGTTCGTGGCAGGATTTTTTTCACAATCATTCGCATTTTAGAAAAAATCGTCGATTGTGGCTGATTAATTAATTTTAATCAAAAAATTTATTAAGCCGCCACAATCGATATATAATGAGCGATCATAAGTCTCAGACCCCGAGATGTGTTTCGCTAAAATTCCATCTACTGATACTGACCGCCAATGTCGATGCCTACTTTATTTAGTAGATGTTTTGTCAATTTATCATCTAGATACTCTTGCAGTAGTAGCAGTAGTTTTATTTCATTGTACACCGTTGCCGGGGGGTTTTTACATTTATCCCTTACATCTATATTTACATTTACGCTTTCCATACATACAGATACTTTTGCACCATTAGGTTTTTAAAAGATATATCCCTCATTTGTCCAAGATAAAAAGGCAGATTTTTTTCGTAAATTATCACTTCAAACAAATTACATTCATTTCCTGTGAGAATAAATATCTAGAATCTTCGAATTACTAAACAAAATCGATTGCATCGTCAATGTGACTTACGAATGCTGGTTTGACTCATAAAAATTCACGATCTTAATAAGAAGGGCTTCAAGTGTGACATAACAAAAAATTGACCCTCAAAGTAGTTCTTATAACGATTGATGTGCAAGGTGTTACTCAATCACGTTTAAATGCACGTGATTCGAGTTCTGATTCCAAACAGTTTGTTCGAGACATAATATATTGTTTCTGAAGAAGATAGATGGGCTTTTGAATCCATTTTGTCATCGCATATCGTTCCGTCGTTCTCGAGATCATATCGTTGCATAAACACACGTCCTAAACAGTGATTTCATGCAATCAAGCGCAGACCCTCTTTATGATTGTCTCGACGAGATTATTCAAAGCTCGTACGAAGATTAATTTCAGTATAATATATCCTCGTGTATTCGGTGTCACGCCTCTATGATTTTTTTTTACGTATGACTTATATGTAGAATTTTATGTAGACCCTCAAACACGAGCCACGTTAATTATTCTGTCACAATTTATTCAAAGTTCATGCGCCGCGAACGACCATCAATGATCTGATGAGTCTCTGCTGCCATTCAATTAACGACAGAAGCGACTAAAATTATTAGGTAAAATCGTATGTTTCAACATCTTTGAGTTTACTGCGTTTCTTTTTTATACCAGTACATTACAAAAAAATGACATTACTCTTCATTGAAGTTTTCAAAAACAGCAGGGTAAAGACAATTTTTCATAGATACGCAACAAAATTGGATAGAGCTTACAAGTGAGTTTATTAGTGAATTTCAAATGAGCTCCTTCTTAAAATGCTACCAACGGTGTTTTAATAATGAACTCCTCAACACTCTAAGATAATTCAGACTGTAGTTATTCTTACACCCAGCATTTGCACTCTTTATCTGGAAACTAAAATTTCGATAATGACATTTCCTGATTATCTTTTAAAAAATTTGTCTTTCATTACATTGTTTTCAATAAATTCAATATTCGCAATATAACATATATTGGATATAATATTTATTGGAAATTTATAGGAATATTAAGCTCACAGAATATTAAATTTATAAATGAAATTCTGTGTGCATCAATCGAAAATGATTTAGATTAGCTGTAAATGTCAGAAACGCAATATGTTTTGTGTTTTCGAATAAATAGTGAGGCGGCACGTGACTGTTCGTCCGTTCAGTGGCAGACGTAGCCAGACTTGACAATACTGCGAAGAGATATACATAGCGAGAGTCTTTTAAGCCAGCAGAGACTAAAGAGAGGGAAATGCCCACGTGCCAGAGCGTCACCACTGGCTCGACATGATGGATGTCCCTTTCAGCTTCGTTGTCTCTCATAAATTGCTATTATCCTTCACTATGGTCCACCAATCTATTTAATTCGTTCGTTCGAGCTTCTCTTTTCGGATTGAGTCGTTAGGCGACTAGATGCGTCCATATTAAAAAAAGCAATTATGATTTCATAATCATTATATTTAGTGATTATAATACGATGCCTTAACTTTTAAATAGCTGCAAAAATTATTATTTTTCAATAAAAATTCACGACAATCTATTTTTTCCATATTAAAGCAAAAATTAGTATTTTTTTCAGCTATTCAAACGCTTAGACGCAATTTTATAATCACCACACATTATTATTGTCGAATTATAATTAAAAAACAAATTTACATCTCTGATAAAAAGATATACGACTAAGTAATCAAAGGGCCTTAACTTTCGGCTATAGACAAGAAACTTATTCGAATTTGTGATGAATTGCTTTAACTTATGTACATGAAACGCTTATCGTGACCCCGATAAGGACAGTTTGACGATTAGGCTATCGAAGATCAAAGAAATCTTGCACATGGATCTTGATAGCATTTTATCTCTGAATCCCACATATTTATTTATGATTTAAGTGACATTCTACAATTTATATGAATGTAAATTCTCGTACGATGTTATCGCAGAAAAATAATCTAATATAATATTAAGACCTCCCTCTGAGAAGATATGGAATACAGACCACGTCTGTATTTTCACAGGGGCTTCTATAGTAGAATTTTTTATCCATTGTCGTTCGTTTTCGATTTTTATGCGAATATGTGAGTTTTATTCTACCAATGTAAGTTAAACGTTAAAGAAAGCATAAAGTTATTTAATGATTATAGCATTCTGATGTTTAAAAGAAGGCATACAATTATCTTTTGATTATAGTAATCGAAGGCTGTATAAAAAGGATTCAGTATTCGCCTAATAATAGTCTAATTATTAGTATCCTTAATTATTGCAATGGAAACTTTTTAACAGCTATTTGTTATAAATTGTTTTGAACTCAATACATTTTTGCCAACATTAATACGGTTATTTTCGATTATGATTATAGTTGCATAAGTCACACATTTTTAGGGTTTAGAGTTTAGGGTCAATGATTATCATGATCGTTAGAAACGCTACGTATTGCTTCGTGGAATCTGAGTATATCAATCCAATAAAATATATATTAATAATTACAGCCAAATTTATACGTTTAAAATGACCATAATTTTGCTATCAGTCTAGTAAGCACGTTCATTCCAAAGGTATATTCATTTGGATGAACGTTCAAGAAATCACTTTAGGCGACTATGCAATGGCCACCATAACGCAGACGTAACTGTTTTTTGTATTCCCATTTCAATTATCACCGTAATGAAATTCATTCGTCATAGTACAAATAATTGAATACAATTAACCCCAATAATGTGTATTCTAATCTCAATAATAAACACTGTGAAAAAAAATCTACTTGAAATAGAATGTACATACACTGGAAGTTTTTATGCAAAAACTGGTATATCAAATTTACTGTGCAAGTGCGATGTAAAATTTATTTTCGGTGCAGTCATTTCAATGATTCACTTTAATTTTTCTTGTTCGTTTTAATTTCATTAAAAATATATGCAAATTTTATATCACAATTTTTCATTAAATTCAATTCACGAGTTCATGCATAAAACCTTCCAGTCTTTTTTCACAGTGAATAATTAAATTGTAAGTACAGAAATGGTCGCATAATTAATAATTTTCATTTAAGAGCCGTTAGAGGTATCATCATTTTTTGGAGTGTGCGAAATTTATCTAGGCAATGGTGACGAATCTACGAAGCGGATGAAATGAAGCACAAGCCGGGGGCTGTCCATTGCTTTGGATAGGCCACGCGGGCGCGCCCTACAGTTGCCCAGCGGAAAATTACAGGTGACTCGATCGATGATACCAAACGAGACGAAAGCTCAGCAGCGTTCGCCCAGGTTTTTTTATACCCTCGTGGCTAAATTTCCCGTTCCCCAAAGCGTGGTCCATTTTTAGCTGAATATCTCGAACATGCCGAGAATAATCGTTATCGGGTAGCCGCGGTCTCGTAATTTTAACCTCTTCGATGACCGATGATATCCTGTGAATGCATCGATAACACGTAATCCGGCAGTTGTGACGGCACTGAAAATTCAGAGACTCTCATTGCTCGCTTCCCAGAGATCGGTAAATTATTAAATAAAAAATGTATCGTTTCCCGTCTGGAACATTAATACCCATCAATGACAAAATTAAATTGATGCACTTCATTTTTTTCCCTAAACTTTTACATTAAATATATATTTTCTTAAGTTTTGAGATTTTGAAAAAATAATAAATCCACGAATCTACGGTGTTCCGTTTTCGAGAGATGAAACGTTTTTTCCCGCTGAAAAAAAAAATCTTGACCGACGGAATTTTTTCTGAGTCAAATCAATAAAAAAGATTGCTTTGTATTTTAAAAAAGCCTGTCAATGAAATTTAACGTTTTAAATAAAGAATTTTTTCATTTCACATCATTCTAGAATGAATGAAAAAAAATTGTAGAATAAATTTCTAACAAGTTTCCACTGGTTCAATTTTGTTCAGTATTTTATTTACAACATTTTCATTCTAATTTTCATTTTTCCATAAATTTGTTTAACATTTTTATTTTTATTTTCTCCAAAGAAATATAGCTACGACGGCTATTAAAGTATAGAAAATTGATAAGCATTGAAAATATCCATTAGCCGAAAAAAATATTAACAATCTTCTTCATAATTCAGCGAGTAAATTGGGCGCAAGTTCTCGTTGCAAGCAAGTGTTTCATATTGTCATCTCGTTGGATCTATTCCAAGGTCGCCACGTGTATTCGAATACTCATATGGTTGCAAAAGTGGCCACACGGTACCGAGACGTTCTGTGACGCGTTAGTTGTATCGTATACTCGTGGGGGCGTCCGGAGAATTGCTCGATCCCACGAAAACTTTGCCCACTCATTGACCCGGATGCATCAGCGATAGACTTTTCACCCCCATTTTGCTAAATTCCCCGAGAAGCAATTGCTTGCATCGATTAAAAATTAAGGCTATAATAGTAACGATTATCTGTGCAATTTGCATTCATTCCTCATAAATAAGTCAGTAGACAATTTCCAACGACGAATTTATGAAAAGATTTTTTACAAGCTTTCATTGTGACTAACGAAAGTTCATTTACATAGTTAAACCGGTATATAAAATTTGTCACGCAAGTGTAATGTAAAATTGCAGTACTTTTTATGATCAAACCCTATGGAAAGTAATAAAAATTTCATGCCCATTGAAAAATTTAATACGAAAATTGATAATTTTTTTCCACTCGTCTAATAAATTCAATATATCAATCTAGGTCTTAAGGGAGTCAAACCCGAATCGCTGATATTCATTGAATCATTTTTTTGCCATGCAGCGAAAAAAACTGTTCTAGCGCTTGCAGGAATATTCTTTATGGCATCAAAAAATAAATGAACTAAATATCTGTCAATGAATATGAGCGACTTGGGTTGAAGTCGAAGTCGCTTATATTCCACCACTATCCTCCCGTTAAAAGTGGAGCAATAATATGAATAAATATTGCTACAATTAACATTAACTTCTCATAAATAGGTCACACGATTATGTACAACGTCAACTAATCGCTCAACAATTACCATATAAAAAATAAAATCAAACCGTAAATATTGTTTATGAAAGCAAAAAAAAAAAAAATAACTCGTTTTGTTTCTTGCTACATAATCAACTGATCACAGTTCTATCGATTGTCATTTCTCAGAACGAGTAATGAGTCTCATTGATATTCTCTGGGACCTGGTAATCAAAAAACACGATCTTTGCCTCATATTCGTCACGTGCTTATTGAAGAACATGAAATTAAATGTTTTTAAATGCGATCATTTTCGATTTTAATTTCGGCTATATCGTATTCCCCTCGATTTCCTCTCGGTGAAACGTGGATACAAATTTATCTCGCAGTGTCGCCAACGCTTAATTAATTAAAATATCCTCGAGACGTTTGAATAACTGTTGCCAATAGAGAATTTATTTTCTCGGCTTTTTCTCTACCTCCACATGCAATTCTAGTCTCTGGGCATTAAAGCTGATAGTGCCATCCAATGTGCAACAGAATTTCCCTATTTTACTTGCTCATAGATAAACCTTTGTTTTCATGAAACATTTAAAAAATGTCTTTTTATCTCAGAACACTCGGAATGATCCGGAATATCGAGAAAAGTGGTTTAGAGAAAATGTTCGTGTATGTGTGTGTGTGTGTATGGAGGGACTTCAATCAACTATAATTCCAGAGCTGTTGAACTGATTGGCCTGCAATTTGGCACAAGAGTGCATCTCCGATTGTGATAATTTTCGACAATATATATGCAGAAATTTATATTCCATATTTTTTAGAAATAAAAAAAAGAACGCGGCTTCTCTGTATTTCATGAAGTTTACGATATGGAGGTAAATATTTTTCTCGAATGCAGCTACATTTAATATTGTTTGTTATTGAATTTGACCGAAATGAGAAAAACGGTTTGGATTTTATGGAGTTTTAAAATTTCCGGAAAACGTTTGTTATCTCATCGACATTTCTGCGCTCAAACAGAATAACATTGTGCGATGCTACGTACAAATTTGAATGAATCGTTATTATTTCTGGACGATTAAAATTTCACTAAACGTCACTTCTTCGAATTTAGTTACAACGAAGCGGTGAATTAGAACCTTGCATATTGTTTTCTAATTGTCGGGAACTTTTTACAGAGTTTCTTGTAAGAGGGCCCAAAACTTATGAAATTATATCACCTCACGAAGGTGTATTTGCAAAAAAAAATTTAATACATTGAAGGAGCAATATTTTTATCAGCCTTTTTATTCTCTCAAACTTCATTGACCTGGTCCGAAATTTCACAAATTTTAAAAATAGATATTTTCATCAGGAGATGTTACAAAATAATGTTTCATTACTTTCCCGACATTATCTCACGCTTCGCTAGACACGAAGGGGTGTCGGTGAGATTAACAACGCGAAAGATCAAATGGCATTCGCAGATAGCGCGTGGTACTCTCTTCTTCGTGCTCGTGGGTTTCGTTAAGAGATAAAGAAACTTGGCCTATCTAACGGCGATTCCTTTTTTTTTTTCTTGCTCTACATATTGCGGGGTGAATGAGGCTAGTGAACTGAATATTGGCTATGATAAATCAGTAGATAATTTAATATAATAAGAATTTGTAATTGCCACGTGCTCTTTGCACACTCGAACTTATCTCTCATTTAGCTCTGCTCTCTTCGACTCGCTGTCGCTCGTAGGTCAATGTCCCTATCCAATCGATAACCTGTACAGCGTCCTTGTTTTTTTTTTTTTTTTTAAGATTAAATCATCTTTTCGCGAATTGTGCGACGTCAAACGGAGCTTCCAGAAATTTCACTGCTTAGCGATGCATAGTTTCCGAATAATCAGCTATGACGCCGGGAAATTCGCCCCAATGCATCGCAAATAATTGCAAATAATTTTGCAATACGTTAAAGCGAGTATGAATTATTTTTTCTATTTGGAAAATTTTTTGCGAAAAAAAAGAATACATTAATTTAATAGCTTCAGTCAATGTTCTGATCATGTGAAAAGATTCTTTGATTAGAAAATAAGAATTATAGAAGTTTTTAAAGATCGTATATCATAAATCATCTGCTTTCAGAATTTGGAATTTCTATAATTTTTGTTTTTTAAAACGACGTGATGAATTAATAACTTCGGACGCTTCGTACAATTTTTTGTAGTGATAACAAAAAATACCTTTTTTCAAATTTATGGATAAAATGGCTTCCCGTAGCATAGTTTCCATATAACCATTTAAACCATAAGAAAAATATAAGTGGAATGCTTTTCAAAATATATATTTTATATATATTTTCAAAGCGTCCTATATATCTCAGATTGATTTCACAACTAAAATAGATTGTGCACATATTAAATATTTACGTAAATATTCCAGAAAGTTTTTTGTTGTTGTTTTTTTTGCAGCGCCTTAATAATTTCGAGTGCCTCTTAAATCACATACACCCCAACACTTTGCCACTTATTCATTTAACAAATACAAATAGAAAAGCTATTGTCAGTGCGAAAAGCGCGCATGTCACAGCAACATGTTGATGTTAAAATATAAACAGGTATATGCGGTATATATATTCATATATCACCTGCATAAATTTCCGTGTAACGGATGATCTTTTAGGAATCTATTCCATCGCGTTGGAAATAATTTAAATGATGATGCTAGTCGAAGCACAAATTTTCCGCTATATGTGCTTTTTGCGATATAGTCAACTATTCAACTCAGTATCCGCGTATCGTGGATCCAATAATAACCAGAGACCAGGCAAGGTTGACGTGGAAAACGAGTGTTGACATTGAGGTGTTATAGCACTCGAAGCTCCGTGCGTCTAAGAAGTTGGAGTTTTAAGATATAAATAAAACCCTCGCGACCAGTCGTTGCAATAATAATTTCTCGATACTCGAGCATTGCAACAAACGTAAAATATGAACAATTACGTTTTTTCTTCGTTTTATGTAAATCTAAACGTCTGTTTGTTATTTACAGCGAAAGCAGCATGTTCGTATCGAAAAGACGTCTTATTCTGAAGACCTGTGGCACTACAACACCCTTGCAATGTCTCGAAGCTCTTCTCGATCTGGTCGAGCAGTACACAGGCTTCGACGAAGTCGAGGTAAATGTTTTCTAACGCCTATTTGTCAATAAATCACATTTCTTCTAAAATTCATTTATATCGCTGATGAGTAATGAAACAATTGTACTATTTTTTATATTTATTCCTTTGACAGAAAATCAATGATTCTCTTAACTTCACATCAAATTTTAACTTGGCTAATATTGTCCTAAAAACTACTTGAATATAAAAATAATTTCATTCGTAACAGTCAACATTCATATTTTCCTTACTACATTTTTAAAACTTATATATACATACTGTATATAGCCGATATGATTTTTGAGGAAAGGGAAATAATTTATCATGCGATAAATAACATTTCATTGGTATCGAATTTATAGCTGACTGGGATGCAAATTAATCGTAGCTGAGGAAAATTTTTCCAAAAATGATGTTCGATATCTTGAATTAAATAATTAGGAAGGAAAAATCGCGAATCTTTCCGCTAGTCTATGAAAGCTGAGCGAATGAGTCAGGTGCACACAAGTTAAAATTCATTCATATCTAAAAGTAAGAATAATATATAATAATACCAGCACGATACTTCTTGAATCGGTTACAAAAATAAAACAAGATTATGGAGAACTTTCTTGCACATCATACTTTTATTTTGTCACTGTTCCAATTAGTATTTGTTCGGGCAGCTAAAATAGTTTATTCATAAATAAAATTCTATTACTAAAAAACTTTTAGAGAGTGCAAAACTAAAACAGAATGATATTGTTTTATTTTTGTTTTAATGAAACCCGCACATGCGGTAAAACGATTTGATTTAGCATGAAATTTTTACTAAAATAGGAATTGATAGAGAGTCAAAATACTATGGGTCGTAATGCTGGTACCACAATGTGCTGCGTAGATTTTTAATACCTTTCTACTGACTATTTTGCGTTCGATCATCAGGAAAGAAAATTCGCGAATTTTTCCGCTAGTCTATTAAAGCTGAGAAGATGAGGTCAGCTATATAACTTGACCTAGTGCATGGATGAGTGATGTGCCTATATATATGTGGGTACATGTATATAGAGAAAATCGTGGCGTACACCCAGAGCACTCACATCTCTACCTCTTGGTTTATTGATCTGTCTTAGCCATGGCAACGTATGTGAACCACCTTGCCCCCCTTTCGCCCACTTCCTCCGATCCCTTCTGGAGACATTATATTTCCTGCAATTACCCGTTGTCGCGCAATAGTGTGAGTGACGAGCCAGGAAAGAGACGCACGAGCTTCACCTTGGAATATAGCCTCGTATCCTCTTCAACCCTCGTCCTCTTCCAGTCTTTCCAAAAAGCGCTAAACTTTTCTCTCGCCTCTTCCACATGCTTCGCAGCAACGTTCTCCACGCTATACATATCCTTCTTACGTGCTTTCAGGACTTGTTCTACTCGCGTAAAAACTATAAGCGGCCGGAGCTCCAGATATCACCGCACCAGGCGTTCGAAGATGAAGTTTCCTTGCTCGACACTGTTTTTCCTGGTACTTCAAAATTATCTATACATATTCGTTTGCATTATTTTTCCCATTCATGCAAAATTTCGTTCTTTCAATCGACAATACAACACTTAAAGATTAACGCTTATTCAACGAAAACGAATTTATTTTATATTTTAAACGATTATGAGTTATTGCGCCTCTTAGGTATCGAATATTCGTCGTAAAACAATAATTTATAACTAATACATAAATGTATAATTCATTAATTTCATGAGTTACCTTATCCATGATAAGATAAATTTATGTTATTTTCTTAAATTCAATTGCAAATTTGATATGCTCACCTTGTGATTTATTCGCTAGATGGAGAGGCTTACTGTCTCGGCGACGCGGACAGAGACTGTTGGTACCTGTACACCCTGAACAGAGAGAAATCTTCCCGTGATCCGATCAGGGAGCCCGATCAGACCCTGGAAATCCTCATGACCAATCTCGATCCCGACGTCATGTCGATATTCACACGAGACGTGTGTTCGTCGGCCGCTGAAGCTACTGAAAAGTCGGGGATCGACAAACTCATTCCCAGCATGGTCATCGATGACTTTTTGTTTGAACCTTGCGGCTACTCCATGAACGGAGTATCCAAAAGTGTAAGTTCCAATTCATTTTCAATACATTCATTATAAAAAATTTCATGAAAATGGAGTTCAATTCTTGTCTTAAAATATAAACAGAATTAGTTTCTAAAAATTCAGCTAATTCAACAGATCGTTAAGTCAACGCTAATTGTAATCGCTAATGAGAATAATTAACCGTGTTTCCGTTATTTATTGCCTATGGTCATCCGAAAAGTTTTAACGACAGAAAGTTCGAATTTTATTATGTAAATTCATAAGATAATAATATGTAAATACGTAGATACTATTCTCATATTTATTATCGACATTTGGATCTTGACATCAGGGATTTACCGTCAAAATTTCGTGTTACCTTCCCAGAACACACAGCTAATCGATTATTCCGTTTTTACAGGGAAGTTACATGACTATTCACATTACACCAGAGTCCGAGTTCTCTTACGTGTCATTCGAGAGCAACATTCCCGAGGCATCCTACGACGAGGTCATTCGCCGCGTGTTGGAAACCTTCAAACCTGGGAAATTCGTAGTGACGATTTTTGCGAACAAGGAGTCAGTAGCCGCGGAGACACCGCGCGAATTGGAGCAGGCTGATTATCTCAATTTCGAGGGTGAATGGCTTCGTAACGATGTACAATACTGTCGATTCAAAAACTACGACCTCACATGCGCATTTTACTCGAAATTCCCGAGCTGATGGTTCACAGATGGCCCGTCGGTTCCTCTCAAGCAGGGAACAGACAGGGCTGTTAAGTCCTCGCCCCTAACCCGTCCCAATTTCCTCAAAAAATCGGTAAAACCTGTCGATCCCCTTCCCAATCTTCCGCAATCTAACAAAATCACTAAACAATCGCCGGAATTGCCCAGAAACATATTAGATTTCGCAACAACCGGCAGCGACGCGATTTCCCAAGTTCTCACGCACTCGTTGCTACAATCGAACAACAACAACGAAGAAGAAAAACATGCATTGTTCAAGTTCGAGGCATATCGTTCAAAACGTTCGACATCCTCGCCACAATTGACGACCAAACCGCTAACCCGGTCAAAAGTATACAGAAAAACATCACTAAAATCCACCACGACAAAGCTCAACGCGTTAGAGCTAAAGTCTCGTGGTATCAACGAGAATCGGCCTTCTTTTGCTCGTATCACTAAAATCGGTGGTCCCCTTGAAATTCCGGGTGCAACGCGTAATGAACCGAGCGACGAAATTACGGAAAAATCAAATTCCGCGTGTCACGAAACGAAAGTCAAATGGAACACGGAAAATGTACATATTACTTGCAATCCACTTTCAAATCCTTATCCATATTCCACGCCTTGTCACAAAGTCGAACGCGTGATATTGCCCGAACGCGAGCAACAGGACGAGGAACCCAAGAGTCACAGTTGTGGGAGTTTCCTACCAATTTTGTCGTTGATACCGCAAACGATGGTGAGCTTTCAGTATCTTAGCCCAAAGATGAAGTTCTCGTGGTGGCGGAATAAGATATCGTGAAGGCACGCTTAAGTGGCCGCTCGGCGCGACTGTAGCGCCCGGTAGAGTCACGTAGAGAGAGTGCAATTGGTGCTAAATGGCCAACGACGTGCGAGAAAGAAAAAGCAACTACATTTACCCCACTATTTACCCTAAATATTCCAAATCATTCAAACGAAATATTCGATGGAAAATAGACAGCAAAAACAACCAACTTTGAGCTCGGTGTATCGCTTTCTTGGCGTTTCTATCGTATTTTTTAAAACAAAGATACTCACGCACCACTAAAGATAAAAATGAAAACAAACTTGCGGACAAAATAATCAGCTGGCCAATCTGTCAGTTGGAGAAATCATACGTCGTTAGTGGAATTCGAGTCATCTCGATGTAAGGGCGTGATGCGATGTATGAGCGGTAGCGTTTGACGAGAAAGAGAGTCGTTCTTTCATCGCAAGATGCGCATTTTTTAATTTTCAAATGTGGATGCGAGAGTCAATTATCTTTGAAATATCGCTCTTAGAAATCCACACATTCGCATCTTTCCCCTCGCTATATTGTCTAATTTTCGACATATTCTGAATATCTGATGGATGAACGTTTCGTATATACAAAAAAAAAGATGATGAACGAATAGTCGTCAAATTCTTCACCAATGAATATTTTCGTAAGCACAAATGCAACAAAAAAGAAAAAAACATGTTATCTATCTCGATGTTTAGTTGTGTATATGTATATGTCAATTACGAAATACGAATGTAGGTGAGAGAGGTGGTAAATAATGCGCGCAGCGCGCGTCTCGTTATACATACTCTCGTATTTAAAAGACAACAAAAAAAACATCGTAGACGTAGAACTATTGTGATCATATGAATTACTGGTTAAGAAAGCTGTGTTTTCTTTTATGCGATTATTGTGTAGACACCAACATCGTGTACGATAGGCGGTGGGTAGCATTGATGATTTTAGTCTACCCAGTTTAAAATCTCCATACAAACACGATTTTACGAATGTCCTGAGAACAAACGTATCAGGCATTTCGATGATGTACCTCTTCTTTCACACTTTGGTCTTCGTTCTGAACAGTGTATTGACTTTAATCACCGAAAAGTCGAAATGTTTATTTAAAAACGAAAGTATATATTTTTACGTCGTTTTTAAAGACTTTTCGAATTTGTAGCGTGTCTATTACGCGCGATAATGCAGAACCTACTGATTTACAATTATTATAACCGTGTTTGTAAATCAAGTAGGAAATTATGAGAAAAAAAGCGTGAGGTTCGTGTCTTTGGTAAATTACTTTATTTACAAAAATCGTCGAGCGCTGTTGCGGAGCAAGATCCAGTCAGTGAAAAATAAAACAAACAAACTAGACTAGTTTATGAAGAAAAAAAAAAAAAAAACAGGAATCCAGCGATTGTTTAGTCATTCCTGTGGCTGTATAAGAGAAGAAATAACTCTTTACGAACGTTATGTATGCTAAGTCGATGATTAATTTTAATGCTATGACAAAAACAAGCAAAAAATACTTGAATGTCTCTCTCTCTCTCTTTCCACTCTACCTTAGAGTCGGTAAAAGAAAATATTGTTTTAATATACATTTTTACCGATGTTTAACAGACATGTCTTGTCTTGGAACGGACATTGATCGCAGCACATGAGGAAAAACCGAAAAGGCAACATAAAATGTTATACGAGTGTATAAGAAACAATCCACGCCATCAATCATGCATTTTTTATTTGTAAAAAACCGAATTTCAACATAGAATGTTTTATTTTTCTTCTGTTATTCATCGTTTACTGTGTTGTCTTATTATTTTTCTTTTGCGTTACGTTCTACGTGGTGATTCTTGGAGCATCGGGCCGCCGATGTTTCGTGTTTGTTTTTATAGTGCCATTTGTTTAATATTTTTGAGCCAATAAATCTTTTATATATAAAAACAAAAACAAGAAATCAACCTTTATTTATTTTCGTGCTATTCCCCATACAATTTTACTATTTTTTAACAGCGGTTAATTTCGTTTACGTCAACTGATATTTTTCTCTTTCAACATCAAACCATCGTACTATCTCGTAGCAAGATTATCATGCATGCTCTATGTGTGTTTTCACAGCAGATTCACTGTAGACACACGTGAATCCTGAAACAATCAAGAACATCCTTCTAGTCAACAGCTACAAACTAAATACATAAAAGATATTGGCCCCTAGGAGAACATTTAAGTACGATTATGAAAGTATTGATCTGTGAAACGGATGAATTCATTGGAAATGATCTAACATTTTCACCTGAATTAAAAGGAACAACAAATTTAAACAATGATCGTTACGAATGTACGACATTAAGTAAGTTGTATTTCAGTAAGTCTAAACGCATCGCGAAGATCGCTGTGCATTTTAAAAACAACAGTACACTAACTTTTGCTGTAGATTACTATTGCATGCATAATGAAATAATTTATGTATCATATTTGAAAAATAAACACTACATTTAGTCCGTCTCGTTGCTATTGACTTTCTTTTCGATGTGCTAGTTATACTTTATTTTTACGTATACATACAGAATTAGGCCTCGCTACCACTGGGCTCTTGAATTCTATTCTTCGGCAGAGGGGCTGCATCTTTCGCGAAGCGAATTTGCATCCCGTGAACCATCGCTTGAAATCTCGCTCCAAATCCTTCCGATGATTTGTCACCGTCTAATCCCTCATGTTTCTGCAGTTCCTCGTTCTCCACTTCTAAACCATCTCGAATTCTCTCCAACGCTTAAATATAAGAAAAATTTAAACAAAGCACAAAAATGAGTAATAAAGTAGCTTAGGAACCAGAAAATAGGCATTTTTTCAATATTCTTTCTTGATGAGAGTATCGGAATTACGAGACATGGACAGAATTAGGACATTCTCTTGCTACCTTTGATTTTCTTTAAATCAAAAAATATTGATACATGATAAAGTTGTTGCTATTCAAACAACCCCAAGATTATGTAGACTTTTAATTACCAGAAAATCAAAAATAACGTTTGAAATATGTATTTTTTTTAACTACCTTTTCGTAAATTCATTTCATCCATTTCGGTGTTATCGATCTTGCCAAGCTCCTTGTGAAAATTTTTCGTTATCTTCTTGCGAATGTAATCGGCCTCAATGTCCTGTTTGGTCCTCGGTATTCGAAATTTAATGCAGCAGCAGAGCCCGACGATGAGTGCGAGAAGTATAGAAAGAACGATACCGGCTAATTGCCAGACGCGAAAACCCGCGAGAGCCTCGTCTTCGAGCCATTCTTCGACACCACCCTCGACGCAATCACCAGGATTTATCGCGACCTCGGTTGGCGAACAAGGCGATGCCGAAGACGACGTAGGCTCGCCAATTAAACTCGTGCTATTTATCATTTTTTAAACAATTACCGCCTTACTTCATTTTTTATACAAACAATAGGATCATCAACAGCGAGTTCTTAACTCAAGGTTTGAGGGAATTGACCGAACGAGAAGCACCATCCCCTAGAACTGACGGTGCCGAACTGCGGCAAAACCACGCAAAGCTCTTTGCACAGTTGGTTTTCATGTCCGGAGGCAAAGGTGCGGCTACTAATGAATATTTCCATCTGACACACCCAATGCTACACCCTTATCTGTGTGACCTATCAATATACTTAAGTTCAATGCGGCATCAACGTTTTATGAAAAGTTATTGGGAAATTCATACATTCGTCTCGAACATTTTTAAGACAGTCATAAATAGGATGGATCGCTTCACAATCAATCACCATCAATGGTCTATTAAAAATTATTGGAAAATCCATACGTTTAGCTCAAACGTTTTCAAGGTGGAGTCTTAAGTAGGATTGATATCGCTTTAGTAAAATCAGTACTAATTTTTGTAATCGTTTAGTGAAGATCCTGTGGGATACGGTAGTAAAAGTTTATTAAAATCACGGCATGTCTTCAGAGAAATATTTATTTTTTGTTGAATGTAATTCTTTATTGACTCTAAAACAGCATGTCCCATTTTCTCTTATAACTGTCGGTTTACGAATTGAGCGTCCAGATATTTCGTAGTATTTTCGTCGGTTGAATGTCACTAATTGTTGTTTACGCAAAGAATAAAAATCTTTTTGATAAAAAATTGTTATTATCGAACGGTCATTACTATTAAATATTAATACTTGACAAATTCAATCGTGCAACATTAATTAAAGTTGGTACTAATTATGCATTATTCTGAAGGAAAACCTTCTCGTTCAGATATCTTCTTCAGATCAAGATCATTCTTCAGTTTACATTTCTGTAAATGCATACATCCAAATATTTCTCAAGATTAAGAACATATGCTGTAATAGAAGTCATTCTTGAATGCAATTAATTAAGAGAGTACAATTTTTAAAACAAGATTCAAATATTTCGCAATAATTTAACTACCAAGAACCGTTCGAATCTTTTTTTTTTAGTGTAAAAACGTAATCAGTAAGTGCATGATCCATTAAACCGATTTGTTTGTTTTCATTTTATTATCTTATACATTAGGTAAAGATTGAAAATAAAAATACTCCTTTGTTACAAAAACAATATTCTATGGTTCGTGGCTATGTCCGTAAAATCACGTTATTATTTAATTATTAACAAACTCTAGTATTTTAGTTCTTATTTAATTTTTTTCCGATGTGCTAAGAGAGTCAATACGGGTCATCTCCTTCGGTAATTAATTGATGTACGGGTGTTGTTGTTGCGGTTGTTTTGTTCTCCATTGTTTAATTTTTTTTTTGTTATTTAATTACAACAGACCGACGATTAACGACGTAAAACGGTTCATTCGTTTCAATGCGATACAGGATTGGAAGCTACGAATAATCTTCGAGGAATACTCTCAACTTTCGTTATGATTCTTTCTTTTTTTTCTTTCTTTTTTATTATTGTTTCATAACCCGTAATAAGGGCAAAAGAATGCTAATGAGGGTTAAATAAGTATCACGAATTGTGCAGGGATTATTTTTTCAGACATTTTTACAGCTCAAAGTACGATTTGGCGTTCGATTAACGGTGATGAACCGTGGTTAACGACTGAGGGGTGGAAAATTGGGGAAAACATGTTAAAAAATTCTTAATGCGAGCGTACTCCTAAAAATAGTGGCTCAAGTGGACGATTCTAAAGAGAGACGATGGACTCGCGTTCAATCACTTGTCACCCAATTGCGGTTGGATGACAGCAATAAAAAAAGTGAGAGGAAAATGAAAAAGGTGGCGAATAACATTTCTGGCACATATGGTATTCAGCCTCAGTATTGTGACTTTTACCGTGTCTACGCTACTTCATAGTGTTTACTTATATGTAACCTCGCTTGATACCGTCTACAATGTACATTACATAATAAAAAATAAATTGATTAACGATTTACGATCTCTTTTGCGAATACACACGGAATGGCTGAGCTCTCTCCTACATACAAGGTTTTTTTTAAATATCGTGATCCGCGCCAGTAAAAGCCACTAATTCCACATTCGAGGAAAGTAAAATAATTGATCAAAGCGTAATGAAAGCAAATAAATTGTGTAAAACAGACCAAGTATAAAGTGGCTGTTAACATGCGATGGGCTGATGCTTTCAGCTACTGCAAGTCTTTCGATTAAATTACCCGATAGTGATTTACGCATTACGATGGATAAAAAAATTGTTTAATTTGGAATTACTTGATTAAATTCTAATAACATCAAGCAACGTGAATACGATATAAAGACTGGAGAAAAATGTCTATGACTGCATAGAAAATTTTAGGTAGAAGTGGCGTTTGCTACTGGCAAGCTGAACACCTTTTCAAAGACCCTGTATTTCATATCGATACGCTGTACCCCGCGTACACCGGAAATGCGTATAAGTAATATTTCACTTCGACAATGTCAATATAATACTCTGGTTTATCGAGTGAGTGGAAAAGTGACGCTGAATGAATGAAAATAAAAAAATTATACCGCTGTCAACAAACGGTTATAGCCAATTGTGACCTGTATCGCTGAAAAGTGAATGAATGCCGACCTTTGCTCTTTTCTTTACTTCTTTTCCGTTTTTTGAGAGTTAAATTCTTAATCTACCGATCCTACGAGCCACGGGGCCATTCTCATCTCGAAGAACCGAGATTTTAGCGCTAGAGAAAATTGTTAAACGCTTCTAGCGTACTTCACTTATTCATTTCCCGTTGGACACGTTGTTGTCTTCTTCGATTCTTTGATTGATTCTTTTTTTTTTCGTTCTTCTCGTAATCGACTTTATTGCTTTATTCATTCCTTTCTGATGAACGTTCGACCTCTGAAAAAAAGAAATACATATTGTATAGTATTACGTATTTGTTTAACGACAACCTGAAGATTGAAGGAAATTACCGACAGTTTTAAATAATTGAAAAATTTGTATCTATTAATCTAATTTGAACACAATATAATATAATTTGAATAACAATAAATCGACTGTGAATGTTAATAAACTTTGTTTAAAAAATACTTTGGGCTGTAAAAGCTGAAAAATTGGAGGCGATATTCGTACGTAAAGAAAACAATTGTCCTTCAGTGTACGTTTTTAAAAAGACATTTGAAAAATCGGGGTTTTCTCATTTATTATCTTATTTTTCGGCTACGGAAATATGGATTTTTTGTTCAGTACTTTTGAGACAAGAAAATTTTCAAAAACTAACTGTTCTGTCGTGCGCATTTAAAAGAAGGGAAATAGCAAGAGTATCGGAAAAAAGTTGCCGCAGTAACTTACGTAATCGTCTTTTTCTCGGTAGTCTTGGGTTGAGAACGTGCCCGATTCAGCACCTTCAGGAAATCACTCGTTTTGGTTCTCATCCTCGAATGAATGTACACCTTACTGCACTTGATGTGATAATGCAAATAGTTTCTGAACATGTGAATTAGATCGATGGTATTGCCACGGGCCTCTTTGTTCGTGTGTCGAGGGAATAATACTGAAAAAATATATATTTCTTTCAAAACCCAAATCGTTGGTTCAATCGTTAAACAAAATATTAATATTATAAAAAAAGAAGCATAACTGGTCTATCTCTATCTCAGGTTTCAGCTCGATTCATAGAACCGTTTCTGAAATATCATAATTTGAGTTGTGAAAGCCCACTAAACACATACACACACGCACTCATTCAGTATTTTATATTCAATTTTTCATCGATGTTTGAGAACATTTCTGGCTATCCTAACACGGAAAACACAGTATTTTTAAGGAGGGTCGGTGACGAATCACGCAGTTAAAGAGTGCAAAATTTTTATAATTTATTATTGACAGTTCAATGCATTATTTCACGATAGTGGCGGATGACTTGTATTGAAGCATGTAGGCCCAGAGATTATTTAATGATGCTGGAGTCGATTCGGCGATACGTACCGTACACTATTTATATATTTAAATATGCTACAAATATACTTTAAATTCCGTAGGAACGTAATAAAAACCTTGATGCTTCGGCGTCCAGTTGAATTACCATTCAAGATATACGACAAATCTTTAAAAAAAGTATATTGCTGAACCTCTCAAAAACCGATATAGCCACTCGAGATGTCAAAAGACACGTTGAGTTAGATATAAACGTTTCTGGGGCTCCGAGGTATCAAATCAGACCGAGTTCCGAAGCATGAAGGTTTTTATTATATCCCTGCAGAATTTGAATCATATTTTTAGCATATTTACAATGAATAGTGTATACTACGAAATCGCCCAGTCCAGCATCCTCTTAATAGTGACTGATATAATCGGTAGTCTGTTGCCAAACAAAAAGAATAAAACTTTCATAATAAATACTTGGCTATAATTATGAAACGATCAACAGTGTGAATTATCTAGGCGGTCAATTCTTGGAGTATCTTTAAAAAAAATTAACTGTCACTCATTAAAATCGGTAAAGAATTAGACACTATACTGGAAGAAAACTGAACGAAAATGCATTCCATTGACAAGAAAGTTTAATCAGTTAATGTTTATGCAAATCCGTCACTATTAATCTGAATTTGGGCTTAGTAAACGTGCTTCAATACATATCACCCTCCACGATTGTTAATTAATGCATTAAAATTTAGGCAATCAATTACTAAAAAGTTGGCATTGATTTAATTTTAAGAGTTGTCACTGATCCTCTTTAACCAAACACAGCAAATTTATGAAAGTTTAAATGTTTGGATAAATAATGCAAAATTTACCAAATGTTATGTAGCCAATACTGTCACCGACTGCGGCATCGCAATCTGCGAGTTCGAGAGGAGGCTCCCGATGATTGAAGAGAACTTGAGGTGCTGTGTGACTCGCTCGTCTTCCCTCTTTAAGCTCTTGTAGAAACATCTTTCCAATTACCATATCGTCCTCGTCTCTGAATATCGTGCTAAATACGACTGTCACACGATCGCTCTTCGCTTCGACATACCTGCGTTCAAATTCATTAACTTCGTAATCATTTAGTCACCTATGGATTTATGTGATTTTTGATAGTGCTTATTTTTGCTGAAATTTTATTTATGCAAGACATTACCGAAGGTATGAGAAGCTCACGAAAACACCATCACTCGTTAAACATATTTTGCATATACTTTTTGAACAATTCTATACCTCAACCAGCTATTCCATTTGTGGATTGTGATTAAAATTTTGTTTTCATATTATCCACTCGAAAATGCAACGGAATTTAATTAATGCTGACTATAATTAAATGAACAAACAACTAAATAATACCAATAAAATGCAGTACAAAGGTACATGTAATATAGAGATTTAGTTAGAAATTGGAGATAGAATGAGTGATTGATAATTTGTACTGCCAGACAAGTTAATTAACTGGGGTTTCAATTTGGATAATCAGTTTGAAGTGGTTTAAAAGTACTCTTACATAGTTTCCTGATCGCGATAGTGAATCACAGCTCTTTTTGGACACTGCGGACTCTCCTCGGGTGAGTCGAAGTACTGTTCTTGAAAATCAAAGTACTTCTCAAACACACTAGCAAAACAATGTCTCTTGAGAAGGCTAATTTTTTTCACCAGAGCCTCCCAATCTTCGGGCAAATTTTCAAGGTCTATCTGCACCGATATATCCCAACCTGCCGGGAGACAAAAACAAAAGTTCTATTAATTTTCCAAGCTGCTCGCCAAGTAGTTCCGACTAACGATCCACCGACGAAACTCACCGGTTTCAGGAGCAACAAGATAGGGGCCGTACTCCCTCTTCAGCAACTCGTCCGCGCCGTGTTCCTGAAGTTGCTTGTAAAATTTGAGCTGGGTACTTATCTAAAAGTCAAATCTCATGAAAAACCCAACCAAACAAAGACGTGTCTCTTCCGTAACCCTCGCAAAAACTCACTTTAAGTTTTGACTTTTCTCCATTGGGATTGGAGACGTGAAACAGAACGCCGTCAAAGTCAGCTATTGTTATATCCGTCGATTCCGGTTTGTGTCTGAAAATTACCAAAAACTCGTTAATCAAAGTGGAACGAAGCCACGATTGTTTCAACAATGTTTTTGTGTGAAATATGAAAAAGTAAAAAAATTTTTTTTTTTTTTTTAATAGACTATAATAGTAACGTTGAAGTATAGTAATTTAAAGGGGGTTGTGGAAGCATCGAAGGGATAGGGTGAGGTTAGCGGTTGATGGAATGCCCGCTCTGTCAATGTACGTGTACAGCCGGATACGAGCGATTTTCGTGTACCCGAAAGAGGCAACATTTGCAATGAGGGTTAAATAACGAGGATGAATAAGCGTGGATTGCGAATGAAACGGGAGATGGACACCGCCCTAAAGTTAAGCCCATCCTGTGCTTCGCTATCGCTTGCAAAAAACATTGAATCATGAAGAATCTGCAAACAGGATCGAGCCCGCAAGGAGAGAGAGAGCGAGAGAGAGAGAGAGCGAGAGAACGAGTACAATATACATTTTTCCACTCACCCCGATAAGACATTCTTTATTTTGGTCTGTAAAGTATCCTCTAGTATCCTATTGTTTATCTCGAGCAGGATCATTCTGACTTATATTTAATATAGAATATTATAATACAATAATTAACAATTATCTACTGATTGCTGTCACCATGAAGACGGCTCTGACTAATTTCTAATCACTCCGCACACACTCCGATCCACCGATATTGTAGTACAATCGTAGTGAGGGCGCTCGACGAGTCATCGCCAACCTGGGCGTATATGTTCCTTCGCTCCTTTCATTAACGTACCGCAGAGGGCAGCGAAACAAAGTTCCACTTGTCGCCGCGTCGCCGAGCGAATCTACCGATTTTACCACAGAAAGCGCTACCGCGCTACTTTGATGCGCGCTCGCCACGAGTTTATTCGAATCTTTCTTATTTATGTTCAAACTGCTCTCACAAAAAACTTGAAAACCTCGGGACGCGTTTTCAACGGGCTCCGAGCACATATTTCCAATTTCTCTTGACTGAAATACACTTTCAGCACAGACCATATGAGCCGCGTTGGTTTCATGAGTCAAATAAAGACGAGCCCTTCTTTTATGCCACTAGTGTGTAATTTTCTTGTTTTTTGACCCAACTGTGAAATGATTGGTCGAGAGAGAGTGCCTGCAGAGATTTCGATCAAAATATCCAAGACTTTTGCCGTGATTTCGTGGTTATCAGTTTCCAAGATAAAATTGTATTCCCGAAAATTTGAGCGATTACTCAACGAATCTATTAGCAAGTATCGTTAGCAACATTTGAAAATGCCGCCAAAGTCAACGTATGCGTATAACAATAAAATGTGACGGACCGCCCGCGCGTTCCGAGATATTGCACTTCCGATGCAACGAGTCATTATAATTGATGCTCAAAAATAACCGTAATTTTAACATATCTACATTAACAAAAGCGTAGAGTATGGAGTTGTAAACAGAGTGAGCTCAATGTTTTTATTGCAAAAAAAAAGTTGCAATCCCATTGGGAATTGCCGTGCGGCAAGAGATACACGTAATATTATTTTTTGCATCCGCGGATTATTTTGATTCGACGGCACTTCCGGTTCGCGTTCCCTCGCGTTCCTCGAAGTTGCTGCCATCAGACGCGACCGGACGACATTTTATTTCGCTTCTCCGTGTGCAGCACCAGAAGCAGGGAGAGCTTGTTCTACGCGAATTCCGACAGAGAACCGGCAAACGTAAATTCGTCTTTTGTTCGAGAGGAGCATTGCAGGAGCAACCGAACGCCTCATCGTTCTAAACGACGGTAAGTTCCTTTGCATTCGTCATTCGTTTGTTACGAGTAACGGAGTGAAACTCCGTCTCCGACAATAATAAACATCGCGAGAGAGAAATTCCTCACGATGATCGAGTTACACGCCTCCGTCTTTATTGATTTTTCCAATGGATGCCTACTTTGCTCTCTGTGAGAGAGAACGCGCGCGCGAGAGAGAGAGAGAGAGAGAGACATGAAAAATATGTCTCTTTTCCAGCAATTATACGTGCGTAATGTGCAATTACGAGAAATATCAACTCCGTAAAATAATCGAACGAAATTCTATAAAAATCGGTAATCAAATTTGCCCGGAAAATCGATAATGATTTTGTTACTCCGATATTATGATTATCGCGTCAGTCTCAAAACTTTTTACCTGGAATGCATAATTTCTCGGACAATTGCGTCAACATAATCTGTCGGTCGACTATATTCATGGTGCGTGACGCGAAAGTCGATTATTCTGTACTAATGATAATTACAACCATGATGTTTAACGGAAAAACGTTGATTCAATGATAATGCAATGGGATAATGGGCATATTCGATAGTAGATTTTAGTTGGGTGTATATTGTTTACTTTGTAGATCTTTCACAACGTTTTTTGACAACTTTAAAGCATCATGAGTTACGGCTACAATAAATACAGGTTCGTTGACCTTTGCGAGATAACACAGAGACACTTGATGCTCGTTACAGCGAAGAGTATTTAATTGACGTTAAATATCGCTAGTTCGAGCATGAGTTCGCGCGGCAGAGGATTCAGCTCTCGTGGAGGAAGCTCCTACAGGGGAAGGGGAGGCGGCGGCGACTGGGGCGGAGGCACCGGCGGAGGAAACGTCAGCAGAGGCGGCTATTCCTCGTCCCGAGGTGGCAGATTCAAGTATTCCACGCCCAGCTATGATTCTCGCACCAAGTATAATTCTGGTAAGTCATACTTATCCACCTCTCTTACCGAATCTTTTTTTTTTCCCACCTGAGATTTCTCACAGAGGCCTGTTAAGATCTTCTGTAAATAATATATGGAAATCATTTTTATGGTGAAATTTTCATAAGAATTTATTAAAAAAGAAGCTCCGTTGGTATTAGTGAGAACAATTTTTTTCCAGATTTTCATGTAAATGTGTTCAGAATGATCCAAAATTTCCAAAAGTTGAAATTGAAAAAAAATATATGTGTGTATGTGTGTGTGCATAATTTTACCCCATAACTTAAGAATGGTTTCAAATACAAAGCTCAGAGTCTTACCACGCATTGTGGAAATGAGCCCTTTCATTTCGTTCAATTTCCAACAATGTATATGCAGTCATTCAGTTTTTACGCCACTTTCAATTTTTTCTAAGCTGTTTCTATGTACTCTAACTGCCACATTTTTTGGTATATACCAGATTTACATTTTCCAGGAAGTTGGATTATTAGAAACTCGAGATTTAGGGTTTTTAAACATTTTTTATTAATTTTTTTGACAATTTAAAAAAGTCATAGTGTTATTTTATACTACACCAAACGAATAATAACGCATACCATTGAGGACAATTATTCGTGTAACTGATTTTCTAATGATGCTAAGCTGGGACCGCACTTTACAAATTAAAGAACTAATAATTAAAGTAACAAATTGCAAAACAAAGCTTCTCAAAGAATTAATAGGCCAATGTAGTTGACAGCCTTTTTATATGCAATTTTGAACTCTGTTAGTCAATACATTATTATCAGTAGTAATCTTACATCTGCCCCATCCACATACATTTATCCCTTACATCTATATTTACAATTATCGCTTTGCCATATATCAATTTTTCGCAATACATCATTATTACAGTGAAAAAATCCTAATGACAATTGAGGAAACAAAAAATTGCTTAATCAATCCATAAACAAAAGTTTCGTATTTCCGAATACAAGTATATCGTATCTAAATGAAATGAATTCCTTTTACTTAGGTGGGTCATCCGAGAGATACTCTAGCAGAGGAGGACGTGGTGACCACTCCAACAGTTACAAACGTCCACGGGTAAATAGCACATTTCTTACCAAGAATTTTCCGTATGTATATAAAACTCATCCATTCGGAATTCTGATTTGCAAATACGTAATTTTGTATTACCAGGATTCATACTCGGGACGCGAAGATCACAGATCATCGAGCGAGTCGAATCGCAAGAGGCTAAGAAACGATTATCAGGTATGTGTATCACCGGTATCCTAAAATTAATATACCGTGGAAACGTTATTGAACGAGTAATAGATTAACAAAAACTCATGCACATTCACATAGCGCCTCGCCTTGCAGAACGATTTTAATTCGAGTACGATTCAACGAACGATTCCTCGCCCGTTCATAACAAACATTTATCTTCTACAATGTAAAGAAACGTGGATCTTGAAACATTTTTCACTGGGCTTCTCTCACGAGTGTTGACACCATTAAGACGATGTGATACACGTTTTCTCGCATTTCAAAAGATTTTCAGTAGCGCTACCTCTTTCAAATTCATGACCATCAGAGAATTGCTTAAATTATCTCAAGGATGTTTTACATAAACTGTTTGGTCCAAATGAAACCTATAAGAAAAAAATGGAATAACAAGTAATCGTAAAAACGTTTATTTCGGATAAAATTAATGCCAAAAAATGCTACTAAATTAGTACGAAAAAAATATTGCTATTATCACAAGACTTTGTTCTCCACTTTATAAAATTGAGTCAAACCTTCCGAAAGCGTATGACTTTTTAGGAAAATATTTATTATATTTTTGGTGTATTTTTATCGTACGTTCAGTAATCCTGAAAAATCGGAAGTGTCCCAGACGCCTATAAAAAATAAATTATCCATGAATCGATAAAAGAAAATATTTTGAAAAATTGAGTAATTCGTAAACACCATCGGCGTAATTTCATAAGACAAAAACTGACGTTTTTTGAAGACTGGTTAAAGATTTTTAATAACTAATATATCAGACACTTTTCGGCATTATTATTATTGGTCAGAAACTTTGATAGATTTTTGTCAAGAAACTTGCTTTACGTCTTCAGTTTTCATTGTTTTTTTTTATCACATTTCGTTAAAGAATAGTTTTAAAAAGCGCACGCATCACCACTGATTTAATCGCACAGCCGAACACGAAAATAGCGTTTTGCCTTTACATCAGCGACACAATCGTAAAACGCTGTACGATTTTAGAGACGAGGGACTCATAAGTTGTCATGCTTTCCTTTCAAGCTACGAGCCGACGGCCGCTTGAACACCCATTCTTTTTGCGTTGGGACATAGACGTTGGAACGACACAATAATGAATAATATAGAAAAAAAAAAAACCAAACCTTAATGAAAAAGCTTTTGAGCATTAAGGCAAAGCGTAAGAGACTATAAATGATGGTCGATTGCGACAAGCTGACGAATAACAACCGTCGCGCTGAGCGAACCTCGTAGAGACTTAAAGGAGCACACGTTTTTTTCCGAAAAAGTTTTAACAAAATCTCCATCGTGATGCTGTGTAATTCCTGCTGTATCCTGCGATAATAAGGCACTGTCACTTAATCTTTCTATCGACCGGGCCACTCGCTTTCCCTAGACCTTTTCGTAAGTACTATACGCACGAAAAGAACGCCATAATTAAGAGCTCGGTACGTAATAGTTCAAAGCACATTAGCATTCAACTTTAAATGTTAAAAAGCATATGGTTATTGGGAAAAGGTCGTTTTGGAAGAAGCGCATACGCTAAGATCGAGAATACCGAGTCAGGGAACCAACAAAAAAACAAACC
Organism: Clistopyga incitator; assembly: GCA_947507545.1. Classification (NCBI taxonomy): domain Eukaryota; kingdom Metazoa; phylum Arthropoda; class Insecta; order Hymenoptera; family Ichneumonidae; genus Clistopyga; species Clistopyga incitator. The sequence goes on along the minus strand of OX382191.1, from coordinate 4,103,236 downwards.
AGTAATGATCAGATTGCACAGTAACGAAAAAAAAAAAACAAAAACAAAAAAAAACACAAACGTAAGAAGCTTAGGTAAGTGCTGGGCATCCTTTACACTCTAGAAGTAGAAGTTTTCGATGATTCAACGAGAATGGGTGTAGTGGTGACCGCGACGGTATGAGATCCGCGCCGAGGCGAAAGCGAAAGATTGGCAATGTTCGTAAACGATGGTCCCTAGAAAAACAAAAAAAAAAATGACGAGTGAAAGAGAGAGCCAAAGAGTCGTGGACCAAGTTCACGAGTCTGCCCTCGCGCACCGTTTGTGAATGAATAAATATTGTACCAAGAAAAAAAAAAAAAAAAAGACACAGCACCCAAACACTAACACAAAAAAGCGTTGTCGACGAGAGGAGATATAGTATACGATCTAACGAATGGAGAATGGCGAGGAATACAAAAACGTGTTGTTAATTGAGAAAGGCGAAGATCCGGTGGAAACGAGAGATCGTTTGGACAGCGAAAATGAAAATAATAAAAATATATTAAAAAACAGGAAAAAATGAGGCGAAGCAGCAAAAAATTGAATTTGATTTAGCAGGGTGGAGGTAGCGGTGGTGGATCGCAGAGGTACTCCTCGTCGTACGGGGGTTCGTCAACCTCAGCTCCATACGACGATAATAAGAGGTCCTCCTCCTCGGCGGTTTACGAGGACAAGCGGCAGAGTGATCGTGCCTCGTCTTATCATCGGGCCGAGGAGCGTCATTCCGCCTCTCGGAGCTATGTACCTCCACCACCTCCTCGAATAAGCGATATGGCACCTCCGACACCGAGATACACGACCTCGAGTCGTGGAAGAATAGCCCACGGTAATTCGAGCTTTAGAGGGCGGATATCGACACGGGGCGGACGAGGCTTTCATCGTGTGGGCACACGGACGTCGGACGTCCTCTTGGCCCGCAAACGAACCCTCACGTCGCTCGACTATCGACGCAAGCTGCTTGGCTCGCGCTCCCGCGACTACATTCAACGTGTTCGCATGGCCACGACCAAATTGCGAAGGAGGTAAATAATTAGCACAAATCACTTAAGACAAAAAACAAAAAACAACAAAAAAAAATCAAAACCCGACAAAAAAAACCGCAAAAACAAAAAAAGTACAGATCGTTATTGAAAAGTATAAATAGTAAGGCGCTTGTTGCTTGTACACAACGCCGTTGCTTGCGACGTCGTCGTTATTCCGACGATCAGCGACCGGCGGCGTCGATGACCTGAGTGTCAAGACGCACAAATAAATAGTCAAAACCCAGAGTCTAATTGAGAATACATAAATATATATATATATATATGTATACATGAACGAGCGATGATCAATACGAAACCATCAGCCACTGCCGAGAGGCAAGCTTTTCACAGGTTTCCCAACGAGATATGGATATTATGCACTATCCGCTATTACTACTACTACTACTACTACTACTTCTACCGCTACTACTGCTACTGATCTCGTTACGCGTAAACGCAAAACTTCCGACGCATCCGAAGACTGTGTCAGTTGCTTTTGCGTAACGGAAATCCTAGTGACAAAAAAAAAAAAAACGTATCCCTCATATACGAATATTCAAAAAATACAACCTTTGTACTTTCCGATCTCGTAACTTGTTATTGCGATTATACAATGAGTATCCTAGAGGACGTATTTCTGTAATTTATTGAAAATATAAAAAAAATGTAATAAGGTGTGCGACCGTGCGAAGTCACGAGAGCACTACCGATGCGAAAAAGAGCAGAAAATTTATGAGTCATTAGAACCGAGCAGAGAGATGAATTGATTTTTTGCGATAATGGAGAAATATTGATAATATATATCGCGCGATGATGTTTTACTGTGTACATCGTTCAACAAAGAATTTGGGCTGACGATTGTACGATGAAAAACCCGATGATAATGATGATGGTGATGATGATGATAATAATGGAAAAAATGAACGAAAAAAAAAAAAAAAAAATAGAAAAAAGTGGAAAAATAATGTATGTCAACAAAATCCAAATTGCTGTGCCGTTAGCGGTGGTACTACTAGGCTGGCCGGAAGTAAAAAGGAACCAGGGACAGGATCCAGCATGAAGGACAAGGATAGAGAGATGGCCAAGGCTATTAACGCTGAATTTTCCGACGATGATGAGAAGGACGAGGACGTCGAGAGCACATGGGATGAGGATGAAAAGGTAAATAGTTTTCTTCGTCTCTGTTGAGATAAATATTCGCTTATAAATACCGTTAAACATTTTTCTTTTTACCTCAAATTATTTTTGTTCAGCCTCACGAAGACGAGGACGAGGAAGTGGACACAGAGAAGAAGGTGAAGGAGGTCAAGAGAAAGAAGGAAAAACAAGAGAACCAGAATATCGAAGACGAAGACGGAAAGGAGGAAGATGGCAAGGAAGACGAAGAGGAAGAAAAACCTGAGGTAAGATATAAGATCCATGTAATATCAGGAAGTGCTTTTGTGATATATAGACTTCATTATGTCAACAAAGTTCATATACATGTTTCAAATAAAAATGCTTTTCTTGTCGTTTTCCCTTCTCAATAATAACAAAGATATGCCGTTTCTCGATTACATGGAAAATTTTGAATTTTTACACTAATTAAATTGTTAATAATAATTTATACACTTTTCAAGAAAATTAGTATTTTCGTTCTTGCGTGTCATCAATGCACGTTTACAAAAGAGAAAAAGCTGCCGTTTTTTTAACAACCTAAATTGGAGAATATGAATTTGATTAATTATACAATAACGGAATTGTTTACAAACTGACGTTAACGTTTTTCACACGAGCAGGAAGACGAAGACGAGGCCGAAGACGGTGACAACGAGAAGGGAGATCGAGCTGGAGGATCCGACGAGTTGCCCAGCAGACGTGACGGTCGTCGTTTCATCAAACTGAATTGTCCCCACTGCGCTCACCACAGTGTTACTTTCAAAGAATACTCTCTGCATCTTTATTCCGGTCGTCACAACACCGCGATGCGAAGAATCGCTGCTCGGCACAAAGCAACATTGGCTCGCATGAGAGTCGTTCAGAGGCAAGAGCAAAGACGCGTTGAAGTGAGAGACGCGGCCCGTGGAACTTTACCCTCTCGAACGATGTTCTGTCCGATCTGCAAACTCAACTATCGTTCCCTCAAAGCGATGCACCATCTTTCAGAGTCTCACAGACAAATGAAACGTTTCCTAACTCCTTTCTGTCGTGTTTGCCGCATACAATTTCGTTCGCCAATGCTGTACGAAACTCACGTCTGTTCATTGGATCACATCAAGGTACCTATGGATAATATTGTGAGTTAGAGGTGAATAGAAAATTGTGGTGAATTTTTGGACACTAAATTAGCTTTGTTTTTCGGCTTTCGCAGCGTAAAAGCTTGGTCGAGGATAGATTGACCACCGGCAATGGAGAAGCCGAAGCCGATTCCAGTGGCCCCGAAGAAGACGACAAAGAAGTGAATTTGAACAATTTTATGACATTGGACTCGGTCGGCGACGTTGATGGTAATTATCGTGGACGATTTTTCTGTCTTTTCATCTTCTAATTGCACAGAATTTTTATGCCTGTTGATAAATTGTGTCCTGCTGAAAACTATAGAAATACGCCTTATATTTACAATACTTTTATAAACAGCTTCACTCAAACATCCGCTTTATTCTATGAGATCCGACGATAATGATTACGCTCAATTTGTAAGAAATTTCTTTATTACAAAGGATTCAGCTTTAACGGAAATTCCTTTGTTCATGAATATTGTGCAAGTACGACTAATCACGACACTTTACTAATGTTTTTTTTTTATGTTCAGCAGAGGAAGAGGATGAAACCGCGACTGCCGCAGTCGGTGAAAAGAAGAAGAAAGAAAAGCCCGAGCCCACTGAGGCGCCACCAGTCGAGGTGGAGAAAAAACCGAAAAACAAACAAATGATCAACGTCGGCGCCGAGTACATAAAGCGCCCGGCAGTGCAATTTTGCGAATTGTGCAAGGTTTACCTGCCGCGGAACGAGAATAGCGAGCGAGCCGTGGCTCTGCATTGCTCCACCAGAAGTCATCTCAAACGGTACATATATTTCACTTAATATTATTCTTTGCGATAATTAAAACGATACGACGTACCGATGTACTATTCAATTTGCTATGAGCTTTAATTTCTTGGGAATTCATACATTCTTCGGAGAGACAATAATAAAAAAAACACAGTATCATGACTGTTGGTTTTTTTATGTCTCAAAAGCTCTGTAAAAAGAATGTTGGTCTTTATGAAAGATTCATTTCTCAAAAAATGTAATATGTTCTTTGCCCCATTATAATGGAGCGCTTAAATGAAATTGCGGTCTTAAAATCACATAATTTAAATCAAACAGTATCGTTAATGAATAACAAGCCAATTACAACGAAAATTGATTTTAACCTAAATGGTAAAAAAATAATTTTCCGCGTCAGTTTTGAAGTCACATCGCCTTGAACAACAGGAACTCAGTCCTGTCGAGTTTGTTGCAATGAATAATTTTCTTTAACCGCTTGAATTTCAACAGATATAGACTTTGAGAGTGTTTGTTTTACGGTAGAGCGCAACTTTCCAGGTACGTGAGAGACAACGACGACAAGGCATTGCGTCGACAGGCGGAAAGGATACATCTTCAGACATCGTCAACCTCGACGACCACCAACTCCACGGCGAACGCAACAAACTCGACGGAAAACGCGAAAACGGAAGTGAGCAGTCCCGAGCAGTCGAACGCGAATAACGACAGCGGCAATATCAGCGCAACTTCTCCGGTCAACAATACAAGCAACACGAATCAAGCAGCAGAAACGAGCGAAACTCCCGTCGAGCCAGAAGTAAACGCGACTGTGGAAGCGGAAAAAGAGCCCGAGACAACAAAGGAAACTGTGGGCGACGAGGAAGACGAGGACGAGTATCGAGGCGACATCGGCGACAAATTGTGGGACGACGTCGACAAAGATCTCGGCGATATTCTCCGGGAAGCCGAGCCCGGCATGAAATCCAGCGACGACGAGGATTCTCGCTACGATCGTTTCCGCAATTCTGAAAAAGCGGCGTCCCAGTTGAACAAAGAAAAAGCAGAGGGGAAAGACGAGGTGAAAGAGGAGACCGCAAACGTCTCGCCTAAAAAACCCGAGGGCAAGGTCAAAGCCGAAAAGGCGGATAAATAAACACAAAACACGCAATTTCATTGATTAAGATATATGTATTTTTTTTTTTAACGATCCAGCGAAAGCGACGAGGAGGACAAGAACGAATATGTCTCCGGTGAAAGTTCCTTCGTACACGAGGCCTAACACTCCGAGCGATGCTTAATGCTGCCCGAGTGCTATGCAATTTTTACGACGAATTTCATCCTACACTTGTGGGCTATACGAGTCGTGTATGGATTCGACACGGCGCCAAAACTTTGTATGTACCTCTTCGAGTCCGCTATTCTTATTATATTAAATAGTAAATCCTGGACTCTGATAAACGTGTTACGGTTTTGACTCGATACTCGCGGTAATACGCTGAAGAAGAGATGACGCGAAATGCCGAAATCGGCGCTCGTATTTTCAGCGAACTACAGGCGAAATTTCACAATTTCGGGCCGATTAAAATCTGAATCGCTTGATAGAGATAATGAATAATTAATGTCGAACGTAAGCCTAAATACATTGCAGTGTGACACAATCAAAATGTTTAAGTATCAATATCGATGACTGAATTTGCATCGTCACAATCACGAATTAGACAATCGATGCAACTGCGTTTCGATTATGCACACGATTTGTTGTAGTATAAATGTTTCGAATCAACTCACGTGAATTTCGTAAAGAAACGTGTCTTTCGTTTATTAGTTTTTTTCGATTAAAAACTGTGTCTCGGTATTAAAACGATAAATTGAAGTTTATTCATTTCGTGATTGTGAGCAGATGGCGGCAATAAGCTGTTGATTGAATTCGATTAATGGATTTATATAATGTACATAAAATGATTTCCTTTTTAAGGCCCAAATAGGGCCATAAATGTGTAACTCGTAGTTACAAATGAGTAACCAATTATGTTTTTATTCATATCGTCAGAACAGACTGCCGGTATTTTCCCGGAAATTAATTCATCGAGATGCTAAAATTGAGAATACTACTATACTCCAGGATTTTTCGTCAGATTCCATGTCTTATAATGTCACGAAGCAATCAGACACTGACTATTTATGATAGATGTGCTCGTTTTGCATAAACCTTTTGCGACTGATAATACTGAATATGTATGCAACTTGAGAAGAGGAAACTGAAGGTTTAGCCAAAACGAACAGATCTAATGCATCACATTATAATATGTAGTCGTCTGTCTATTAATAAAGATTATACTACCGAAAATAAATGATAATACAATTATTGTTGCACATGTTATTGCAGAAAAATCCCCTCTATCAAATTCCGAACAATTGAACTTTGGGAAATGGATTTGAAGACTAGTCCCTTTGTATTGATCGATAAGGACATTCAATTTCGACTTTTTTGCTTTGTTTCACCGTAAAAGCACAGATTCGCTGTTATGAAGAAAAGAATTCTAATCGTCGATCTCTATTTTTATTACGTTGTCCTTTCTTCTTTTTTTAAGTAATGGCGAAGGTGATGATTCCAACTTTTACCTAAAATAAGGAAAACATGAGACTTTGAATTCTGCAGTTATCAGTTTTGCTGCCCTTTCTTGAAGAACTGTTCTTGTGAATTTAAAAAACTGATTTATTTACGAGCCGCCACAAAAAACAGTATTAAATTAAGCTTAATTAAAATCATATCAAAGTTGTAATACTAAGTCGATGTGCGACCGAATGTGACTGTACAGTGGGCTGAATCCGGAACTGTGCCCGCACGGTGTCGACACACCGTGTAGGTCTCTCTAGCGGCACGACGTCACCGTGCCGCTACCGTACCAGAGATGACCGTACCGACATATCCATCTGGCTAGAGACTGACGGATGTTTTTTTAGCGCCTCTACATTGCCAAACTTCCAAGCAAATATTCGATTCGATTAGAATTCTCGATTTGCTTATTGATAAATCATTTTGAAATACAATAATTATTGAAACCTTTTTCTTTCCAAAAAACTCAGCTAATTTATTGAGCATCACTGCGACAACAAAAATTTGTTCTTGAACATGATTTCTACACTAAAATAACTAATCCGTGCTTTTTAGCAATATGTATTATGTGTATAGTTATACAAATTAATGATTAAATTTAAACGTCTGATATTTTCAAGTCTTATGCCTAATCGCAACGTCCTAAAATTCTTATCATCAAAACGAAAGTTCAACTGAAAATCGAGCGATCGTTAAAGTTGCTTATTTCGATCAGCTGTTTCTCCAAACACTTGACAAGCAGCTCGACATAAACAGAGCGTTACGCGTCTCAAAACAACTGCCGGTCTTTGTTCACGTGCATCCGACGATAAACAAATCGCATCGATAACGTAACAACGCCTTATCACTAAAGCTATCGAGGAAAACTCGAAGATCTTTGATACTTAACGTACATTTTTTAACTCGGACTCAGAAGTTATTTACGAAAATATTGAAAAAGAGTAGAGTGAAGGTTAACTCTATAAAATGATGTCAGAAGTCGAAGCTTCCGTGAGTATCCAATGTCAGGATCACTTAGCTGACACCACTGAAACTACCCACGAAAACATCCTCAACGAAGTTTCCACAACCAATCGACAAAACAACGAAATTCTTCGCTGCTTCGTCTGCGACTCAAAAGTCCAGGGTCGTCGCTACTCGTTGGCAACATGCAAGACTCAGAGCTCACGAGCTCGAGTTATCGAAAAATTAGGCGAGCTTGTCGGTGAGAGGTAGTTTCTCTTTACACTTATCATTAATTATTACTATTAACACTGTCTCAAAATTATTCGTCTTGTTATGTTTCCAGTTGTATTTTTTTTCTATCCATTATGTACTTCACCCCTCTAGATTTTAGAGTTTTTATCCTGGCTTTTGTGTAGAAAATGAAATTCTGAGAAAAAAAGACAAAATAACATATTATTATTATTAAATTAAATATCAAGCCGAGTGCTGGTGTAACATTCTGTATTAAAATAGTAGAGATGATATAAACATTTTTTAAACGTCATACTTTTAAAGTATTTTGTCCAAGTTTGTAGTGTTTTAAAGAAACCGGAGAATAAGTAATGTAATAATAATAATTTCTCTAAATTTTCTCAATATTATAGATGTCGATAAACTGTAATACTCTGCAAACAAAAATTATGATTTCTTTATGTTTTCATATCTTTTCCAAGTTTTGAAATTTGTAGATTTTGTATATAATATTCTGTATATAATAGTAGATTTCTATAAAATACTGCATACCACACTCTACGATTCATGAGTAAAACTATGAAAAATATCAATAGTTTTACAATGAAATAAAAATTTATATACCAAGTAGAAAAAATCAATAAATTTTCACCCGCAGATATGTAGTAGTCATCAACGAGGATGATGTCATATGCCGCAGCTGTGCGATACTTATAAACACTCTGGACCGTCTGGAGTCAGAAATGAAAAAGGTGAAAGCTGTGGTCCTGAGATTTTTGGAGTGCAAGTATTCGTTGGCCAAGGGTGAATTACAGGAAAGCGCTAATGCACCGAAGCCTGGACAGCCTCCCCACATAACTAGAAACAATTCCCAGATAAGCGACTACCACTCCAGAAAAAGAGGAGCACTCTCCGTTGATGATGGCAATGGCTCTGCAAAAAAGAACAAAAAGTCTGTATGGATGCAATGCGACAAGTGCAGATACACAACACTTTACAAAACTTTTATGGTGTATCACGTGAGGCAACACACGAAGCAAAAGATCCGATGCGACAAATGTGGTGTCGAATTTCCTGGACCAAAACCCAGCGCACATTGGTGCAGCAAAGACAGCGGAAGTGGAGATAATTCCGCGGAGTTGGACAATCACACAAACGGTACTTAAAACAGGCCTTTCCTCATCGGTGCTAAATATTATTTCAGTATTGATGAATATTTTGATTTATAGGAATTATAGGATGTTCTCGATGAGATAGGACTTGCAAAACGTAATCAGTAAACTTGTATCTTAGTTATTGTGGCTGATGATAGAACTATTATTTTCGTCAAACTGTGACTTTGGAGCGAGCGCTAGTCGGTTTCTTCGTTAGTTTAATTCACAACAAACTTCATTTTTACGTTTCGACCTCGCTCCAGGTGCTTTTCATAATTTCCCATTTTTGTTTGTTATACAATTTTCTTTTTCTCATTTATCATTTATACAATCGTGTGCATGTGTCTTAAATATATTACTTAAAGCTAAATTTTGTCAGAATAAACTCATTCTGTTTTTGGTTTCATTTTCATATTTCCTCCTCTTATTTGTTTAAAAAAATTTCGAAGCATCTAGTACTAGTAGTAGTAAAGGCTAATAAATAAACCCGTGCAAAGGATAGGTGCGTGGAAATTATTCTTATCCGGTAAACAATATTTAAAAAAAAATTGTTGGCGGATTTTATGTGAAATGATACATCTTACAGAGCCTCAACCGATTCAAACTGCTCCCCTGGAGACGATCGACCTCACAGGAACGGTTGACGATGTCGATACGGGTGGAAATTTACCTATACTGACGATACAGCCAGATCTTAAGACCTTGGCAGGTTCCGTGAAGGATGATCAAATTGAGTTGATCAGTCTCACAAATCCAAATACTCTACAGCTTCAGAATTTCCTATCTAACGGTGAGTTCTTGAGGCAAAAAATAAAATCCGCTCAGAATTGTTTGCATTCGCTTCTATACGGTTCGTCACTGACTTTCCGCTTCTTAGAAGGTTCTTTGAGAGACGGTCAACCAATATTGATGAGAGTCTTGCAGCAATTGGGAGTTAGCGAAGATATAAACCAATTGCCACTGCAAACTGCAATTCCCGTGACCAATAATGAGACTGGAATGGTTGTAACAGCGACGGATGGTTCGGCGAAGCAGATGTTGACTCTCGGCGAAGATGGTAGCTTGGAAATGGTCGCCGTCGACTGGGGAGATGTGAATCCTCCGGATCCAGATCCGGAAATGAACTTTTAATCATTGTTGCGAGTATAGCAACGATTCAATATTGCGGATGAAACCGGTATTATTTTTTCTTCATCTACATTCACTGCAACGCATGGCTTTAAGATTTTTTTTATTAGCACGCGATCGTTGAAAATAATTACACGAATTACAATAGAGTCTTGTTTCTTTTTCCGATAGCGAAAACTTTTCAGTAAGCTTTTGTCAATTTTTATTCTTGCTTATTCAATGCCTCAAAAACTTTGTGCCAGCCGCGCGGTATACTCGCAGCCATAGTCATTTTGGCGTCGCGCATGTTATTTGTTGCATGCAAAATCGATTGTCCGGCTCCCAGAATGGCGTTAACTCCTTCGTTCAAACGATTAGCGTTCTCTTTTACGACTTCCTGCGCCGCATTGCCAAATATTTCAAAAAGACCTTGCAAACCTGGTCTTCGAGTTGGCGCCTGTAAATAAAAATCGCGATTAGTCACGAGGCTCTTTTATCTTGCATTGTCGGCGAGGTCGTCAGTTAAGGAAGAGTCAATAGTGAATGAATAAATGTTTTATGAAAAATTCGTCATAACAATTCTGTATGATTCATATCATCATTTGAGTTCGATAATCTTTCTTGCTATTTCATTTGCGTTGCAATTCTCAATAAAAATAATAATTTTAACATTCATCTATCGATGGTGACGGATTTTCGATTACTTTTTTTCTCTGAACTCCTAATGAAGACATGGTGTTTTTTAAATATCTAATGCTACTTATGTTGAATGTTGAACAAAATTTCAAAGACAGTTTCTATCTGTAATAACGTTTGGTAAAAAATAGGAGATTTTTTTAAATACCTGAGTTACAACACTTGACGATGTCGTCCCTTGTCCTGGCAAGTCGTCGGTATTTTCGGTGATTACCTCTTCTGTTGTTTGTTGTAGTCCGTTATCTCCGGTGGTTTTTATAGTTACGGGAAATGAGGTAATGCTGCCACTGGCACTTCCGTTACCGGGAAAATTTCCAGTTTCGCTTGGCTGAAACCAAATTTCTTCAGTAAAACAGCGCAAATACTCATTAACGTGTAGCGTTTATGCACATTTCTATTAAACATTATACTCACGTTCTGTGTTGGGAGCTCATCTTCGAATTCCGGAAGTACGATATTTCCCTGACTGGCCTACACGAAAGAAGCCGATGTACAAACAAATTCACAACAAATGTTACAATAATTACTTGATGTCAAAAGTTTGATGCACATGACAAAATGATCGAGCATTGTTCATACTTTGCCCGATTCGTCTTCACTTGCGAATCTCGGAATAACGCGCGACGCCGGATTTCTTCGACCAAATTATAAATTCATTCCTATGTTCATTTTTTAATATTAATAAAAAAAAAAATTGAATTATGCATCATTATTATTTTAGAAACGATTGCAACATCAGAAATTAGTGTCGGATAAAATAACAGTATAAGAATGTTATTCCTACTCTCGTGCTTATTATGTTTTTAATGGTGCTTGTCTACATAAATAGGCAAATTGTTGAATCATTATTATTATTCAACTTTATTCAAAGTTTTTGCCGGTGATCGCCTCGATAAAATTACATACCTCTGCAAATGCGGCGGCGACAAACGCAAAAACGTATAAAAAATTAAGGAACATATCGTCTTTGAATCAGTCTTCCTGCTAAGATCGCATACAATAGAAATCTAAAACAATTTCAACACGACCCTCACTTATATTACAGATCTTATGTATGATGATCAAACGGGCCAAAAAGAGCCAATAAAATTAATCTTGATTCGGCTCGGTCCCAGCATTTTGCCTGTTGCGCCATATAATATTTCGGGATGTTGCTGCCGTCTTCATATTTCATCTAATCCCTTTATTGCGAATTGCCACTCTATTCCAACAATTTTTCATTATCGTTACTGTGTCGTATAAAACAACGTAAACGACACTGTTTTCGTCGTGACAAATAAAAATTATCACTTACCTCCAAACATTAACGATAGCCGTAATTCAAGAATCCAAACAGTTCCCGGTATAAAATAGCTCTGATAGCGCGATAAGATACTAAAAAGTTTAGTATTTTTCTAAATCGTTTTACCTACTTAAAATCGTACATAGTACAGTCATATACGCTTAGCAATGGCGCTAATTACTAACATTTATTCGACTCCTAAATTCAAATCAATAGTCACTTACATTTCTTGCACATTGAATTCGTTTTTCTGTAATTTGGAAAATTTCCGATGCTTGTTACTATAGATATCGATAATTATTGGTAGTTTTATGATGGTATAGACATCAATAAACATCAGTCCTTCAATAACACTTAGAACTATGAAATTAGGAGCGATTGAAATATTTTTTTGAGAAAATTGTTTAACTGATCATTTTAAGTCTCTCTATGACCTGAAATTCTCCTATTCTGAAGTTTTTTGAAATCAATTACCTCAGAATCACAATAATCGGCTAATGTATAGATATTTTTTGATCGGAAAGATTAGAGAAACTATGTTTCGAGAATAAAGTTCAACATATTCATTATAAGAAACCGGTATTTACTTTTTAATTTACAGTACATTTTATATGGTTCCTTCAAAATATGCAAAAGTAGCAGAAATGAAGTAACAAAACGAATCATCGGCTTGAGCTCGCTAAAATAAATCGCGAACAGAACAATTCCGCTCGTGCATTTGCATTTAACACTCAGAACTTCTGACGAATTTAGGATAAAGCTTGTTTTATTGACTATACATTTTTCCGTGCTATAAAAATGAATGCACTTTTTGCACAATTCTTTAGTTTCTTGCTGTACATTTTACTATACGGAATTCTAGGTCAAAAACATGCTAACCAAAATTCTGTGCTGTGTTCTAATAAGTGCTTTTGTAGTTGAGGTGAGGTGAAAATTCCTGTTTGGTACCACCTCGTCTATCTGGACTTTGATTAATCAAGACTCGGATAGACGCGGTCTTACCGTACATACCAAAGCTATCTCAGTCGCTTGTCAGGTCACTGTTTATACTAAATCTAGCGCGTTTATAAATATGAGAAAGTATGTTCATCGGTTTCGACTTATTTATAGAGAAAGCTTCGTAAATAGCGATGAAAATTTGCGATTGCTAGATTAAATTTGGTAATAGTTCATCCACTTATGAAAATTTGTGTAAAATTTTAAACGTCCACAAAAACTTGACTCTTTTAACGGTTTCGCTCAAATTCAGTACTAAACGTTGTATTACATTATTCAACTTTCATGCGAATTCTTGACCCGATAGTTAAGAGTTTAATCGAATTAGGGCGTTGATATTTTTCGAAGATTCTTGCAAACCTAGTAAAATCGGAGCGTGTCAAGCGACTTTTATAAACTTTGTACCAAGCAAGCAATAAACTTCGTGCATGTGTTTAACTGCTTGTCGTCCAGACATTGCCGCGTGTCTTACTCTGCCTGCATATTATGTTGAAACATAAAATGATTACGTACCTTTTCTTAATTGCTTCATCTCTCTTTCGACGAGTCTTTCAATGTCGTTTTGAACTATTTGAGTATTTGGTCGGGCGACATCGCTTATATTCGTTCTGAAGGTTTGTCACGACGTTTTTTATCGTTTTACACAAACCATGATTGTTCTTTCAACTGGTTCGCAACGTTTATTCGATATACCCACTTTTACGACGAGATGACTGTTCCAAAACGTTTTTTCCGGTTTTTCTTTCATTTTTTCGCCACGGCAACTGTTCTTAAACTTTATTCAATTTTCGTATTGTTTCGTGGTAATGACCGTTTCGTTCCTGTTTGTAATCTCCCTACAATTCCGTCGCGGTGACAGTTCTGCAAATTTTTACGAAATTGTCGTATAATTCTCCGTCAGTATATTTCGAATAGCCACGACGAAATAATAGGAAAATTCAGAAGATGCAAAAACAATTACCACGTCGGAAAAATGGAAAAACCTGACAAAAAAATCAGAACATCATAATAAAACAAGTCATCTTGTTGTAAAAATGGGACGAATCGACTAAATGTTGCGTAATAGTTAAAACAAGGATCGCGTTTTACCAAGAACGATAAAAACGTCGTGACACAGTTTTAGGACGTAGATAAATGACATCGCTTGATCATATAATCAAATGGCCCAAGACGACCTTGCTAAAACCGTCATGCGACAGTTATCACCCGTTGTCGCAAACGACAGAGCACATGGAATAATTAAATTCAAAAATTGGATTTTTCATCCGAAATCATTTTCAATTGTTCATTTTATTCCCAAGTCGCGTTCTGTGCCTCAATCAACTAATGTGCAGGAAAAAATCCAAGACGTAAGTATAAATATACAGAAAAAGGAAGTACTACAATTACGTACTCTAGTACGAAAAAAACGAAACTATGTAACTGAATCTTTCTTTTTGCAGCTTCATGAATTCAATCGCCCTATCCATGTGCATGTAAATTGAATTGTCGATCAAAAGGTAAACATACAGAGGAATAAATGGACTAGCGATCAACAAAAGTACTGAATTTCAACCTGAAATTATTCATTTAAGGGATCAAATAAGGACCCGGGCGGGATAGAAGGTTTCCTCACACGTTTGCGTGACGCAGCAATCGAGGCCATTCATGATGCTGACCGGAACTTTGCCAATGAGATTGCCTCAATCGTAAAAATTGGGAATGCAACTTTGAATGCTGTTGAAACCATACTCGCTACAAAGGTGGTGAAAATTCTAGCGTCAATCCGAAAAGCTGGAGCAAAACCGTTGCGTCGTTTCAAAGAGAAGAAAAATAATCAGCAGAAATTAAATATTTCGCTGCACTTGTAATACTACGGACAACCATAAGATTGACGTAACTGCCTTAAGAAATATGTATGTGAGAATTTACATAAATATTTTAGCAATCGTTTCCTGCAGTTTCAAATAAATAAAACCGCAATGAAGTCGCAAGCATCGACATAATTATATCCACTCCTCAAATGGTTAAGGATAATCGCAGCAGCTATAACTTGAGCTATAATTTGAAAAAAAATAATACATATGAGGTATTCCGTACCACCTCGACCTGGGTCTGAGCCTCCACCTTTTTGATTTCATCCTCGATTTTTTATGTTACTGTTCTATCTCTAAACAGCAATCACAATTATCATTAATAAAAAAAAAGAGTTACAAAAATAAGAAAATAAAATCCAATTACAAATTTCGAATTAATCTGCAGAGTTATTTATTTTTGATCACGGAACAAATGACATTTATGATTTCTAAGTAATTTGAGAAAAAAGCTACGTCAGCTATGAATTCAACGATAACGTGACGTCGGGCTCTTTAAAAATTCAAAGTAATCAATCTGCGAGATCCGGATTTATCCGTCGTAATAGCATATTTCGTAGTTTTTATTGTATGCACTGCATGACAAAAGAGAACGCATAATTCAAATTTTCGCGCCAAAACCTACAAATTCGGAAAAAAGACCACGAGCGCAAATTCCCTAGGGCGCGTTTGTTTTCTAGTAACTTTCGTCCCGCTGTCTCGGCCACCCTGGATTTTCAAATTACAAACACAAACAGTTTTCTGTTGCTTCTGACATGGCTTGGAAAATAGGTTACACCTACGGTTATTGCCTTTATTAGTCAATATATTTGTTGTATCGTGTGTCGTACGACGGTGATAATAGTGAATATGCGTTCCGACGTTTTCGAATTGGATATCGAGAGTATTTTGGAGTGCCCAGAGAAAGAAGAATTCGATATTTTGAAATGTCTCGCTGAGAACAATCAAGAATTCCAATTGAGAGTGGATGGAACGATAGAAACTTATTTGGCTCTGGAAAAAGGTGCGTTTCAACGGCGTTTAATGGAATTTTTTGTTAAAAACCTTAAAAACAATTTACACCGTGGAATAATTGAAAACGTAGCTCAACCTTCTCTTGTATCCAAAAGATCGGTAATATCGTGTCAGTGGATTTCTAACATTTTTATTTATCACTTACGCTGTATTTTAGATTACCTACAAAGATGCGAAGCTGATACGGAGCTCCTTACACAGCTGCACACCGATAAAAAAGACACGGCTGCTAAGCTCGATAATGTTGTTCTGGCGCAGAAACTT
The DNA here is from genome assembly GCA_947507545.1 of Clistopyga incitator. Taxonomy (NCBI): domain Eukaryota; kingdom Metazoa; phylum Arthropoda; class Insecta; order Hymenoptera; family Ichneumonidae; genus Clistopyga; species Clistopyga incitator. The sequence goes on along the minus strand of OX382191.1, from coordinate 4,087,025 downwards.
CAGAGTAAAAAACTGGCTATAGCGATAAAAAAACAGGCTAAGTTGCGAGAAGAAATCGATGAGGCAAAGATTACCAAAGAAGGTATATCGCTGGAAATGGTTGATTTGGATCAAGGTATGTACCATTTTTTTTATTTTCTGCTTAAACTCTCATGGTTTGTCTGTGATCTTTAATCATTCTTAATGTATGGACTAACGTATGATTTGATTAATGTTGAGAGTAATAAATTACTGTAATATGCCCGAGTACTAATCACTGTTCGAGGTTTTACGTGGTACAAATACACTTCTTTTTTTTGCTTTGAGCTGTCTTTTAATACTAAAGTTTTTCTCAACTTTTTTCAAATGTTTTTGCACTTGCAATCGTTGTTCCAATAATATTTAGAGCCATTGCCTTACAATGATCAACAATATACAGTGAATTGTTGTGAATATACTGAAAATAATGAGAAAACTCGTTTTTTTCATGTGTGCTCTGATACCGTTGATCATTTAATACATAAATAATTCATAACTGCATTTATTTTGCTCCAGCTAATTTCCAAAATTCGTTTTTTTCTCTAACTGTTTTTATTATTTTACAGAAATGAAGGATGCAAAAAGACAGAGGAAAGATTTATGGACGAGCATAAAAAAGGCATGTTCGGTTTACAAAGAGAATCTGAATTTCCACATAGAATATACACCCCATGAGGACCATGAGTCCGTAAAAGTGACATTTTTTATTCATCAGAATCCTGATAAGAATAATTATTATGTCAATCTCATAAACTACAAAAACAGCTGGAAAGGTAAAAATTGGGTCATATTCGACTCGAATACAGAATAAATATTTGCAGAGTTTACAAAATTGCAATATTTTTTACAGTGGGTCGCATTGAACCAGCACTCAAGGAAATACATTTGGAGGAGCTCAAGGCTGCTATTGACATCACGAAATCCCTGGATATCGAAGGTGTCATTGTTTTCCTGTGTAATTTGAGAAATGTATTTTCTAAACATTACTTCAAATGACAATACCCACAAAAGCATCGCTTGCGTACACAATTTACTTGTTTTCTCACTGATTCTACCAAAACTGATAGAAATCGAATTTCACCGCCATGACACGCTATTTTTCTAGAATGCCATTTATTGTGTAAATATTTTTTATATCGCCAATGTTTCTGCGGGACATACTGCAGCTGGTTCGTAAAAAAGAATAAACAATCGGTATCATATCGGGAATTTTCGATATTAGTTACAAAAAATGTGGCACAATCTCTCCTTGAGCATTAAAACTACATAAAGAGTTGCTGCTCGTAAGAAATTTTACAAAAAACCACAATGTTCATAATGACATTTAAAACCTCAAAATTTCTTTGAAGCAGTACCACCATCGTAATTTTTTTTACTCGCACATAGCCGTACTCACCAATATTTCAAAGATGCACCAAATTTTCGTACGAGCTCTAAAAATTAAAAAAACATGGAGGGAACTTTCAGTCGAACAACGATGCATTTGACTTCTGACGGTCGATAATTTTATTTGTTCAAATATATTATCTGGTTCGGGCAAATTCAAGATATAGGGATTGGTTCTAGCGGAAAAATTCGAGATTCAGAGATGAGGATTAAAGTTTTAGAAGATACTCTTGACGTAATGATAATTAAGGCATTTCACTGGTATCGTTGATCTATTGGATAAACGACGAATATAATAAACTGCGGCTCGTTATTTTTGAGTTTACCATTCTCGTGCTTATAACCATCTGCAAGACACAAAAAAAAATATAGGTATTCGATAAAAGGTTAAATAAATTCGTTGCTTAGAAATCTCGCATTGATTTGTTAGAAGAGTAAAGCCTTTATTGATAAAAATTAAGATACCTAAAACCTCTTTGTTACAGACACACGATTCGTTACATATACAATCCAATTTGTTATAATGTTTAATCGCAAGGGTCCTTATCAAAATATAACGTTACCGTCGATTATCGACGATCAACATATCTTTTCCACCTTTATTCTTCCTAGCTTCATTTCATATCCGACGATTGTTTCATTACATTTTTTTTTTCAATGTTTGATTTATATCATTTTTATCGTTTGTTCTTATTTTTTCTTTATTCTCTCTGATCAATGATTATTTTCGTTAAGTGGTCGAATTGGAAATTAGAAACTGCAAATCACAGCGTTGATAAATTACTTAGAAGCTAAAGTTACATACAGGTCTCTCCTTCAATATCGTTGCGTACGTGTATAGTACTGCACTTACGACGCATTATAAATATTTCGGTAATCGATTCTTACGTGCGTAGTATACACGCATCCACATACGCTCACCATCCATGTACATGTACGAAATTCTACATTGCCTTAGAATACTTAACAGTTCAATCATCAGTGTGACTCTCGAATCCTACCTATTAAAAACTAGCAGTCAGCACCGACGGCATCTTTTACGCATGATATAATTCTCAAGGCGCGAATCTTCTTTTCACACGCGACATTTTCAAAATCCTTCAGAACTTTTTCTAGCTCAACAGTTGTCAATAATTGCAAAATTACCAATGTTTTCATCAAAGAAAATTAGACAAAATCTTTTCTTCAATTTATCAACAAACTCAGTCAATTAGGAATATGTTCTGTAAAAGATTATATTTTTTTTCAATGATCTACTGCAGTAATCGTTGCCATTTTGAGAGGAAAAAATGCTTTTGAAATTAATTGTTGGGTGTTTCAAGTATTTACACAGTCAAGCACGAATAAAATCAAAAAATGCTATTTAGAATTAATAAATAGGTTTTATTGTTTTCACAAAGTTTTGCAGATTAATTAAAAACAGCGAAAGACTACTGACTCGTAGGAAACAACTGTAAGTTTACAATCAAAAATATTCGAAATATCTGGCCAATTAATGTGCAGAGTATTTTTCAGGAAATCAAATTACTCGTTCTCTATTAAAAGTGTCAAAACATTCCGGAATATAATTCGACGACTCAACAACAAAAAATAAATGCCTTTTGCAATGCAATCAATCACGGCTCTTGTTTAATGTTAACTTTGCAGAAACGATTTAAAAAATGTAGCTGTGATTTTATTAGCATGAAGGTATGGAGCTTCCGTAATGAAGGAAATAAGAGCTTTTCACGTTGGATCAATCAATCCGCTTGACGTATCGATAACTGGAAAACCCTCAAGGATTCCAAGTACAAAATTGACTGGAACGACTTGGGTACGTGGAAAAAAGGAACGGGCCCGAGGGATTTATACTTATTACGTATGCGCTGTGCGAGTCAATAGCAATTCGTCTCTATTGGCACGAGTCAATGTGAGGTCAAGCGTTCTCGCCCACTGCCAATTAGTGAGTCGCGAACGCTGAGGGCCCCGGTAAGTTAACAGATTTTATTCACTTCGTTGACCCGCATGACCGTACGTATTTGCTCGACCAATCGAGAACTTAATTACTGGCCGAAATCTCGACGACTGGAATCGATCGAACTTTCTACGTAGTAGAATTCCAGCCATCGGTGACCATCGGTGTGTCATAACTGTATAACTAACTTTCTCTCTCATTTCTCTCTCTCTCCTTCTATGTTGAATACGCCTTTACAACGTGATAAGCGAAAAGTCCGGCCCACCAATGAATCTCAATTATTTTTATAATTTTCCTCTTGTTCGTTTCAGTAGAAAAACAATTGAGACTCTACGCGCAGTATTTATTCTTTACATTACTGGACAGAATTTCACATCACAAAACGGAGAGAATTTTTTGAATGCTCTAAGGTACATAATAACTATACAAAAAACTCACTTGTTCGGATAAATATTCAGCGTTAATAAACGAAATTTTATGCCACCATTTTTATACTTACATTTACTTAATTTTTACGGCAAAAATGTTTAGTACCAAAATAGTACAGAGGCAAAGTAGTTACGGTTAGTGTTTAATAATGCTGCTTACTCTTTACTATCGATACTATTTTGACGATTGACATAGTTTTATTTTATAGTGTCATAGAGAAAAAAAAACGATAATCGTTGGTTAATAGCTGCGAGGATTACCACGATTATTAGAGTCTACTCCAAAATTCTCTCCGCGTAGTGATTTGGTCTTTCGATTGAGCTGGACTTTAAGCTCTGCACGAAAAAAAACTTGTCACTATAGTACACTAAAGTATATAATATAATAAAGGACAGGACAGTTAAAATTTATCGTTAAATTCATTTTAACATTACAGCTAGTCCGAATGTTTGGTATCGTCGTCGGGGGACAGGGACAATGGTAACTATTTACAATGCACACAAAAAAAAAAGAATGCCTATCATTTAACGATATTACTGTGCTATAATTAATTAACTACGCTCTTCATTAGGTCGGATAACCGAGGGAAAGGGATGGTGCGACGTATAACGCGTGTTCACCACGCAATTCATATTCTCGTAGGAAAAAAACGTTCATTGGTCGCCACTGTGTAAACTATTGGCAATATTTAATTCTTCTAATTACTTGAAAAATTATTATAACTATATTTCATTATAATTTCGCACGAACGTATTTTTTTCCTTCTGCAACTGCCGGATGCTCCAAAAAATCGAGATCGACATTTATCCGCGATCGATCGTCGCGTCTTCTGGATCCGATAGATTTAGAACGGGAATTGGCACACCCCGACTCACGTTGACAAGATACTTTTTTATTATTCGTCACTTTCAAGCGCTTGTGCTACGAGATATGTGTTTGGGTGTTTTTTTTTTGTTTTTTTTTTTTCTTTCTTTAGACAGGCGTAGGGTAATAATATATATATAATATTATTTTGTATACTACTCGAGGGTCGCGGCGAACGATACATTACCACCACCGGAGGCCGCAGCCGCTGCCGCGTGGAACAGTGTCTGGGGCAGCGGGGGTCGTGGTGACGTCACCTCTGTGGGGGTCTTCGTAGTGGTCGGACAGTCGTTCGCCACACCATAGACCTTCGCGTGATTTACTTCGAGCGCAACGGTCAGATCGGCCAAGCCTGCGTCGCACAGCACCGGGTTATCTGTTGAATACACCAAAAGAATATTTAACCGTTCAAAAAAAGACAATCAATTTCGGGGACGAATAAGCATGTGGAATAAAACAAATTTCAATCACATTTACTGAATATTTTATGATACCTGGAGATCGCACATACGATCCCATTTCAAAATTTGATTTTATTAGAATTTTGGTAGTTTTCGAGTAAGTGAAAATCTACGGAAAAAATTTGGAAAACATTCAAAGTACAAAGACCATTGAGTTTCGATGGTGGCATAAAGACAAAAAATTGGTAATAAAGTGAGATGGAAAAATGTTTTAGTAACAAGATTGATACGATTTAGTTTTGTTTGATGTTTTTTTTTTAAATCGCCGCTTTGTTGTCGGATGCATTTCATTGTCAAGCATTCCATGTTTTTGAAATGTTCATTTATGATCATTTTTAAAAAACGTTCACTTGAAACTGATACATGAATAATCCTGTGAAACATATCCGAAGTTGGCAAAATTTTGAAACTTTGCCGCAGAAAAAATAAAACTCCGAAAATTAGGGATAGGACATTTTACTTGAAAAATAATGTTTTTGATTTTTATTCGCGAATCTATTTTCTCGTTATACTCGCATCTTAACAATGTCTTGGCATTATTATTAAGATGAATTTTCTTTGTGTGCTCAATGTTTTACTTGTTTTCGCAACACTCTAATAGTAATCCAATTAAATGTCGAACTTGATTAGAAATCTATATGCCAAACATCCGTAATAATAAAAATATTGAAGAATAAAAAAGAAGGCAAATTGTATGAGGCCTATAAGAATTTCGTTGATGAAGCGGGACCCTAGCAATCTTTACAACCGTCTTGTTTTTGCGTAAAAACCACCGGGTGGTTTTTTGCAAAAATTAAACTGTAAAGCAGTCATAACAACTGCAAAACCAAATTCAGTAACCCCTTTGGTTGTCGACGAATCTACACGAATGTTAAAACTACTGTTCAGAGATTTAATATTCGATCGTTTTCCGGTAATTCTAGGGAAAACCGCTGTCAAAACCTCCGTCAATTTGAAAAACAAAAAAAATTGTCTTTGCGTTTAATTTAACGGGTTATTCTGCTCTTTTTATTTCGTAATCGACTTTATCCGATAATTCGGTACATATTTGATCACGAATAGAGAATATCACTTTTTTCTCATTGATTCGAACTTCGGACCCTGTGACTGTCACTCTGCGCCTTAGACCACTTGACTATTTACACTGTTGGAAGCATGTGCTTTGATTGTCTAATTGAAGTATAATCAAATTCTAAACGTATGAATTTTTTCATTTCTATAATTGATTCTAAAATGACAAGAATATTCGTGCCTTAAGAACTGTAGATTTAAAAAATTAATTTTATAATTTTACAAGTTAGGAAAAACCAACGGCTACGTTTGGAGAATGTAGATAAGTATACGAATCCTGTGAACTTTTCCTCGAGCGCTGAGGTTCGTTTTCCTAGTTTGTAAAATTATTGTATTATCTTGATATCTCACTTATTTTTCGCTCGGAGGATCTTTTAATGATAATTCCCATTATCGTCAAATTTGGTACACATAATGATTTGATGATAGTGCATTTACGTACAAAATTTTAGCCCGATATCTCTCAATTTGCGAAAGTTATAGCGTGAAAACGTTTCACGTCAACTATAATCCCAAATGGTGTATGACAGACCACTATAGGGTACTAAATTTGACGATATACGACGCACGCGTGCATGCACTTACATACAGACGGAGAAATTTTTTTTAGTAACCACTATCGAAACAGTTAGCTGATGGATCTCATGCCGCATAGTAAATTCGGTTTATTCTACCAGTGTGGCAATGTTTGTCTTACAGTGTACGGTAATACGGTAGCGATTAAGGTTGACAGAATTTATGAAGAAATAATATTGTTTTTATCAGCCCAAACTAATTACAATCAAATTAATGAAATCTTTATGGGCCTTTAAATTGACTGGTGTCGAAATATTATCTGACATCTACATTCTACTTGATTATTTATTTTTCGTGGAATAAAACCTCATCGCTGTCGATAAGCTTATTTACTCGTGAATAGTGCTTTGGGTTCATGTTTCCGTTTTTATTTTTAATTATCTAAGCGGTACGTTATGAACGAAATTTACTAAAACAATAACATAATTTGAATTATATAAAGTGAAATACTAGTACATTTAATGCGAAAACGAATGCAAAAGACGAACATTATTATTTATTATGATAATTAAATTTAACATTATTTGGAAAAAAAAAAAAGTTCTATAGTATTGACGTGTACGTTGTGTCGTATCGCAAATTCCTAGATAAATGAAACTAGAAAGCGTCGATTTGGCAAGAGACGTCTCTTTAATGTTGCGAGTTTTATTCGCTCTCTTGCCGGATGGAAAAAGTCATTTATCACTGAACTCTTGTGGATACGCGTAATTAACGTCGCGTCAGAGGCGCCAGTTAATTTTCTTTCAAAACAAAAAAGTCAATAGTCATACACAGTTTCATGCGTACTACTCTGCGTACACATACATGTACCGTTGTACTACACGATTGAGTACTTTATCAGCGACCCCGTTGATACATAATTAATATATCGTCTGAATGAAGTTATATCGTGTCGCGTATCGTCGCCAAGGAATTGCGAGGGGAAGAAGGAAAGCTCCCCTTGGCAGTTCCACTCGACACCACTCGTCCCTTGAGCATCTATGAGGGTAATATTGTCGGTATTTGGCAACCCCGATTCTTATCCAGGGTCAAACTCCCGCTGCACATGTGTTGTATCCGAGTTACGCCAAGTTTGCGAAACTTTTGTGTATGTGATTTATCGAATGAGGCAGAAACGACAGTATCGACGAAAGCACGTGACGAATTTTATGACGGACTTCCATTGCACGATAAAGCGATTCGATGATTCTTCACATTAAATTCCTTGGATAACATTTCTGTACAACTTGTGTTTAAAAAGAAATGATTTATCCCCAATTATTTTCGAGCGATAGGTCCATTAAGGGCATCGTAGTTCCATTCGTTTCTTTCGCTCACTAGATTCTAACATTAAAATGCGAAAATCAGTATAAGTACTAGCGAATTTATTTCACAATTTATTTGAACGATTAATTCATCAATTCTGAATGATTGATGGATTTTGGTTACGGATTTACTTGAATTATTCATCACGTTTGTAAAAATTCGCGTGTTTTGTGTTAGAGGGCATCGAAGTTTCATTCGTTTCTCTGGCTCACTAGATTCTAACATTAAAATTCGAAAATCAGTATAAGTACTAGCGAATTTATTTCACAATTTATTTGAACGATTAATTCATCAATTCTGAATGATTGATGGATTTTGGTTACTGATTTACTTGAATTATTCATCACGTTTGTAAAAATTCGCGTGTTTTATGTCAGAGAGTGACCTCGAGTAACTCAATATTGTGTTAGACATTAGGTCCATCTCCGTTTATTTACAGGGGGAAATTTTCCGCAGTACGATTTAGATCTCCGACCATTTTTGTTATATCACGATATTGAAGCAAAAGAAGGAGCATAGGTCGTGGTGGGGTCATGTAACCATTTATCTGGATTGAAAATTCATTCATTCTGATTGTTTTGTCAAGTTAATTAATTGGTTAACTAATTAGATTTTAGAAAGAAAAACTAGCAAATGTAATACCTAATTGTGCGTTGCACAATAACATTAGAAATACAAAAGGCAAAGGTCGTTATCCTACAATTATTAACTTCATTTGCGGTACAGAAAATGTGCAATTTTAATGGATCACACGAAAAATTAATTTTCCACTTTCTTGCGAAAGGGTATAAACTGATCGTAACAGATATTCCGTTGGTGACGCCTGGACGTCATTTAGTAAGTGAAGTAGGGAGGCTCTTCTGGAGCCAGCAGTGGATGCTATGAATCTTTGTAATATCAATTAGTGGGTCAACGATCATTTTACCATCTCAAAGCATGTTGCATTACAATTTTTGCAATTCCGATGAATATTTGAAGGGTAGTTACGTTAGATAACTGAATTTACGATATCGAAGACGAATAATAAATAGCATCATTTATTTTTCGAATATTTGTAAAGTTGCCACCTTTATAAATGACTCATAACGAGCAACACGACCTCTCGACAACAAGTACTAAATAAATGAATAAGTCACTCAAAACATACAATAATTATTCCTGGAATTAGTTTAAACAACGAACTAAAAATAAACAATATGTTGTATAGACATAATGACCAAGTATTATTCGAAACAATTGGCTATTCGTCATCAATTATAAAACCTTCCACAATTAATCATCAATAATCCCGCAAATAGAAGAAAAATTATACAAAGTAATGTCTTTGTCAGAATCATTTAAATTATGGCTAGAACCGCTGTCGGTACATTATAGAAATAATGCAGTACCTTGGAGCTTTACTGATTCTGTGCCATCTTAAAGATGTCATTAAGAATCCCTTCGACTCGTTAAGTCGATAATGAATCGATGCTAGAGAGCGTTTACGTCAGAAGTTGTGCAAAGTAAATGTGTTCCGAATGGTGGAGAGTGAGCGGAAAATGGAATAAGAGCGAGAAGATGAACGCACAGCAGCGCTAGATGGATCTCTCTTCCTCCCTTCTACGGTAAATAAATGAATCGATGGCGCCAAGAGACGGGTTATCGTCGGGAACATATAACTCTAGTAAGAAATGTATAATATGCACTATAGACATTTGCGGAGATCCGGCGAATGGAGTTAACTGACATTATCAACGCGTAATTTATTCCCTGCTCTGGAATCGCGTTCGTCGCGCGTCTCTGCCGCGAGCTTTCGCATCACACGTATCCTTTACACTCTACTTTACGACGATGTTTATTAATTATTGGCGTCTCGGCGTGTGCGTGCTCACAATCTCGGATTAACTCGTCGCCACTTACAGCCAATTTCTATCGGAGCGGTCCGAAAATTTGTTAAAAGTATTTCCTCACTTCTGAGAGAAAATTCTTGTTGAATTTAAAGAGATTTGTTTTCCTTCTGGTTGCATCCCTTTCAATGTATCAGCAGCAGTTTTCCATTTATACACTTAATTCTCCAATAAAAGCAATATTACATAAAGTGATAATTTGTACTATAGAGTACGAACAAAGTAGTAACATCAGACGTTACTCTCTAATAATATTTTCTAGCGATGTAACCGACATATAGAAAAATCGTGGTAACAAATAATCAATAAAAAACGAATAGACAAAAAAAAACATAGACTATTAGCATTAACACATATGCCAGGAACTACCTCAATCTTTTAAGAGTACTATTAAAATGCTCGCTAAAATACTCCCACGATCAACGAATAAAATAAATGATCATCAAAATAATTTGAAGGGAAAAGCAAAAGAAATTTTGATTGTTACCTTGAAGATAAATCCGAAGAACATCGGGCACTCCGTGAACCGTGCATCGCGTGTTAGCCACGAGTTCGGGAGTGAGAGACCGCACTCGATTTGCACTGACATCCGCCCAGCAAAGAATGGGAAAGCCGCGGAAGTCCCTCTCCGTCAGCGTGACCAATCGATTGTGCGAAGCGTTCAATTCTTCCAGTGCCGGTAGCCACGTCTGTTAACAACAATAAATGAACAAACCTACGTGAATAAAAATTTCGACACATGCTTCTTTTTTATTTTGTGGCGAAAAAAAAAAAGGTTTTGGGATCGAATGGAGTCGGAATTACGTACCTCTGAAGTATCCTCGAGAGTCGTGAGTTCGTTGTGCGACAGATCGAGGACTCGTAGGGCATCCAAACCGCGAAGATCCTGCTGTCCAATCGTCGGGCCGAGGGCATTGTGACTGAGATTAAGACGTTGCAATCCTCGCATTCCCACGAACAGCGAACCCTCGAGACTTCTTAACTTGTTGTGCTGGAGTTGGAGCTCCTGGATACTGGAGCCCGCTGTTTCTTCGCCTTCTTCTTCCACCAAATTCTATACAACACAAAAAAACATACTTTTTTCAATGGCACTTTTAATACTTTTTTTTTTGTTTAATTTAGTTCGTTTTTATTTTTTATCCACACAATATTCTTTGCGTTTTATTTATTTGAATGAATAAGTGCTGCTACAATTTCAAAATTTTTTTTTTCTACTGCATTTTGTTATCTTTTTTTTTTTTTAAATGTGGTCTAATCTAAATTACTTAATTCTTCCATGGGGATCGAACACTATTGGCATTGATGCGTCATTTTGTGATTGTGTATACACGTATAACAGAAATCGATTGTTAGTCCCGTGAGTACTATGAAGCCCGGAATAGACTACAAAGATTCTGCCCGCGCAAAAAAAAAGTATTAAGAGAGTATTAAAAAAGTATTAAAAAAGAAAAGTATTAAAAGTCCGGCGTATCGGACTGTTTAGTGCTCAGTTTAATACTTTTTTTCGAGACTTGAGTATTAAAAAAAGTATTAAATGGTATTAAGTATCAAAAAAAGTATTAAATTGTATTATTTTGAGACAATTTTAATACTCAATTTAATACTTTTTCTCCGCGATTTTCGGGTATTAAAAAAAGTATCACATGAGTATTAAATGCAGTATTAAATCGTATTATTTTGAGACGATTTTAATACTGCATTTAATACTTTTTCTCCGCGATTTTCGGGTATTAAAAAAAGTATCATATGGGTATTAAATGCAGTATTAAATTGTATTATTTTGAGACGATTTTAGCAGCCCTCATGCGACTATAAAACAACGACGTCTATACGAGAATATCTCGAATTCATAAGGATTCTTACCTCGGTCGGTGGTCTTCCTCGCAAAACCCGAGTTATTCGATTACTCGAGAGATCGAGCAAGCGCAGCTCCTTCAATCCCTTGAGGGTCGCGAACGAGAACTCGCCTAGCTCGTTGTGAGTGAGATTGAGACACTTGAGTGACCTGAGAGGCCAAAGGGCGCTGTTACCGGTATTACTATCGGTATGGCTCCCCCCGCCGCTCAATGATTTAACCAAATTGTGCCCGAGCTGGAGATCCTCCAGCAACTCAGCTTCGATAAAGTCATCTTCTGTAAGCTGTTGAAACATTACAATCATAAGTTTTATTGAATTTTGCATCTGAAAACACTATTATCAATTTATCTATTGAAATCGAGTGTTTAATGATTAATTCCCTTTTTCAAAAATACTAATATGGTATTTATTTCAATGGCGACAATAACAATCGCAGTTTTGCTTCCCCCTAAGGGAAGCTTTGTTTTGGTGAAATTTTTTTTTTTTTTTTTCGAGATTTTCGTGTCATAACACTTAAAACAGTCTAAAAAATCGAGGAATCGATTTGGGCGAAATGTCTGTATGCGTGTATGTGTATGTACGTATGTATGTTTGAAGGAGAAGGGCCCTTTTCAGATACTCTGAGGAATTTTTTTACATTTTGCACCAATCACTAAAATGGTTTGAATTTCGTTCAATAGTGAAATCGATGAAACATAGTAGTAGAGCATAGAGTAGTTATAACTTAGTATAGAGATGAACTTGATTAGATCTAAGTAATAAAAGTAATTAATTACACAACAAAGGTTCCTTTACGGGGAAGCCAAACATAAAAATAGGAAATAAAAACAACAGAAATTTCAGGGAAGCTAGAAATTAACGGGAAAGGAACATGACAATTTCAATTTCCACCTTTTTTTCGTTATCTAAGCTAAGAGGTGCATTTTCAAAATATTGTTGCTACCCTCGCATTATCTCAACAACGAACTTATTAAGAGTCTATTTTCAATAGCCCGTTTATAATAAAATCAAAAAAATGTACGTTGACCATATTTTAATTCCGGTGAACGATGATTTTTTCATTAATTTTTGTTTTTCAATAACTGAAAGACGATCGGAATTAGTAACTTTGATTTTACGAAAAATTAAGCCCATTCCCACGACATTATACATATAATGAATGCAACAGAACTTGAGAAATCTTTATTTCCAATTAAGAACACGGATAAAATCTGTTCAGGGAATTACGCGAATAAAGCGAGGCGCGTTGTTGAAACTTTCAATTAAGATGGAATAAGTCAATTGGCAATTGAAAGGCTGCGCGCATTTCTATATCGGGTTACTGTCGATCGTTTTACATTCAAGTGACGAGGAAGAGAGAGAGAAAATAATTGCGGAATCTTTTACGGTAGAGTGGCGCGCGTCTAATCCGATAAATTGTCTAATCTGCAATCGCGAGGGCGCGGGTACGCTACGCCGGAAACTCAGCCGGCGTACGACCGTAATAAACCGAGTTACACGGTAATTGGTTTAATGCGCGGCACGCTCTCCGACGCCTCCGTTCTTTCCGCTCGCGTAGATCCCCCAACACACGTGCTCTTAAAGACCGTAAACACTTGGAAGTTTCCCTTCTACTGACTCTTCACACATAAATTATATATTGTACGTAACGATAAAAACCAACAGGTCTTATTTATCGTTGAACACATGAGATGTTAATTTACGGGTTATCACCAGTTGAAGTCATGCTGATATTCTGACAAGGATATTGAAAAAGGACATTTAAAAGAATCAACCATTTTTAGATAAATATTAATTTCAACAATTAGTACATAACTGTTTATGAAGTTAGATCAGGTATTAGGTATACATTACTGTTTATTTTAAATGTATACCACAAAACGGGATGAGACAATAGCCACTATGAGTGGGACGATTGTTTTTAAAATATCTAGACATTTTTTAATGGGACGATTGCGTTGTATTGCGAAATGCACTGCAATTGTACAGAATGTAGATGCTTCGTTATCGAGACCGGTCAATTTTGTAAATTGTTACATGAACTAGGTACGTTTTTAACTACATTTGAGAGTATAAAACAATCAAAAAACTACTATATTTTTGATAGAAATAAGGGCCGTTAGACGTTCTGATCATATTTGTCGCACCTCGAACAGTACATAGCTGTTTATGAAGTTAGATCAGGTATTAGGTATACATTACCGTTTATTTTAAATGTATACCACAAAACGGGATGAGACAATAGCCATTATGAGTGGGACGGTTGTTTTTAAAATATCTAGACATTTTTTAATGGGACTATTGCGTTACATTGCAAAATGCACTGCAATTGTACAGAATATAGATGCTTCGTTATCGAGACCGGTCAATTTTGTAAATTGTTACATGAACTAGGTACGTTTTTAACTACATTTGAGAGCATAAAACAATCAAAAAACTACTATATTTTTGATAGAAATAAGGGCCGTTAGACGTTCTGATCATATTTGTCGCAACTCGAACAAAAATTGCGGGCACAATTTTGGTAAAAAGAAAATTGCCGGTCAATTGACAGTAATTTTCTGGTTAATGGACGCTGACAATAACTGACAGTCAGGATACATCTCTAGTTGTGAATTAACTCGTGAATTAGTCGTCGTTTACTAATCAGATCGCCCGGACGTTTGCGACAGTAAACATGTAGAGAAAGCGACGATTATTCTCACCTCTTGTAGCTCGTTATACGACAGTTCGAGAAATTTGAGACGCCTCGCTTTATGTAGCGTGCCGTCGAGGCTGCGAATCTTGTTGTGTTGAAGAAAGAGCGTCTCGAGACGATGTAGATAACGAAACTCGGCTGGGAGATGAGTAAGTTCGTTGTCAGCGGCGTAGAGCATCTTAAGATTGTGGCCCGAGGCCGGAAGTTCGCCATCCAAGGATGCCAGCTCATTTGAATTAATAAGAAGCCACTCCAGCTGATTCAGATCGCTGTTGAATAATAATTTGTTTGAGAAATTCAATATTTTCACTCGGGTCACGACTAAGCGAGTGTTGATGTTGGAATTGATTGATTGGAATATTTCAACGCATCCAGGACAATCGAGTTTGCTCGGTAAAGAGCGCTATGTTTATTCAAATCGTCACTGCGTCTAGCATCTTTAACTAAGACTCGTTAAGAGTCAAATTGCCGGCAATTAAACGCATTTGCATTGGCGACGAATCGAGCAGTAGCCGAGCATAGGTGCATAGCGGTAAACAGGATGTCCGGATCCGCCTGAAACCGGTTCAATTTTTCTTCCTTCGAAGCAAAACACTCTCCTTTGTCTCATTCGTCAATGACGCTTGCTTGCGCGCGCTTACCGCAGAGTACGATTCAAGGTCTTCAGGTGGTTCCTTCCAACGTGAAGATGCTTCACGAGGGGAGGCAAAGAACCCGGTACCATCTCCGCTATCGAATTTCCGGCCAGAAACAGATGCTGCATCGTTGGATTGTACTGGAATATAAAGAGAACGTTATTTCATTAATTAAGTGGGACTTTGCGTGTTGCATCTGATAAAACGTCGATTAATGGGT
The DNA here is from genome assembly GCA_947507545.1 of Clistopyga incitator. Classification (NCBI taxonomy): domain Eukaryota; kingdom Metazoa; phylum Arthropoda; class Insecta; order Hymenoptera; family Ichneumonidae; genus Clistopyga; species Clistopyga incitator. Next base: position 4,071,665 of record OX382191.1, on the reverse strand, counting down.
CAAAGATAATATGTCTCTGCCTCTTATAGCGATAATTATACCGATTTTTAATCACGAGCAGACGTTTCTATTGAAGTCTTAGTGCATTTGTCGTAATATTACATTTTAAGAGGGTAAGATCCATGGGCAACTCAGAATTATTACTTCTTCGGCAATATAGTATATTACGCCACTAGGGAGGGAAAGTAAACTATGTTAAATCGCGTGTAAGATTACGACCCGAGCCAAAGGCGCGGGTGGTAAACACGTGGTTGGGGATCATTTTTCAACATATGTGCAGCGGACAGTTCGAATTACATAAAGCCGAATTACATAGGGCTGGAAGTCGAACTTTCCGCGCGGGTATGGTGAAAAAATTATTCATTTGTACCATTCCCTCCCTTTCGTTAATTTCTCGCCCTCTCTTTCTTGATCAGATATGTTCAAGATTTTCGCACGACTGTCTATAAATATAAGTTTTCAGTACTCCGTCCAGAATCATGCACTTTTCAATCAACACTCGAAGGGAAAACTTTTTCGAGTTTATGCGATTGAAGTACTCGCCTTTGGCTCATACTACAAACTCACATACGTTCAAAAACAGTTTTTGTTCTCTAATGATTATATGTAATTTCAATTCCTAAAAAGTTGGTGGCGATATAAGTCGATTTTCGAGTTTTACCACCGAAAATTCAAAGTTTATATTATTGTTAGCGGTTCATTCGTCCTATAATTGGTCATCAGTTTCTTTGGCTATACTGTGATGAAGCGCAGCTGTCGGGTTTGACAGTTCCGTCAAAACTGTCACTCGGGCACGTGAGGTATTAATGTTTCAATTTGAATTGTGTACATTTCTGGTAGCATTTAAAATGACAAGGAAATGATTCACAAGAATTATGAAGTCCATAATGAGGGAAGGTGCGCTTGAAGTATGAAATCAAATAGAAATCAAGAAAAGTCTCTCATGTCTAAGGTAAGATTCGCGTGACCTTCTCTACGTCAAAAGATCAAATAATGTATGTGGAAAAAGTATCAAAAAAGGGTCTACGATGCGCAATTCTGGCATAGTGTGCTTCGCGATATATTACGAGAAGCTTGAAAAGGTTGAATTCAGCATCGACAATAAACCTCCAAAATTTGAGATTGATGTGTACTACAAATTTCACATGCTATAGAAGTTGATGCTCGAATAATTATGGATATTAATAGTAGTGTGGTGAGTACCGATAATTAAACAAGATCATCAACTCATTTAAAAAAACAGAACGTAAGGTTCATTAGTAATGAAACACGTATAATGTCGTCAATGGTCGTGGCTCTTCTGCCTTTTTGCTATTGAGTCTATCGCAACGTTTTTCAGATGTTATACGGTTTCCAACCCATCGCACTCGCCGAATCTCTAAGCATTTCGTTTCCACGCTAAATATACACATATTACACGTATCCGACAGTAGGAACAATTGGTGAGGTCTCGCTTTACTTCACGCAAAAATTGACATCCCATGTGCAAATCTCGAACGAGCTCTGTCCTGGTGCAGTACTATTTTCCAAGGTTGCCGGTACTGGATGCCACCTCTGGGTATATACTGGGACAAGTCAGAAATGATCACTAGGGTCCAAGTCTTGTCTGCCAGTATTGGCTGTCGGTACTGTTTTAACTTTAGTCCAGTACTTGTAATATATCGGCCCAGTACTTATGGAGGCCAATACAATTCATTTTTTTTTAAAATAACGGGGCATTCTGCAACTATTTTGATAATGTTATTCTTTTATTCTATCATTAATAAGAAAAAAAAAGTGACCACAGCGGGAGTCGAACCTAAGACTTATACGACCTACCCGACTATCTAACAAGCACGCTACCCACAAGCCCAAACCGACTATGTGAAGTTCATATACTTTAACTCTATAATAACTGTGTCTAGAATAACAGCCACAAGTCTATGGGATGGATTGTGATCAAATTTGGTACACGAATATTTTTAAGGTCGCTTATTATAAAACTCAACGCTGAATTAATAATTTCAAAATGGGGAGCTCAACATAGCCAAATACAAAAAGAATGCAAACAATGACTCTATTTTTATTATATGTAGTGTTCTGGGCTATTGAGACAACTCTAATTACCCATCGCAACCCCATATCTTTGGATTTTGGCTGTGTTGACATGTCGACGGCGGGACAAAAAAACGTATGAGGCAGTATGAGCCCAGTACTCAGTTGTATGTTGGTCGGATACTGGAAAAATCTGCACGCTGTCACTACGACCAGTTTACGTTTAGTACAGTTACAGTTTACGGCCAGTATTTGGATGTCTACAAACCACGCATCGGTTATATTATGCAGCCTGTATAAACATTGACGTTGTGGCAGTATAAGCCCAGTACAGAGTCGAATGCAAGCAAACGCTGGCAAAGTTAGCTGGCCTACAGTGAAACAAGGTTCGACCTGATCCTCGGCCAGTACTTAGACGACACTCACCTGAGTACTGTCTGTTTTATCTTGGTAGTACTGGCTGACAAAAGTGGCACAGAATAAGACCAGTATTTAATTAAGAATGTGACGGTACTCATCAACCACGCTTGGCCGCCGAGTACGTTCCAGTACTGGACCGTGTTGGTAACTCTGGGTGTAAAACAGTATTGGCATATGGGATACTTATCATCAGATATTTCATCCTCAAAAAGGGGTTACGTTGACTGCTGGAATTCAAAATTAAAATACAAACCTCCTTTCGTCGACAAGAAAGAAGATGCTGATAGAATTGAAAATAAAAGTATAAAACTTATGACTAGAATACAACAAGTCACTGGTTTATATTTAGTGGCCCATCTGTTGCGCGAATGAAGAGAATCTGGAGCAGCTACTAAAAAATGTTACAAGTCATTTTGCTACTCATTCAATTTGAAAAAAAAAAAGCACAGGAACATACAAAGATATGAAAAAATTAACCTTTAGGAATCACTTTCTCTAAAGGAAATATTATGCAGCAAAGGAAATAGTTTCGGCACAACAATATGATGGATTTGATGCGATCTCGAGGCTACTTCCAATCTGAAATAGAGACCGAACATGGTAGACTGGGAAAAATGATTTTCTAATTATTCGCGACGTTGTACCGACAATCTCTAATAATTTTTTCTCCTTTTGCACAGATTTTTCTGATGAGCTCTCCGACAAGTACATTCAATGGGAAAGTAATTTACTTTGCGGTCATTAAGGGGGGGTCCTGCTTTAGAAGGCTAAAAAGTAGCTTTTTTTCGAGAACTTCTATGAAAGGGAAGAAAATAACTTAGCCCAACGAGCTTTGTGGTATATATTCATAAATATTTGAAGTATAAAATGATTTTTCAAAAGGATATACAATAACTAACCGCAGATAATAGAAGACAATTCAATACTGAAGAGAAAAAACTTTGTTTCAGTCCATAGGGCATTTAGATTTTTTTCTATCATGCCCGACAATTGAAAACTATAGTAGCAACGCGCCCAAGGAAAGGGCTCATTACTCCGCTGTTTATTATTGTATCGCTTTTAAAAAATCATTTTTATACTTCAAATACATAAGGAAATATACCCCGAAGTTCGCTGTGTTAGGTTGTTTTTTCCCCTTCTAAAAAAATTCTGAAAAAAAAATATATTTTTGAATCTTCTAAAGCAGGATCCCCCTTAAGTTGCCTGAAAACAGAACTACTTTTCTTTCCTTGACACTCAAAAGTCCTAGAGGTCTGTGTCCTAACAGGAACCCTCGTGAAAGTTAATCTTCGTACTATCATACGTTCTATTATATAGATCCGGAAATCCCAGGTTATAGCATAAGATTGAGTCTCGTAACAGGAAAACCCCGTGTGGATTTTAGTAGGAGGTGGCATTAAGAATGCTCGTACGCTCCGTTTGGATAAATTTGTTATAAATTGGTTGACATGTGGAGTATGAATTCTCCACGCAGCTACCTCTTCGAAAAATTAAAATATTGTTGTCTTTTTACAAGAGTTAATATTATGGTATAATCCGAAATTTTCGGTCGTGTATGGTAAAACAATACAATTGTTAGACACTTTACCGAGCATTTTATTTTCAAAATAATGATTAAAATAACTGTTAGATTAATAAAGGCAGAATGCGAGTATCTATGTGAGAAGTCGATAATACATCAGATTTATTTAGTCTTGAGAAAAGCGGTACAACTTAAAGACGCGTCTAATCGGTCAAGAGGTTGATTAACGAATAATAAAAGAAGAAGATAGCTTGTCACTATTTTCTCTCCTAACAAAAGACAACGTTTGAATCGCCTACGTAGTTCATATTGATAAATTTCAACAATAACAATACAAATTTTGGCTGAACTGTATGTTGATAGTTTTGGGTGTCCTTGACGGATGTTATACGAACTTTTACACTATTCTTACCAAGGAAAATGGCAATATTTCTTATGTAAACGTTTTTTGAAAAGTAAGAAATCTGTTTTGCGGAAAATTGAATATCTCGGACACTAAGAGGTTTAAAATGTTTTACGATGTATGGAATTAAATATAATCAATTGAGCTATCAAATGCTATTCGACATAGAAGCATCGATCGTGTACAAAAATAATAATTCCTTGGTTTTCTCCGTGTTAATCAAATGGGGAATTTAGAAGGCCATTAGGTCACTTCTAGAAGAAGTCGCACGCAGTTTTTGTTTCACAAGAGCCAATTTTAAGTTCGGACTGTAGTTTTTGTCTTGATATCGTCAATTGGACGGTACACGTCCCATGTGTACCGAATTTATGTATGAAATTCCTCGATGTACCAATTTGTATATAAACACTTCCAATATAGTTCATGAAATTTAATGCGATTTTTCCTAAAGATAGAGATGGTAAAGTATAGAGACAAAGTTAAAAACAAACAGGAAAAGGACACAGGCAGAGACGTCTAAACCTCCAACATTTTTATGTTTACTTCTATTGTCTAATAAATCGTTTTATAGACTAAAGTTAAATTGCAACTAAAATGTAGTGCAATAATGTAGCACCAACGGGGTATGTGCGCATATGCGCTGATATGAAATATAATCTACAATTTAAACTAATATTATTCGTACCTTTGAAGAAAGACAATCTTTTAGAACATACTTTAAATATTGCAGAATATGTATTCTTAATTATTACATTGTGGAAGAAAAACAAATAAATCAATAAAATGAGATTCTTCATGTTTGTAACTTTTTTAGTCGAAAATTGATTCTAAAATACTCCAATGACTTTAAAATATTAAATATCTCAGTTCAGAAAAATATTCAAAAAAATTGAGTGCGTAATCTTGATAACTGAGATTTGATATTAACTCAAGTCAAACCAGCTGAGAGTTTAACTTTTCAATATTACCTTCAAGTGGATATTAAGACTCCTATTCACAGACAAATATGATAAAAAACCCACTGTCAAATAATGCATGGTAAAAAAACTCATGTCTGTGGCCTAATTCTATAATTATTCCAAAAAATTCAGTAAAAGATAATCGCTAGAAGTTCCTTATGACGTTTCATAATTAACTCAATCTCTTATACCAAATACCAAGGATATTTTCATAACGATCTTGGTATGCAAAGAAAACGGAATCACAACAATACTTCTAGGAACTATTTTGCAATCGATAGAAAAGCTCACACATTGAAATCGATTGATTATGGTGAATCAAAATTTTTATGATCTATCAATCATGTGTTAGTGCCTTCTTTCTGCGAAAGAACGTGCCAATAGGAATAACGTTTGATACAACAGTCGTTGGCATAAGAGTTGCACGTGGGCGTCAAGTGAACGCAGAGAGACGGGCAAAGCCGGCATTTTCGCGTAAACAGCGAGTCTGTCTCCCCTTGTCTCTTGACGGACCTCATCATAGGACACGTTCGTTCATGATGAGAAATTATCGGTGTTTCTTCTTCCTCTCATCCTCCTCCTACGGTTAGTCAATGTACGGAGGCTTCGAACGGAATTAATGAGCACTGAGAATCGTTTATTTGTTTCGTTCAGTTTATCGTGGATCGAAGAAAATCGGAGAAGTTGGAAGCTTAAACAGAGTGCGAGAAACGGCCGAGTTCAGCGCAAGAGCGAGAAATGTGAGGCGTTCGCGGACACTGAGAGACGCGTCGGCGGGGATTGTCCCGCTTATCGTGTACGTGACGCATTGATGTTTACGGCGACCTGCCCTCCGGTATATATGATCTTCTGTCAGTCAGTTAACCCGGCACCAATCGCATGAGATTTTGTAACATCTAAAAACTCGTCCGTGAGATTCCCTCACCTTGTACAGTGTCCGTCTGCTTATTATTACCTAACTTGTTTTTAAATACATAGCAATAATTCTGTTCTGTTGAATAGTTTGTGAGCTTTTATGTATTGACCCTTTTTGGAAAATAGTACTATTTTATACATTTTTATGAATTAATAGTGGTACTGTTACATCATTTTCAAAGTGACAAATTTTTCGAAATCAAAAACAGTAAATGTCAAGGAAAACATTGTTTATTTATGGTTCCGTTGGTTAAAAAAATCATATTTGTCATTCGTCATTTGCTCAGCCATGCAAATAAGATTCAAACAAGAAGAAATTCGATCATTCGTCTGATGAAAATGTAATTGAAATACATTGATGACTGAATGAACAATTGATCTCATTTTTTTTTATTCATTATTTATAACAGTCACAAATTATTCATCTGTACTCATTATAATTATTTGTTTTAAAAGGTATTGTGAGAATGTTTTGAATAAATAATTGGTCAGTACTGAAATTGATCACTGTTTTGATCTGCACATTGCCGATAACGATGAATTTTCAGTTATTCAAAAGGAGTACCTTTTGAACAAATGGACAAAATTGTGAGTTCGCAATGCTTGGTGTGAAATTTGTGAGCTTGCGATTTGTCTTAGCAATAATATTAATAAGCAATATTTTCTCATCTCCGCTTAAGGGCGCCATATAAACATTTTTCAAACATGTATCAGAAAGTTTTCGCAATGGAGAATTGATGAATGTTTAAATATCGTCACTCTCGTCATCAATACTAAGGATCCGAAGTCTTGGAGCGATTAATCGTTCTTCTTTATCTCGTAATAAATCGGAGTTTCAATTGAATGAGACGTCGATTTACCCAGATAATTGTATGTGTGTAACACATTGAAATTACGACTCACCTTGAAGTCATCGGAATCTATGCGACTTATGCTGTTTCTGGATAAATCAAGAGTCCGCAGGAGCGACAAATGGGATAGAATGTGTCGTGGTATCGATGGAACCTCGTTGTCCGCCAGACTTAGATACTGCGTTCGACCTAAGCCAGCAAATACTTCGCCATCCACGGAACTGTAATTTAGAAAATGGACAAAAATTACCATACATTTTTTTCTCAATACAAAACAATAAAGTGACAATAAATAAAGAAATCAAAGACAGAAATATGCTTGAATGCTTATTTGGTTGATGAAACAAAATAATTTTTATAGTACATGCAGATACTCTACGCATTTTTAAAAAAATTTAACAAATATTTTATTTGTCACACGCCACCGTAAGTATTTTGTAAAAAAAACCTTTCACCATAAAATTCCTTAATAAATGCTACAAAAATATTATTTTGTATTTTTTTTCCTATTTCGATCATTCTTTTATGCAGCTTTTTAAAGCAAACCTATGCGGAATTTTTTGTTATACAATTCTTGTTTGATTTTTTATCAATAAGGTCAGATACTCTTAAAAAATTCAAGACATTGCATAAAAATTAAAATAAATATAATATACATTATTTTATTTCATATGTGAAAATTTTAATTTTACATGATAATTGGCGGAGTCGAGTTCTCCAAGTTCTTGAATCGCAACAATCAAATGGTAAAGACGGTAACCGACGCAAATGAGAAATACAATTTTTTTTATTGCTTCCAAGATATAGCATTTGCATGTGTAAATTTGATGAAGCACTCAGAGAAATACAAGGTCGGATTACCCATATACTTATATTAAAAAGTTCATGGATCTAAAAGTACGCACAATGAGAAAATAATGTATCTTGCGGTCATTAAAGTGCCAATACTACTTTTCTTGCATTGCCCCATGAAAAACATATGAGTGTCTACCAAAACACTATAACCTTGAGCCTCGTAACAGAAAAACCTCGTGTTGATTTTTGTGAGGGGTGGCATTAAGAATCTTTTCATTTGGAGAAATATATTAAAGATCGGTTGATAGTGTGAATTGTTCACGCTGCTACCTGTTGGGAAAATGTAGACGGTGTTGGCTTTTTATGAGGTTGGATACTATGGTAAGAACCGGTTTCTCCTGAGGGTCTGGTCCGGATTAGTAACCAGATTTTCATGGGGCCGCATCCGTCTTCCTCTCTTTACCGCATTCATAATAGCATTGCTGCTATGGGCATAGGAAAACTATGGAAAACCTATGCCGATATAGCCTCACGTTTCGTCGAATATGTAAACACGGACTAGAGCTGTATACATGTGACCCTCAGGTACAATACCTGTGTATGTCTCATACATCTGAATTTTCATTGTGCTCATATTGTAATTTTCGACAAAACTACGGCGTCGGCATTCACATCAGTAACCTACCGACGCTTGTGACCAGAGGCCAATGCACAAATTAGACCACCGCACCGATTCAGAATCGCAACTAATTATTCGAGCTATTAAATGCTACCATATTTAATTAAATAGAAAATACAAAAGACCGTGGAGCCAACACTAAAAAAAAAAAAATCGCACATGAAAAAGAAGAAAACATTTGAGGTTTTCAATATACCGTAATTGGACGGTACACATCCCACTTATGTACGGAATTTCGCGACATACCAGTTTATGCATAAAAACTTCTAATGCCGGTACATTAAATTTCGCACGATTTTCTCTACAATGTGTAAGTAGAGATATATGGGTAGTGGCAAAGATAGAGACGAAGTTAAAAATAAACAGGAAAAGAACACAGACAGAGAGGTAAAACAGTCAAGACCTTAAACATCCGAATAATAAACAAATGTAAAGTTCAGTGGACCAGTCCATTTATTTTTACTTTTGTTATCCAATAATTCGTTTCATAAAAAAAAGTGTAATCAAATAACTCAAAATCAATTGAGTAAGTGCGCGTACGTCAATTTCTACAAAGTTGGTAACACCCGAGCAGAAATTATTCGGGAAGTCCCCATGACTCAACGAATGTTGGCATTCATTAGGGAACCCTTAATATGCGACTTCTCATATAATTTCATATGGATCCCAATTTGGAAAGTACAATTGGTTATTGATGCAACTTAGTAAATTACACACGATATCGATGTAAGGTGTCCTTGCCATAATCCAGTTAGGTCTGTACCTGGAAAGTAATATTAATTACTAATATAACTGGGGAAATGTAACAAGGAATCCTGAAATAAGATATACCGAAAAGTATCGAAATAGACCCGAATTTGGAAGGGAAACCCATTTATTGGCGCAACTGAAGATATTACAATGAATCCCGAAGTAAATTGTCCTTAGAAAAATCCAGCTGGATTCAATTGTCGATAAACTGTCGGTTACGTATATAAAGTCGTCAAATACGTTATCTGTAAACCGATTGTGAATAAAATGTGAATTGTTGGGGATAATTAACAATGGTTATTGACTATTAAATAGTTAGTCAATTAAAAATGGTGTAATACTTGTTAATGGATATTTAGTTAGCAATATTTATGAGTTTATCGACGACTTTTTCCGATTCATCTCGTTTTCCACGGGATCCATTATTGATCGATCGATCAATCGTATTTACAAACCAAACACGATTCTATTATGCTTTCAACGGGAATTTTAATAACTTCTTTTTCTTTTTCGAGTCGACACGATACTGCATCTCTCTCTACACGTAGCTCTCTATATGTAAGCGTCAACCTCACCGTACCTACAACCGATTCAGTATCAAATTAGAATCAACATTTTCTAAAATCTGAATAGCCGAGTCAGTTTGAGCTCACGTGTTGTGCTCTACAACCGGCAAGGTCGGTGGTTCGATCCCGGGTGAGTGACAAATTCATCTCGTTTTCCGCGGGATCCATCATTGATCGATCAATCGTATTTACAAACCAAACACGATTCTATTATGCTTGCAACGGGAATTTTAATAACTTCTTTTTCTTTTTCGAGTCGAGACGGTACTGCATCTCTCTCTCTACACGTAGCTCTCTATGTGTAAGCGTCAACCTCACCGTACCTACAACCGATTCAGTATCAAATTAGAATCAACATTATCTAAAATCTGAATAGCCGAGTCAGTTTGAGCTCACGTGTTGCGCTCTACAACCGGCAAGGTCGGTGGTTCGATCCCCGGTGAGTGACAAATTCATCTCGTTTTCCACGGGATCCATCATTGATCGATCAATCGTATTTACAAACCAAACACGATTCTATTATGCTTTCAACGGGAATTTTAATAACTTCTTTTTCTTTTTCGAGACGAGACAATACTGCATCTCTCTCTACACGTAGCTCTCTATATGTAAGCGTCAACCTCACCGTACCTACAACCGATTCAGTATCAAATTAGAATCAACATTTTCTAAAATCTGAATAGCCGAGTCAGTTTGAGCTCACGTGTTGCGCTCTACAACCGGCAAGGTCGGTGGTTCGATCCCTGGTGAGTGACAAATTCATCAGCGTTTTTTCCGAGATATTCTTGTGGCAATCAGTCGAGTAAGTTCGTACATCTAATTAAACGTAGCTATTACCCCGTAACAATATAACTCAACGGAATTGTTAATTAATTTTTCGAGTTCTGGGCACCTTGGATTTAGACTGAATCCGGTTCGCAGTCTGGCTTGACATCCGATTGCGTATAACTATTAGAATCCAATTTGCGACCATTACATTCATCTTTCGATTTTGTCTGGATCTCTGACTAGATATCTACCCGGATCCCAACCACAATTTCTCCACGGGTATAAGTCGACTCTCAATTTTTACTATCCCAAGTTGAGATTTATATTCCTGCCGGTTTACTCATTCAGCCTGTGATTGGTCGGGTCTGTCATTTGTTACGATTTGATAGTTAAGGAATTCCTGCATTTGCAGGCATAAGAGTGGGGCAGTAATGTTTTCTTTTTTTTTTTATCATATTAAAAAGTCCGTGGATGATAAATGCGAAATCCGTTGTCATTGATTTGTTCGTCCGGTGATTAGCCGCCGATTTCGTTGAATACTGCTTCTATCAAACTCAACTATGGGTTTCGCTTCCAAATTCGAGTCTATTTTGATACTTATCGGCTAAAACACAAATATATGGGGTTGATATTGGTAATTAGAGTTGTCTCAACAGCTCAGAGCACTATGTATTATAATAATAAAGTAATTTTCTGGTTTTTTTTGTATATTGCTTTTTTTAACTTATCATTTTGAAATCATTTATTCAGCATTGAGTTTTATAACAAGCGACCTCAAAAGCGTTCGTGTATCAAATTTGATCACAATCCATCCCATAGCTTGTGGCTGTTATTCTAGCCGCAATTATTATAGACTTAAAGTATAAGGACTTCACGCAGTCGATTTGACGTATTGGTCAGTGTGCTCGTTGGGTAGTTAGGCAGTTAGGTAGGTCGTAGGTTGTAGGTCTTCGGTTCGAATCGCGCTGTCGCTTTGCCGAGAGCGATGGCAGAACATTTTTTTTTCGTTTATTAATAATAGTATAATAGAATAACATTATTAAAATAACTACAGAATTGCCCGTAATGTTTTTTGAATAAATGATGAATTGTCAAATTGCTAGCATTGGTCCCCATTGCTAGGCACTGGGCCGATATAGTACAAATACTCGACCAAAGTTGGAAAATCGTACTAAAACAGTACCGATAGCCGATAAACATATTCGTTAATCTAACTGTGAGGAACATCATTTTCAATTTTTCGACGGTGTGTCGACAACACAGATCCCGTAAAAACTCGAAATTCAATGCACAATGCGATTCAATGGGAAATACATTGCTCCATCGAAAAACCGAATATGTAAATCAACCGGTTTTCGAGTTATTTACGGTATCAGAAAAATTTATCCTGAAAAAAAAAAATTATGTGTTATACAAGCAACTGGTAACTTTACCGTCAGTTGTTTGACGCTTACTTCAGTTCGTACACCGAACGATATACCGAACGGTATAACTCCCACAGCTGTACGGATAGCTTCCAGAGCTATATCGTATTGCTCGTACAAGGGAACTACGTTCAGTGATGGTGTTCCGCTGTGGTAGCTGAACAACAGCACGGCTGTGCCAACAATCCGAATTATAGTTACAGCAGCTGGATATCTAGTTAAAACAACAATACCGTTTTCTTAGTGTGGCTCTATTTAAAAAAGTGGTGTTGACCATGTCAGCTCCAGCGCCTCTACCGATAAAAAAAATAAAGTGGTCCAGTGTGACGGCCTCGTCGATCACTGAAAATTTTATCTGAAACATTTTTGGATATGATCAATAGTTTGAGTGCTATTGCTCTGGTTCATTGTATGTTCCTCACCGTGTATAGAAGCCAGATAACAAATTGCTCGAGAAAAAATCCTATCCCGCTCGCCTCTATCGGAAGTGAGGGCCCTAGGTAGTGCGCGAGGCTTCCACACAGAAAAATAAGTGGGACAGCAAAGCCAAATATGATTAATCCTAGTATATAAATACTCAAAAGTGCCATCATTAACTTCGTCACACATTATTAATTGTCGTAGTAGCCATGGGCAGTTTTGTTGTATGGGTCGACCATACATTGTCCTGAGTGCGCATTATGTGAGCGATAACACTAAATTGATTTTTATTATAAACATAAGTATTATAAGTAAACACGTGGAGTTAATAAAGATAGTCGGCGTGGCGTATCCCATTCAAAAGATTCGAACCACTGTTGTTAATACTGTTGCAATTTAATCCTGTCCAAATGTTGACGAGTTCCTTGGCGCGATATTGATGTAGTCATTGATGATTTTGACAAGTGTATTGATTGGCTTCGACCGTTGTGAGAATGGTATAGATAAGGTAGGCATCGACGTTGGCGGTCAGTACTTGTAGATGGAATTTATAGCGAAAATATCTCGGGGTCTGAGACTTATGATCGCTTTATTTATATCTGAATTATCATATATCGATTGTAGCTGTTTAATAGATTTTTATTAAAATTCATTAATCAGCCACAATCGACGAGCTTTCTAATTCAAACGCGAATAATTGTGAAAAAAAATTCTGCTACGACCCGGGTTCGAACCGGGAACTCCAGAATTCTAGCCTGGTGCGTTACCAATTTCGCCACCGTTGATGATTTTGATTATTGCGTTCGAAATAGGTGTACTTCACCCTATTCAAATTCATTTATAAGCGAATATCTCTGTCTCGTTGAACCGTGTTAAACTCAAATCATACTCGGGTAATAATTTTCGCAACAGAGAAATCATTGTCTCCTACAAGGTTTACGAAGAGGGGTTGCAGCATGTCGGAAAGGGTAATTGAGAAAATTGACAATCCATACTTATAGCCGGCGCGTGATATCTGCACCACTATCGATACCAAAAATGCAAGAGGGGAACGCAAGAACAGATCCACTGGCCGAATTTGCCATATTTTTTGCAATGGGGTGGGAGGCAAACATTTCGCAGCGTGGTTCTCGCTTATTCGACTATACTCAAACACTAACCAGTGAATGATTATTGAATTTAAACATAAAATTGCCTTTCCGACCTTTACCTTCCGGACGATAGAAATTATTTTAGAAAATAAACAAAAAAGAAACTAAAAAGTATTGCATCAATTTAGCAACGTGAAATAGATTTCTAGTAGATCAAACAATATTCGCGTAAATTTAAAAAACTGCGGAGACAAGCGTATAAAATTTTTATTTTTCATAGTAGACGCACAAACGCAAGCAAATATTGATTAATCAATAAATCAGCCATCATCTCAACTTAACCTTGTGCAATCAATTTGAAGTACTGAAAAGAATATTGGTGCAAGTTAGCAAACCTCTATTGCACATTGAATCTGAATTGAAGTTTGAATGTATTCCAGAAATAAAGGAGAACAATTATTGGCCTAGTACAATACAATCATAGTCATTTCAAAATATGTGTGCAAATTGGTATGGCTGTAGGACCATGTTCGTGCTCTCTGTTATGTACTCGTTGCGTTGCGCAATACAAATTAGGACACAAACAAGAAGTTTTTTATTTCTCGCAAGTATAAAGAGCCACCATTTATTCCGACCCGTACACTGAAAAAAAAATACTGAGAAAAATCGTGGCAGGATTTTTTTCACAATCATTCGCGTTTTAGAAAAAATCGTCGACTGTGGCTGATTAATGAATTTTAATAAAAATTTATTAAGCAGCCACAATCGATATATAATGAGCGATCATAAGTCTCCGACCCGAGATATGTTTCGCAGAAATTCCATCTACTAATAAATATAATGAGCGATCGTAAGTCTCCGACCAGAGATGTTTTCGCTAAAATTCCATCTACTAATACTGACCGTAATTGTCGATGCCTACTTTACCTATACCATTCTTACAACGGTCGATGTCTATCACTATATATGAAAAAAAAATAAAAATCATTGTTCCAATAACACTGGTGTAATTGAAATTAATGTAATTGTTTCAATAGCCCTGATATCCGAACAATTGCAAGCGAGGTTTGTTCAATAATACCCGTGTTATATTGTCTTCAATAACACCGTGTACTTCATAAATGTAATTGAGACAATCGCGTATAGAATCCATTGGAATATAAAAAGATTTGTTTTAATGTCGATAGATTGTACAGAATTTAGATTGCTGTTATTGAAGTTTTATTATTATTTCCAACACAGGTGCAATCACATCTAATACACATATTATCGAATATGAATAAAATTTTTAAAAACACTTTAGTTATTGTTCTAAGTGTGATTTTCATCGCAGTAAAGAATTATGTATTCGACTCAATAATATAATTATGAAAAATTTAAATGACAGGATTTTTGAGTGGAGTAATTTTGTTTTTGTCATTAATAATTATACAAGAAATCATTTACAACAATAATATTGGATATTCATCAGATTTGAAATCATATTGATCCGTATGCATGGTGCGATTAACGAAAAAATATTTCCGTTGAATGTACATATACAGAAATTGTTAAGGAGATAAATTGTGTAATTGTTTCAATGAATCCATACTGCAATTTTGGTTCACACATATTTGATTCAAGCATGCTCTGTTTCAAGATCTAACTGCATGCATAGATAGTTTGAACTTCACATTTAATCCTCACAATTTCATATAAGATTCATATACGTATAAAATTTAAAAACTTGTTTTTCGCAAGGCCTATTTGTATATATATATAGTTCTTCGATCCTTCATTTGGAATATTTGAATTACAAGTTCTGAGTCGTGAACAGCATACTTAAAAATGTCTGATATACTGCCTTCAACGCAGCTATTGTCTAATAAAAGTAAAGGAAATTCGCGTAGTCGGTTTGGTTTAGTGGTTAGAGTGCATATCTTTAGTTGTTAGATAGTTAGGTAGGTCGAGAGGTCTTAGGTTCGAATCCCGCAGATGTCACATTCCAGAAAACGAGAGCGAGAAAATCGTATTTGGGGACGATTGTTTTTTATATTAATAATATTATTAACATGATTGCATAATAATCATTGTAAACGAGAGACACGGATATTAACATTCTATTAATATAATAATTTTAATACATTTGAAGAATATCTCCTTTTCTTTATTGTGACAATCGTGGATTCGATTGTATCAACCTCTCAAACCCTTAAAGCAAGTGTATAAGCACATAATCCAAGTGCAGATTAAATCTGTAGGTGGACAGAACATAATGGAATAAAGAAACAAATAATTGTTACAATTATGGATTCAATTGTGTGAACCTCTCAATCGGCGTTTGGATCATATATTACAATTAATAAAGTAAATAATATACATCATTGATTTAATAAAAATCGATATTATTTTGATTTTAAAAAATACATTTTACTACAGATTCAGTTAGAGTAATGACATAACTTATTGTCAGCCCGTGATACGAAAGTTATATTGACTCAATAGTGATATTTTTTAAATAAATGATATTTTTTTTCAGTGGGCATACATTTTTTTCTATGTCGAAGATTATCAGTGTGAATGTAAAAAGCTGTGAGACCATTCGAGTGGTTTCGTTACGAACCAGTCGGGTAGTGAACGCTAAAATTTTGATTTTTTTGTTAATAACCAAAAGCTGTCACTTCAGCTTACATTGGTATACCACATTCGTAGTAATATGATAAATATTTATGTAAATTTTGAAAACTCCTCGACGCATGCGTGTTATTTCTGAATGTTATATAACAGTTGCACGCTGGACGTTAAATTTTGGTTCGTTTATTGATAAAAAAGGCCGTCACGTCAAATTAGACTAATACAATTAAATTGCCACAGATTTTTTAAGAATTCGGGAAAATTACAAAAATCTTTAGGACCATACGTGTGGATTCTTTATATTTTATCGTAATTACACAATGTATACAGTTGGGCATTAATATATATATTTTCGTTAGTAATCAAAAGTTGTCACTTAAACTTTGACTAGTACGTTAGATTTATAGTAGTTTGATGAATATATGTGTAAATTTAGAAGCTTCCGGTGTCATACGTGTTCGTACATTGTCTAATGTTCGGCCACACGCAATAACAATTATTTTTTTTAATTTTACCAAGAAATAAATATTGTCATGAGGATAAAATATACTTTTTCTCGTATCAACGTTGTCTGCAAAATAGTTGACTAAATTCCCAAGATTAAGTCGGTACGCATTTGCAAGATATAAGATTATCCTGGCGGGCCTGAATGCCGTTTCTTGGTACAGGTCATTTTAAAAGTTACGACGGGCGCAATATTTTTTACAAATTTACAGAGAGGTACTATACATATACTTCATCTACTACTATTTTTTTTGAGTGTCGTATTGCCAATTAACAAATGTAAGCCTGAGTGGAAAATAGTGAAATGTAAATATGTATTCTTAAGTAAGAAGGCCCATATTTAGATGCGCTATGAAAATTGTATAATTTACTTAACGACATGATAATAGTTCGATAAACCATATTAAAGCTGATCCAACTATAAAATGTGGTCCCTCACATTATCAATTTTTACCTATGGTATTATTATTACAAATACCATGGTATTTGTAATAAGTGCACTTATGAATGTGCATACATGGAAATTCCAATAATGCCTAGAACCAAATCGCAATATCCGTCGATTATAACATTGACGTCCGTACAATTGCCCACTATTGTCTTACAAAATATACGACGAAGAAACGGACATACAGGTTCGTATGGCAATAAGTGAAGAAGTCGTCAAGGGCTGTGACTCGCTATATTACACGCGAAAGAAACTCTCCGGGAGCGGTCGTTCTCTTTATCGCCTCATTATTCACTTAATACCGGGTCGTTATGAGTTATTGTTTAATTACTACCAATGATAAATGTAGCACGACGCGATAGAAGCTCCGTTGTCTGTCTCTCTTTCTTTCCTTTCCTCTCTGGCGTCGGTTCTCCCTCATTCTCCGTCGTATTCTTACGGAGCAATATTCAACACCCTGCCGAAAAGGTCAGTCTCACGATTTCACGCTTATCTCTATTTTATCGTAGTACGGGGGCAACCGTTGGTACGCCCAGACCGCAACCGAGATTATTTTTTAGGGTCTTTGATTTTCGTTATTAATACTAATTTTTCAAAAATTAAATTAAATGTGAGATAAAAAAATTACTGTGCCGATAAATTTTTTATACACTAGTTAAATAAATAAATAGCAATATATTGTTTTATATATTTCTTAATACATTCCAGCATATTAGTAAAAAATATGTATTTAAAAAAGGAAATGAAATTTTCTATTTATATTTATTACGAAGTGTCACGGCAAAAGAGGAAATGCACAACCGGACAGTTTTTGCCTAAGACATAATACATGATTTTTTTTTCCGTTTTGTATTTGATGAAACGTTGATGCAATTTTTCAATGATATTCAAAATATATTATGGTTCTCAATTTACGAAATAATGAGGTAAGACATTTTCGCAATCAATTTGTCGAAAAGGTCTTTAATAATACTGAAAACAATAGAAGTCGTCAATATTAGAAATGTACAAATATACAAATGTAAGAAAGAATAATGTAGTAAAATCGTATGATCTGTTTATGACACTGATTACCTTTATTTTATATTCATCCCATTGGCATAAAGTCAGAGAATTAAAAAATTGTAACAATTTCTGCTGACTTTCAGTGATTTACTAAGTCAGTGATCAGTCAGTGAAAGGAAATATTGATAAGAGATATGAAAAGCCACGTTATTTATTTCATGAGTAGATGCGTCACGAGATTAAAAAATGTAATGTATGCGCGTATAGTAACATACAAGTTTGCATAACGAAGTAACTTGATTTTGTGTCGTGGCGGGGAATTCCCCAAAGAATGGAAAGATTGTCGCCGGAAAAATCCAACGTGCCACGACAACGAGCCACGCTCAACACGTATCTTCATGAGGAGAAGGGGCCACGTGCAAGTAGTCGCGGCGCTCTTAGGTCAGACCGTGCTCGAAGTACCGGCAAAATGCCTTCACCGGCGTTCTCTTTCAATTATGTGCGATTCCAAGGAGTATTTCGAAATACCAATAAATTAGTTACTCCTTGACAGGGAAATCTAGTGCAATCTGCGGTTGCGAGCTTCACGGTAAGTGCAGGAAAAGGATTTTTAGTGATTAAAAAAAATTGTATGTACATTGTTTCCGGCAACTTCTTAGTGACGATAATTATTATCCCAGCGACTAATATGATTTGAAAACCAACATTTGTCGATTAATAATGACTAGATCTAGTAAGAATTTATTAGAGTACATATATTTTAAGTGGCAAGAATTGCCTTTCTGAATACTGATTTCAGTGGATAGTTTTCCTGTATATTTAGTTTTTTCGCCCGAATATTGAATTCAATCAACAAAACATTCAGCTCGCCAGGTACAATCGCACGTTTAGCTCATTTAACAAAATTTTCTGTCAGCGTTGAATAAAAAAAATACAACGAACTAGAATGCTATACATTTTTTAAGAAGGTGTTAAGGTTTTTTATCTTTTTCTTAGAGTAATTTTTTTATTCAATTTCACGTAACTCTGCTACTTTATGATATTAATAATTAAAACGTACAATGTATGTACAGTACACGAACGGGAGGGGAGAGGAAAAAGACGGAAACTTTGAGATTTGGATAAGAAGGTTATCGGCGCTCTATTTCCCTCTCTCGCGCACTTGTCACCGAAAAGCAGTACAGTATGTACATGTAACAGGAACTTGATACAGTCACTTATACACAAATAAATAGTGCAGGATGTTCAGTGTACATAATGGAATTTAAATGATTAGTGATATAAATTGAAAAAGATTTTTTGTAACTCAGGTACGTAATGTCGCACATTTCGTGCCTGCAAAGCGTATTATGCTCTCATGAACGTAGATAATTTCACGTACGCCATCTGGTGAAGTTACCTAGAATTCTGTAGATAACTTCACGCACATATTGACGCGTGTGAAACTATCTACAAGATGATTTTACGCAATGCTTCGCAGGCGTGAACATGTGCGACAATACGTTGACGTTCATTACAAAAAATAGTGAATTGTTAGGAATTGCACTCGACTTGACTTGGCTCGTGCGCTGCCTCCTAACCTTCGCGCGATAGTGCGGCGGTTTCTCGAACTAGTAGCACAATTTACTATTAACTTTCGAAATTACATTGAGTTATGGTCAAAATAAACCTCACTAAATGCATAGAAGTATTACGAATAACAATGCAAAGTACAATTTTGCACATTGCTTCCTCATTAATTTCAATCTCTCGCAAAGCCGCCAGCATGTTTCGTTATTTCATTTTTGGCTTCCTCGTGGAGTAAACTTTGCTTTACATAAAAATTATTGATGAAAAATAAACCTCACTAAATGAGGTTAGAAGTATTACGAATAACAATACAAAGTACAATTTTGCACATTGCTTCCTCATTAATTTCAATCTCTCGCAAAGCCGCCCGCATGTTCCGTTATTTCATTTTTGGCTTCCTCGTAGAGTAAAGTTTGCTTTACATAAAAATTATTGATGAAAAATAAACCTCACTAAATGAGGTTAGAAGTATTACGAATAACAATGCAAAGTACAATTTTGCACATTGCTTCCTCATTAATTTCAATCTCTCGCAAAGCCGCCCGCATGTTTCGTTATGTCATTTTTGGCTTCCTCGTGGAGTAAACTTTGCTTTACATAAAAATTATTGATGAAAAATAAACCTCACTAAATGAGGTTAGAAGTATTACGAATAACAATACAAAGTACAATTTTGCACATTGCTTCCTCATTAATTTCAATCTCTCGCAAAGCCGCCCGCATGTTCCGTTATTTCATTTTTGGCTTCCTCGTAGAGTAAACTTTGCTTTATATAAAAATTATTGATGAAAAATAAACCTCACTAAATGAGGTTAGAAGTATTACGAATAACAATGCAAAGTACAATTTTGCACATTGCTTCCTCATTCATTTCAATCTCTCGCAAAGCCGCCCGCATGTTTCGTTATTTCATTTTTAGCTTCCTCGTAGAGTAAACTTTGCTTTATATAAAAATTATTGATGAAAAATAAACCTCACTAAATGCATAGAAGTATTACGAATAACAATGCAAAGTACAATTTTGCACATTGCTTCCTCATTCATTGCAATCTCTCGCAAAGCCGCCAGCATGTTTCGTTATTTCATTTTTAGCTTCCTCGTAGAGTAAACTTTGCTTTATATAAAAATTATTGATGAAGCAATGTGGAAACTTCTACTTTGCATCCTCATTTTAAAAGTAGATTGAAATAGGCGGTCGAGATTATGGTTCTAGGTCTTTATGTGGCTTTGATCGACCAAGCTTCGGAAACGCTAAAATTACAGCCAAGTTAGTTGGGGGAAAAAACGATAAAGTGAAGGGGAGAAAAATGTCACGGTAAAAAAGCGCATAGAAATTGCTCACAACACAACACTAATAACCTAATTAATTGTTACTGAAGCTAACAAACGATAAACACTCACAATAGATTATAAACATCAAACTAATCAGACACTTTTCTTTTTTATTTGTTTAACAGCGTCGATTACTATAGGGCATTAGTCATAATCATACACTTGTGCTACAAAGAACCTAAATTTCCTAGAATAAGATTAGACAATGCGGATGATTTAATGATATATAAACCATAACAAAACAATGGGGTGGGGTTCAAAATAGCGAATTACTAAAGTAGGGAGTGGCTAAAATAGCAAATTTCAAAATAATGACCATTTTAGATTAAGACGTTCGTAATATTTATGTTCTTTATTTCAGCCATTCGCTATTTCAACCCCTTATTTTATTAAAATGTAATCGAAATAGCAAGTTATCAAAATTGCGAACAGCTGAAGTAGCGAATTTCATGATGATGACCATTCTAGAACAGTCGTTCATAATTTTGGAATTCGCTATTTCAGCCATTCCCTATATTGGTCAACATTGCGATCCCCACCCAAAAAATGGCTTTAATGTTTACATTTTTTTGTAATAAACCATAAAAAATATTTATTGTACACTAACAGTGGTCTTTTTTTATATAATTTTGATACCCAGCCACAAGATCTTCTTTCTGTATTATGTATTGTCCAGGATTAATATACCGACTTCTCAAGAGGGTCCACTCAGAACGGGCATGTCAAGAATTGGGAATTTCTTAATTTCCCTTAGCCCTTCCACACTAAGATTGGTGAATCGTAGCCACATAAAGACTTACGATCCTTATTTTAAATACACTTAAAAATCTTATTTTTATAGAAACTTGAGTCGTCAAGAAATAAAATTTGGTAGCAAATTGTCGAAAAGAGAAAGAAAAACCAAAAGTTAATATCGTGGGACCTTTCGACGAGTGAATTTTTTTTGCGTGAATTAAGTACTTCATGATGCGCTTTTACTGAGAATTTACTTGAGTGAGCCCCAAAACTGCTAATCGAACCGTACTGTATGTTGTGCTGATAAAATATAAGATTGAAACAAGACATGGCCAGTAGTTAATTGAAGCACCACGTTATTCTTCAATGGTCGACATAATTTTTATGAAGCGACCTCATAGAAGTCATTGAAAAAACTATAGCATGCCCTTAAAAAGATTGCGATGTAAATGAGTCGAGTATAAACGAGAAGGCTGGCTCAACTTCCTCAATCAATCTACTCAATCGCATCTTAGTACTGGTTTACATTTGTTATTTTTTAATGCAATGATATATGATTTTGTAGGTAATAACTGTTTTTTACATTTGAGCAACCTTAGGTATAGTTTAATCTAATTAAATAAATGCCGTTAATTAAATATGAACCTATACAGGTAACCATTATTAATATTTATTATCCCTCATATTTTAGACTACATTGATAACAAAGAATACATTACCATGTATCGTAACCATTACTAAAATTACTATCACGGTTCACCTTCGATCTCTTATGTGGGTAACAGGGAATTTGATCATGAGTAATTCACAAGTTACCGGTAGCGTAGTCAGTAGAGTCTTAGATTCATAGGCATAGACAGATCTCGTAGATAGGGTAATTGTAGGACGATTAACTGCCGGGGCGGGAGTTAATCGTCGTCAAAATAGGTTAAGGTAGCCGTGTATATTTGTTTAATGCGTATTCTTCTTTTCTTATTCTTATATAGTCATAATATATAATTTGCGACGTTGAGTTTCACGTTCGTTTAAAGATTATCATTTTTTTAATTCGCCCTACCAAACATTTTGAGCGAAACAGAAAAACATTTGGGTAAATCGATTGATGCTTATTGCAACGCTATAGATAATCTGCACGAAACTACAGAATTCTTATAAACATGAAATCCTTCAAGCAAATTTCATAAAATTTATACCAATCGAAGATTAGCCATATATGTTTTTTAAATTTGGGCTGATCCGATCGAATAGTTTAAAGATTATAATAATATGAATTTCCGGCCTTTCAACATATATACACACATACGTAGATCCGGATGATTTTTCAAACCACTTTTCTCGACCTTTCAAACCATTCTAAGTGCTCTGACATAAAAATCTCGACATTTTTTTTTTATCCGAACAAAGTTTTCTCTATGAGAAATAGAAATGTAATAAGCATTAAAGCATTTAGGCGAAGTAAATGAAAATAAGGTAAAACCAGGATTGGTAGTTTTTCTGAAAACAGAAATTCTCGTGTAGAATAGAAAATTCTACAACTTCGTCCTTTTTGTACGAAAATAAAAAACTAAAGTTATGTTGTAAAAATACATTACAATCACACATCTAATCATTTTTTTGGGATCTTTTAGACTAGAAGTTAACTCGTAAAAATGGGCAGAATTACACAATATAAATTCGGCAACAAAATTATCGCAACAAAATTTTTTATCGAAAAATTACCATTTTTCAAATGCTCGTAACTCGGTCAATTTTCATCGTATTGTGATCATTTTTATTTTATTTTGTAGGGAATTATGTGTACTTTCAGGAAATAATGATGTTCCATAGCTGCGAGATAATGCCACATTGCTATGTCTTAATCAGGCCGACAAAATTTTTTTCTTAAAAAATGCAAGAGTTTGCAAGCTTCCCTGAATTAGTAAATTTTTTTTAAATCCACAAAGACGATCTTAGAGTACATTTTCTAACGAGCATTTACAAAAAAAAAATCGACCCTCAACGATTTTTTTTACCGAGTTATACCACTATAAAGATATTCCTATGTTTTAGCCAAATACCGCCAACATCAGCATTATATTTAACAAATTCGTGCCCCGGCAGCTGCCCTAAACCCTCATAAACCAAGGAACCACATTGCTATTCGTAACTTTGATTTTTTTAAATTAATCCATGAAAAGTGTAGCTTTGTTTAAAATTACGTTTACGCACCGCTACGTTTTTGTTACATTCAACATTGCACCTCCACACTTTTGGTAAAATTGTCAACCCTACCGACAAATCAATTTACAAAAAAGAAAGTAAAAGTTTAAGGCGGCATACCGGCCAAGAATTAAGGCGAAAGATCATTCAACATTCATTTTATTATACAGAGTACATAGCAATTGAAAATCAGAGTAACATATTCTTAATCGAAATACCTCGGCTTACTGAAATCCGATCTGCTCAAATGATTGTCTTGCTAGAAGCGGGACTGAGTCAAAGCGATATATTCAGAAGAATGGGGATTCATCGCTCAATAAGGGCAATAATTTGAGCAGATTGGATTTTGGCGGTAATTGGCTAAAAACATAGGAATATCTTTATAATGGCATAACTCGGTCAAAAAAAAATCATTGAGGGTCGATTTTTTTTGTAAATGCTCGTTAGAAAGTGTACTCTGAGATCGTCTTTATGGATTTGAGAAAAACAATTTTTAGTAATCCAGGGAAGTTTGCAAACTATTGCGTTTTTATCGACATAGCGATGTGGCATTATCTCGCAGCTATTGGACATCATTATTTCCTGAAAGTACACATGATTCCCTACAAAAAAAAATGACCTCAATACGATGAAAATTGACCGAGTTACAAGCATTTGAAAAATAGCAATTTTTCGATGAAAAGTTTTGTTGCGATAATTTTGTTGCTGAGTGTATATTACCAAAATAATATTGGAAAAAATGTATTCATCTAATAATAAATATAACTGATTTCGACCTGGTTTCTTTCTCTTATTATTCCGTAACCCCAAGTAAGACTTCATTTCAATTGAAAATCATCGAAAGCATTTTGTGGAATGAATAATTATGATTATTCACGCAGAGAAAACAGCGCCCTATCATACAAATCTTAATACTCCCTCTCGGAGGTTGAATTTCGAAAAAATGTAAATTAAATGTGTCCTTTCGATATTGATGAAATTTAGATAAGGCGAAAGCGTTCAGTATATATGTTCTTCATGAGAAAATTAAGGTTTTTATAAAATTTCAAGATACTGCAATTTTTCTTGATCACATTTTATAGACATCAAATTTAGCCTTCAATGTGTCTTTAAAAAAACACCAAAAAACGAACCAGAAACTCGATTGGATAAGAATATCATTATGCTATATCTGCAAAATTGCGATGTCCATGAAACGGGGTTAAAAACTCTGAGCGTTTTAAGGTAGTACGAAAACGTTAATGCGCCCATAAAAAATGAATATAGCAGAGAATTACGAGAGCTGCATTCTTTCAACATCGTTACGGCCGATTATGAAGATTTTTCACTTTCCTTTCGCGTGTGCTTGTGTTTTAACTAAAGTTACTTGAATCTCGATAAGAGTTCTGATGAAAATGAAATCTGCAAGGGAACAGTCGGAACACGTAAACAACAACAAACTCAAATCATTTCCAAGATCCACAAAGCATTTCTCCTTGAGACAACATAAACATGCATTAAAGAATTCTTTGAACTAACCCGAGATTATCGTGATTGAGTTCGAGTCTAGTGATGGACATGCGAAGTTCTTTGAAGTCGTGTCTCGATATATCCCTGAGTTGCGAGTGCGCGACCTTCAGAGTGATTTGTTGTTCGGGTGTGAATTTGCCTCTGAGTGCATCGGCGACTTGTCCGAAAGACTCCATTCTCTCGCAAACAACTTCGATTCTCTCGATGTGTCCGTGGATGGGATTGGCGTTGTTGACGTTGCCATTGTTGTTGCCGTTGTTAGTTAAATCGGTAGCGACGGTGGTGCTCGCCTGTACGACCGGGGCTGAAAAATCTTGCTGACGACACGTGCACGGACTGATCTCGCGACGCACAGCGCAGTGTAGGCTCGAGCTAGCCGCAAGCCCGAGGAGCGTGTACAACAGGCCCGACATTGCTATATTATTATTATTATTGTCAATTTTTTAAATATCTTTACGCGCTATTATCGTTACGCTCTTTATTCCAATCGCCACCATCCAAATAGGATTTAGTCGAATAACCATCGGCGATGATCCTCGACGGACCATGCGCGCCGCACCAGGACGCAACCCTCTCCCGCTCGCTCGAAGTCTCCACGTCGCTTTTCGCCTCGACTCTAGCCGGACTCTCCCCACCCGCGCCAATCAATCAACGCCGCCCTCCTGCTGCTTCTGCGGCTTCTGCAGGTTCTGCCTCTGCTCCCGCGCGCGGTCCTCACCCTTTTACACTCTTCCTCCACTTTTCCCGCACACACGCACACACACACACGCACACACACACTTTCTATTTACTATCTCTGTTAGCCAACTTTCTTCGTATATACTGGCGAATGAAATACTGCGGGAAACGACGATACTCACACCCTTGAAATGTCTCGCATCATGCACTACCGTTAAAGTAATTATATTATTCTATCGGCCGAAGAAAAATAGTCTTACACTTTTGGCACTGTGTCACTGGGTTGCGATTATCGCACTGCACTGCACTCCGGGTTCTTTTAGATTATTCAAATGTATGCCTTGTTCGATTGAACATATATATTTGGATTTTTTTCTTCTTCGTTTGTTTGTTTGGTCGTGATAGTGGTGAACTGTTTTTGAGGTCTGGAATTCGGTGGATTTATCGGATGATTTGTCTAAAAGTCGAGAGGGATTTATCAAAATGTAATTAATGTGTTTATCACTTTTGAAAGAATGTCTGCGTCTGAGAGACAGATGCAAAGTGTCGCGCGATCCAACCTCTTCTTGGCGCCACGAACGCGGCAACGACATTAAGCCGCGGCTGGCCGAGCGAGACTTACTTATAGCCCCTGAACGGCGGCGCGGCGCCGCGCCACGCCGCGCCGCGCCGCGCGCTCGACGCAGTGCCACAGCCGCGCTATACCCGCGGGCTTTTACATATGCATGCATTTTTCAAGCGCATATCTTCTTCTCACTCCTCCTATTCTTACTATAATTCTCTAATACTTGCTCTACTCTTCCTCTTCTGCATTCATCGCTCTCCTGTCCATTTAATCACCACATTTAGGACACTTTTATCAAACTTGTTCGTTTTATTACATAGCACATGTGATTTCTCATACATTGCTTCATTTACTTACTTACTCATCGTGTATGAAGTATGTAAAAAGAGCAAGTATATCAATTTCAAAAAATCGACTCCTAGATTTTGATGAAAATATACATTTTTACTGTTCTAGACTCTAAAAAACATATTCACTCTCTTCTGTCTGTCTGTGTGTCCGAAAAAAAATCTATGAACCGCAATGAAATGTGGTACGAGTACTCCGCATTCAAATTCTAATTTTGGTATTGAAACCCAATATAAAATCTTCACTTCTTCGGACACTTTACCTCAAATATGGAAAAAAATAGAATTCTTTATTTATTTTTCAACCGCAAGCTAATAAAAAAAGTTATTATGCTGCACTATAATTCATACAGATAGAATCAACGGTAAATGGGCAGTGAACAACAAGTAATTTAGTATACAACAAAAACTTTTTCAAATTAGGGTTCCGAAATGCCGAAATATTCACGGACATGGACAGGATTTTTATAGCTGCAGTTTATTAGAATTTAGGTCGTCATTTCTTTAAATCACTTAATACAGATTGATGAAGATAATTAATAAAAAGACCAACGAAATTCATTTACTGAAAATCTTATTTTTATTTAGGTAATTTGTTTTTGGATATTATAGGATTTATTGATGGTTGATATGTTATTTCCATTCTTTGTAAAGGTAGTCAAAGGTTCGCAAAGCAAAGTTCGGAGACAAATTAAAAATAAAAAAATAAAAATTGCAACTTCTTGTACTAACCAAGAAAAATAATACAGGAAGGTCCTTACACTACTTCAAAAGAATTTTCAGCGGAGCAGGGGCGCTTAAGAACCGCTATAAAATGAGTTCAAGTAATCAGTCAAATCCATTTCTGCTTAAAATAATAATATATAGTATACTTTATTTTTTGTTATCAATATTTTATTTAATTTCACGAATAATTATAGGTAATATTAATTTTCCTTTAACGCATTAACGATATGCTCCTATTCTTTAGAGCGAATTTCCGAAAAAGTGCCTAAAATTCACTTTAAAAAAGTATGTATATAATATTTTTCAATACAGTAGTAAATAATAAATAAATAAAACGAAGTAATGGCAGCATAACACTAAAATAAATAATGACAATAATATTTCTTATAAGAAATAAGATAAACGAGCGAGTGAAATATGGACAGCTTTTACTACACGCTGACGTGTAGCGAGTGACGAGGTACTAGAGCATGTGGACGGGTCACGCTCTCCTCGGGCCGTTGATACTGATTCCGTTGCTGCTGTGGATCGCAACGTATGGCAAAGTCTGTACGTCGTGGGTCAGCAGCAGCAGCAGCAGCAGCAGGCGTCAAACAGTCGTTTACGTCGATATAAACTCACGCCTCTAATCAGCACAATTCATTATCTCACATAGTAGCACGTATTACAGAGAATTTATCGTCGTGCCTCGATTATGTTGGCGCGTTCCTAAAGAAAATCGTATCGAAATCCTAACTATAAAGAAGAGGAACTGCAACGCCGATAGGAAGGCGCATAACATCGCCGAGAGATTAGGCTAAAGAACAAGTAAACAAGTGATATTATCTTCGGCACGTAATATACAAAACCCTCCAATTTGTAATATCCCCTATATTCGATTTTTCTTTTCTTACCAATTTACACGTGGTGTCGATATTTTCGATTTTCGTACAGCGTCTTTACCGTTATGCGGTGGCGATGCAATATAGCGTTAACATCTGACACGAGCGTCGACGTAAACAATGTCGCACCAGACCGACGTGAATCGGCCGCTCGGAAATCTGCGTACGATAAGGGGGATAAAGCGATAAAGGGGATAATCTTCTGGAGAAAAGTGGTGGACGTGGGAGACGCAGATTTCTCTTGGACAAGCTTGGACAGTGTCATCAACATCAGGAGTCGTTTTACTCTATCACAATCGGTATTGTATGTACGGTAAGCGAACAATAAGCTGTTTGCAAATATGTGAGGTTTTCCAATAGATTAAAAGATACACATTCGGGAGGTCGGAGGACGGACGGAATTTTGTTGGTGTGATAAGCTCGAGCTTATATCAATACGTATGACTGATAGATTGTTTTCATTAGATACATTATTCCTTTCGTTATTTATTTTTTTGGCGGAGGGATTTGGGTCACAATTCTTTGACGGATATTTTCATTGTTTGGCTGTTGGTATTACATGAAAAAAAAAAATTGTTGTTGATTAATTAAGCAAAGAATTTCTAGTAGGTGGAAAAATGAATATTCTTGGTAACACCAAATGTTTTTTTTTTGTACTTTGCACCCTTTAATATTTATGAAATCATGCCAAGTGTAAAAACCTCGAAAAAAGGATATTGTAGATGTTATTATTGTCGAATAACTTTAATTATGCTCATTGACAAATAAAGAATACCACTTTTCTGACAGTTTTACGATGCTCAAGCTTCTGAGAAATCTATCTGCAAGTGGCAATATCTTTGATAATTCGTGTCAACTGCAAGTCAGTCGATGATTCGAACGGACAGTTAAAACACAACAAAGCGGCGAATAAAAAATGACTATGACCCATTGGCTGATAAAAAATGTACCCTAGCGTTGATATTTTTTACTGATTTCCGCTTCGCTGCGTGATTTATAATCGCTCGATATTATTTGTCTCTTGATAATTGTTGTCGCCACAAATTTATGGTTATTATCGGAATATAGTTGGGATAAGTACGAAAATTTCTCCGAGTGCTTTTGCACCGAAGCACGCGACTCTCCGCCGAAGAGTCAACATTCCAGGGACGCCCGTAGGTTCGTCTACCCCGCGAAATTTCTTGGCTGCGTCACGGCGCAGAGTCATACGTGAGGCACGTGTGTAACTTGCGCCAGAGAATTTTCTACACCCCACGGAGATTTTATCGAGAGCACGCGATACGTCGTAACACGAGCGACTTTATGAGGGATGGCTTGTATAGAACAAATTTAAATCATACACGGATGCAAAGAAGACCCTTCCATATTGTTTTCTCATTATTTTTCTCTTCATACTCGGTCAAAAGTATGTACTTTCGGCTTCGACCGTGAAGAAGAAAGCCTAACATTTATGCGTAGCTAGGGACAAGCATGCAGTCTCTGCTACAGTGGGCAGAAAGAAATTACTAATGCACTGACACCGATACACGAAGCGGCGGCCAGTCAGCAACCGCTTGATCGTTTTTGTTATTTCTACGTATAGAAAGTAATCCATAACCTCTAAGTGAGAAATAATTAGTAAGACAGAAAAATGAACGAAACATCCTTATCAGACGAATCAATAGACGAGGAAGATGTATCAAGAGATTTAGATGAAGAGACGGAATCGACATTTAGAACCTGAAATTTTTGAATCTAACTATATTTGCTTTTCTTTGCTTCCCCCCCTCCCCCCGCAGCCAAGGACAAATGTCGGGGCAGGCGTCAATATATGCAATCTATTTTTTATTTTTCCATACTTTCGACCGGCTATAAAGAAAAATAACATGCACCACACGGGCAGAAGTTTGAAGGCCCTGAACTGCGCGATATGATGCAGGAAGTGCCAGCTTTCTGTCCTTGTAGTGTAATATACTATTTATTATTTTTAATCTTTCCTGAGGAATTATGTCCACCAATATTGGCTTCCTCGTGGAGGAAGTTTTTAAAAAAATTACAAAATAATAAGAAAGAAATATGACACGTTCTACTCGACAACCTTTTTCGAAATAAAGTTGCAAAATTGAAGTTTATCAGAATTTTACCCGTCAACAAATAGTAATAAATGTTTATATCTATATTATGCGAACATTTCTACCAATTTCCATTAAACAATGTATATATAGGATTACCAAACAACGTAAATCTTTCGAAAAATTCAAAATTCCGCATAGAAACCGAACCCAATTTCATTAAAATCCAATACCAAGCACTATCATTACTGTATTTTCACTTGTGAAGAATTACTTCGCAAAATATCGCAAATTTTACAGCAATCAGTTACCCCGATTTTTCGATTGGAAATAATTATAAACTCTTCATTTTTACATACATTTTGTGAAAAATTGTGACAATAAAAGACGTCAAATTCAGCCAGAATTTTCAAATAAAAATAAAAATTGTTTTGAAAAATATTTCAAATATACTAATAACAGATATTCAAAAATAAATAAAAGAAAAAGAACTCGACACAAAAAACATTGCAGTAACGAGCTTGAAATAATTGCAACATCGCAACTCGGTTATCCCTGCGATCAACGGGTGCGATCAAGTTGAATGAAGGTTAAGGAGACAAAAAAACAAGACTCCGAATGGGAGACGTCGTGGCAGAGGCCGGCGGCAACGCTCTGCACGTCTACCCGAAAACATTGAATCTTTCTTTCCTCCGCACTTGTTTTTTTTTTTTTGTTCTATTTTTTTAATCACTTCCCGCTTCGCTGGTTTTAGTTTATTATTTTTATCTTACGCACTTTGAGATTTTCAGACCGCCACGAGCTTTGGTACACTGTGGGTAAATACTAAATACTAATGTAACAGATTATAAAGGAAATCGACTGGTATGCAGCAGAGTGCAGCAGTGAAATGATCATCACCATCGTGCAATGCTGTCGCGCTGCACTAGATGTGCGATACTAGTGGCAGTGTGACAGTACATCGGTACTCGAAGAAGGGAGAAGGAGACTAGGCACGAGGGTATGTGGCTTATCTACTATTTTCTTTGAACGAGGCGGTTAAGCAAAGGTCAAAAGTTGAGCAACATTCCTCTTATCGGTGCAAACACGCTTCACACGTATGTGCACCACCGATGGCGACTTCTTTTTCTCTTACGCTGACTTTCTTATATTCTGTATCACTCTCACTCTCCGCTTATAGTGTGAAGCGTCTGAGAATGTGCTGACGAAAAAAACGTTCATCACTCGTGCCCTACACAGGGGCACAAGTGATGAATATGACACATTGTAAAATACTCCATCGAAAATTAGATGCAAATAAAATATATGGAAAATATTATACATATGTTTATTGAACTGTAATTTACTTATTTGTTGATTTTATTCTATTATATTTTAGCTTTTTTTAAGATCCGCTATTCTGACCTGAATCATGAATTTTCAATCATTGAAACTTTCCGGTTGGAACATTAATAGAAAAAATTGGGCTTTCTTTAATTTGCACGTGAAAATCATTTTTTCAATGCAACTAATGTGTCGGACACATTACACTGGAACCTCTCATAGTGTACGAAGGCGGAGCGTCAGGACGCAGTGGGTTGGTTGGAGCGTGATTGATCAGATAGATTTCAGAAAGGCACTTAAGAGGGATGACTGTAATGCTTTTAGAATTTTAGATTTTATTCTATTATATTTTAGATTTTTTTTAAGATCCGCTATTCTGACCTGAATCATGAATTTTCAATCATTGAAACTTTCCGGTTGGAACATTAATAGAAAAAATTGGGCTTTGTTTAATTTTCACGTGAAAATCATTTTTTCAATGAAACTAATGTGTTGGACACATAACACTGGAACCTCTCATAGTGTACGAAGGCGGAGCGTCAGGACGCAGTGGGTTGGTTGGAGGGTGATTGATCAGGGCCGTCGCACATAGACTTCAGAAAGGCACTTAAGAGAGATGGCTGTAATGCTTTTAGAATTTTAGATCTTATTCTATTATATTTTAGATTTTTTTTCAAGATCCGCTATTCTGACCTGAATCATGAATTTTCAATCATTCAAACTTTCCGGTTGGAACATTAATAGAAAAAATTGGGCTTTCTTTAATTTGCACGTGAAAATCATTTTTTCAATGCAACTAATGTGTTGGACACATTACACTGGAACCTCTCAGAGTGTACGAAGGCGGAGCGTCAGGACGTAGTGGGTTGGTTGGAGGGTGATTCATCAGGGTGATTGATCAGATAGATTTCAGAAAGGCACTTAAGAGAGATGACTGTAATGCTTTTAGAATTTTAGATTTTATTCTATTGATTTTAGATTTTTTTAAGATCCGCTATTCTGACCTGAATCATGAATTTTCAATCATTGAAACTTTCCGGTTGGAACATTAATAGAAAAAATTGGGCTTTCTTTAATTTGCACGTGAAAATCATTTTTTCAATGAAACTAATGTGTCGGACACATTACACTGGAACCTCTCAGAGTGTACGAAGGCGGAGCGTCAGGACGTAGTGGGTTGGTTGGAGGGTGATTGATCAGGGTGATTGATCAGATAGATTTCAGAAAGGCACTTAAGAGAGATGACTGTAATGCTTTTAGAATTTTAGATTTTATTCTATTATATTTTAGATTTTTTTTAAGATCCGCTATTATGACCTGAATCATGAATTTTCAATCATTGAAACTTTCCGGTTGGAACATTAATAGAAAAAATTGGGCTTTCTTTAATTTGCACGTAAAAATCAGTTTTTCAATGAAACTAATGTGTTGGACACATTACACTGGAACCTCTCATAGTGTACGAAGGCGGGGCGTCAGGACGTAGTGGGTTGGTTGGAGGGTGATTGATCAGGGTGATTGAGCAGATAGATTTCAGAAAGACACTTAAGGGATGACTGTAATGCTTTTAGAACGTGTTTTGCGCTTCAATGTCGTCAAATTTTTCATATTAAAAAATAATTTACTTCGTCAATAAAATTTATTATAAAACAATACATTTTATATGCATAACGCGTATTGAAAGCAGCTATTTCTTAAAAACTGTACTCTTTAAACACATAAGTTTCCTTTTCCTTAATACAAGTAAAGCTTTGAAGCAGCGGAGTTTTTTTTACGGTTTCAAGTGTTTTTAAGGCTCAAAATCTTGTCGCCGGTAATTAGGATTTTTACTCATAGTGATTGCTATTAAACAATACTGCAAATAATCATTCCAAGGTTGAAATTTCGTTGTAAACAAGGACGATTTTTCGAGGTTATATCTACCTAAACTATTAGTATTTTCGTATCAATAACATAAATCGCATATCAGCTAAAATGTGTACCGCGAATAATTGATTTTTATTGTATGTAAAAATAATTCACGGGAGTGGGTATAGTATAGACGATCGACTACAGCCGATTCTGACTCGCAATTGGTACTTGAGATAGCGTACATTGTCTCCCTGTTACGTACGTTATGAGAGGTTCTACTGTGCTAATTAAATATCACGTTTAGTCAGTTTTGTTATGAAATTTAAGTGGGTGGTTAAGGAGTTGAAAGAAAACGATAAAGAATATAGCATGAAAAGAAAATAGTACTCTGTGATATTAGGTCGAAAAAGCAGACTTTTCAACGAAAGTCAGAAACTTAGCCGCACGAGCCGTAAGCAATAAGCACAGAGGCACGAACTGAAGGCGAGTGCTCTTTGAGGTACGGGTTAAGGAGGGTCGAGGGTAGTTTACTGGAGGGGACAGCCCCGACAGTGAACGCAGTGTGGTCACACAAAAATGTGCTATGACAGAGACGCTGCAACGTAAATTTAAGAAACCTGCTTTTCGAGCCATACAATTGATTATTGTTAATCAACGGTGAAGAACAAGTATCTGAATTAACGCATAGAGCATCCTGAATATATGCTTTACAGTTTCTAATTCTAATTAAATTGCACGGTTTCCACATAAACTATCCTTAGAAATATAAAAATTCACCCGTCATTTTCAATCTGCCATAAGAGGCAATGTCAAGGCCTATATATTCAAAAAATGTATTTCTCGAAAATCGTGAAGATAAACTTATTCATATTTAGCAATTGAACTCATGTCCTGCATATCAATGAGTATTTAACGATAGTGCAAAGTATAATTGTTGCTTCGTCATTATTTGAAGGTTTTTTTTTACAAAGCTACGTCTATGAGGAAGTATATCAATCGATGCTGGCTTCCTCTTAAAGGTAGCTTTGTAAAGAGCAACATTTAATAAGGAAGCAATGTTCAAGATTCTACCTTGCATCATTGTTTTGCATAAATAAATAATAAGAGCACATTCCCGCTTTGTAAAAATGTCATTAAGACGAACGGTACGGGAATTCTCTCGAGTACTCTATTGACTCTGTTTTTTGTTGTAGAACACGATAGAAACCTGTGTGTTTCCGAAATTTCATTGGGAACTAAGGATATGCCTAGTTTATACGACATAATTTGCAATCTGCAATTGACATCTGACATTTTGGTTTCCGTTTCTGAATCTGTCACTCATTCAACTTCTAGCTCGATATTTGATGACAAAATCCGCATCGAAAATAAAACAAAACGAAAAATTATCGATTTTACATGCAGCTATAAAACACTGTTACAAACACCGGTACAACTCATTTTTATTAGGCACAACTTTTGTCTTACTTTCTTAACTTTTGCGGAAGTTGTAACGAAAATTTCTATTTGTTTAAATATTCAAAATCTGAACGACTTTACCGATAATTACCAAATTTGGTACGTAGCAGAGATGTATGTTATGTTTCGTTTGTAAAACATTTCAGTTGATTTGTTAAGATTCGCCGTGATTTATAGCAAAATGATTATTTCTTACCAAAATTCAAAATTTTATAAAATTTGAATCGCTTTACCGATTTTTTTGAAATGCAATACCAAACAGCATTTAACGTGTCTCCAGTTATGAAGAACTATTTAACCAAATCGTCGAACTTTCACGAAAGTTCGAGGATATACGACATTTTTCAAAAAAATAATAAATTCTATATAATCAGTATACATGGATATATTTCCTTAAAAATCACAGCAATTAAAGAGGAGTTACTAAATTTGCGACGGGTTAAATTTGAGTTTGAACGATCGTGCGATTCGCGAGTTATGGACGATTGTATTTTCCTGGAACACGCGCACGCACGCACGCACATTTTCAAAACCATTCTTCTCAACGTTTTCGGCGATACTGCGCATGATGACTTGGAAATCGCAAGAATTTTTTTTTTTTCCATAAAAATAAAGCTTCCTCTATGAGAAAGTAAAAAGACTGCAAATTTGATGTACATATGAATATGAAATTTACAGACCTTGTACTTGCGGCAGTCATTCAAGTACGGAGTACTGTAAATTTCATATTCTGTTTACAAAACTAACCGCTACTGTGGTACTGTAGTACTTATTTCTAAGTCAGAGCATCAATAGATCGAGGGTTCGAATCCTGCCGCCATCCTTTCGCAAAAAATAAAAATATTCGAACGTGATATAGCTCCAATTTATATATAGATGGAACATTCCATACCAAGTCGACCTGGGTCTGACTCTCGGATTTGATCCTCGACTTTTAATGTTATTGTTCTATGTCTTAACAGCAACCAACGTTTTTATTAATTTTTTTCAAACCAATTTATATACTTATGATTATTTATAACGAAAATGCTGAAGGTCATTCAATATCATGAGATATCAATATTTTTAAGCTTAGGCGCAAAGTGGGCCAAGCCTTGGTTCTATTTTTTACGAATTTTTGTTCAGAACAAAAATTGAAAGAATTTTTTAAACATTTTTGAGAGCGATTCTTGTTTATTAACATTTTTTGAAAATTGAGTGCCGTTCGGAGGCGGACGCGATACGGGAGGGGAAGTTGGCTGCAGCCGCATGGGGGGAGGGGACTGGTCCGGGCGATGCAAAGATACTAATAAAAGAGCGAGAGAGAAAATATGATAACCCGGACCGACCCTGTATAGGCGGGATGCCTGAAGATGGGGGTAAATACGAATAAATAAAAATAAATAAATAAAATCAGAAAACTTGTCGACTGACTGTTCAAATAATTTACATATACTTGAAAATTCTTATACTGAACTGAAATTAAAAATTAAATTTTGTTGAATTTCAGTGTACGTTACCTTAGGTTTCAGACATTTTTGTTTGAAAACTAATAAACGAAAGTAACTGAAATTTATTATTCGCTGGTAATTAAAAATGAGAAAATATCAGTCATTTTCAAATGAGGGAAAAGTTGGAATTATCTGCCTCTTTAGTAGAGGCCGGATGACAATTCGCTGAGCGGAAAATATATTCGGCTGGCCATCTATCGGAAACGAGGGAACTAGGCAACGCGCGAAACTTGCTTCATGTGTAAATCAAGCTCAACTCCTCCTCGTCAACAAGGGACTCCGGTCTTTATGTGAATTCATTTTTGCTTCGGGTTGGTAATGATACTGAACTAAGTTCTTTTTCATGTTGCTGAGCGTTTCATTTTGTTTCTGAATTCAGGTAGTAGGTTTTCGCAGCAGAGTTCTTTCTCAAAGAAGCTGATCGTCAACGGATGTACTTTCAGAATCCCGTCGTCTCGGTAAGTTAAGTTTTTTTTAAAGCTTTTATTCCTTCGTATACCTTCTTCAGGTGTGGAAAACCTGTGCCGATACAAGCGGCTATATTTTGTTGTATGAGAATACATCAGAAAGTCAGAAAAAACTGCCTCCCGCTCAACAGTTAACGCGCAAATTGGTGCATAGCTAAGCGGTCACCCATCCAAGTACTGC
Source organism: Clistopyga incitator (assembly GCA_947507545.1). Taxonomy (NCBI): domain Eukaryota; kingdom Metazoa; phylum Arthropoda; class Insecta; order Hymenoptera; family Ichneumonidae; genus Clistopyga; species Clistopyga incitator. The sequence goes on along the minus strand of OX382191.1, from coordinate 4,034,136 downwards.
CCGCGAGAGAAGCTGCTCGACTTGGGAGACCGCCGAAGCTATACGATAAGTGTATTGATTGGCTTCGACCGTTGTGAGAATGATATAGGTAAGGTAGGCATCGACGTTGGCGGTCCGTTAATTATAGATGGAATTGTTTATTTTTCTTTTGAGCACTGTTATTAATTGTTTGTTTCATGTTTCCCGTTTTTGGCGTCCGATTCTTTCGTCGAAGGTACTATGATTTGGTTCCTCTATACGCAAAAATCTATCAAAGGCAAGGGAGGAGGAAAAAAGATGGACGCTTGGAGTCCGTGCAGTTTTTCGTAATTTCTGTACGCAATTTAAGGGATCTTTCCAGTGTGAAAAAAAACTTCGCTTTTTTTTGTCTTATCCATTAGTATATACGGTCAAAAACATCCTCTCCAATTTTTAAAGCGAATTTCGAAAAACTTCGTTGGGAACAGCCATTTTTATAGCGAAGAGGATACGGAGCAGCAGCGAGTGATCTGTCGCGAACGGCCGCGCCATCAAAGGTCCTCGGCCCCCTTTCCGCGTTCAATTTTCATTCTTTCGTCGCCTTTATACGTACTGCTTTATACCTCTAAGAAATTTGGAGGCCAATTTATGAAGATTTAACAGTGAATGATTTATTAGAGCGACGTACGGGTGCGAATCCGCAAAAGAATTAAAATTAGCGCCAAAAGACGTTTTCAACGGGAAACAAATCGTGGAAATCATGGTTCGCACCCTCTATGAAGGTTTATGATCCAATTTTGAGAGGCTTGGGAAGGATGGGTGCGACAATTGGTCCAGCAGCGTTCACTGCCAAATATGGGAACCGTCGACGCTCCTTCGACAGAAAAGAGGCTCGCACAGATCGACGACATATGATAATGGAGGAAAATGAGCTAAATAAGAAAGCTGAATGTATGCGCTATGAAACTGACATTGCCGATTAGTCGTAAGTACACTCTTTATATTGAGTTTTCGTACTCGAAACTTTGAACACGTTTTTCTCGAAACGCCATTTTTCAAAATGGTGGACATTTCTCGAGAATAGTTTTTAACCGATCGTTTCCAAATTTTAAAAGAATATTCTTAATCCAATTCTTCATCGCGCTATGGAAGCTTTTTTTTGCAATCTTCTATTTTTTAAACGAAAAACTGTGAAAAGAAACGGCTAAAATCCGCACTATTTGTTGAAACCACCGCAATTTGGCTAATTTTGAAATTTTTTTGAAAAAGCCTCCATAACGCAATGACCAATCGTATACTCATTAACAATTCGTTAAGTTTTTTTTTTTCAGATCAAATTTGCGATCCCTACAATGTCCACCATCAAGGCCGTTTTAAAAACAACGGTATTTTCAACAACAAAACATATCTCTCTATAGTATAAAAAGATTTCGCTATCGCCGCCGCCACCGTCGCCGCCGTGTACAAGAATCGAACATGGCAACCGAGGGATGGGGGATTCCCCAGGGATGGGGAATTATACTAGGGGTTATTGGGGGTCGTGCGCTCCGCGCGCTCCCGTTGACGTCATGGTAACCGTTGCTAGGGCGACTGTTCGGGGATCTCCTATCCCTCGGGAACGCCCTATCCCTCGGAAATCCCCTATCCCTCGGGAACGCCCTATCCCTCGGAAATCCCCTATCCCTCGGAAATCCCCTATCCCTCGGGAACGCCCTATCCCTCGGAAATCCTCCATTCCTGGGAATCCCCTATTCCTGAGGAATCCCCCATTCTTGGGGAATCCCCCATCCCTCGGTTGCCGTGCTCGATTCTTGTACACGGCGGCGGCGACAGCGAAATCTTTTTATAATATGGAGAAATTTGACATACATATTAACATTTAAATGTGTCTTTTTTTAATATCTGAAAAAAGTTGAATGCTTTTTTTATCTCGTTATAAAATCGACAATTTTCAATTGACGAACCGCGCTTTTGTTCGGATAATCGAGGTTCTACTGTAACACATACTGCTTTCAGTGCTCCGTCCGGAAATTCACACTTTCCATAAGCGCTCGCTGACGAGAACTGCAATGGCTTGACTTCGTACTGGAAAATTTTGTTCCACACTCGAAACAAAAACCATTTTTGTTAGCCCATGTGATACAAACCCACACTCGCTGAAAGAAGTTTCTTTTCTCCCTAGCGAAGGAATGTACTATTTCACAACAAGTGCGCAAAAACTCCTTCTTTATATGTCTGCAGTGTGTCGAAAGTGTGCAGGAAAGAACACTTTACGCACTAGTGCGAAAAAAGCAATGAGCGTTGCATCGAGCATGCACAGTCTGTCTTTCTCGTACCTAACAAAAAACGACACTTTTGCCGCGCGCTAAATACATGACAAGACGGACTTTTTGTTCACGTGTTAGAAAATAGTACATTACGACACGAGTGCGGAAAAATCTTTTCTCACGAATTGCAATCATACGCGTTGACCAAAGGGTTGTCCGTCAAGTATCGCACAAAATTTGGGTTCACAAGTTGGAAAAAAAGAGTTATCATCATACCGAGTGAAGTAAAAGTGATTTTCTTTTGCAAAATTATTTTTCTCAAATCAAAAAAATATTTGAAAAATGCATTTTTCAAATTTTTACCTAAAACTCAATTTGTCTCTAACAGAACTAAAATGTAGGATGCATAGTACAACGGTATTCTCCTATTAGTAGTTTTTTTCCACAATTTTTGTATGCACATTCAAAAAGATATTTCAATAACTAGCTTTTCCTGAAATGTCACAAATATGCTACGTTAAAAAGTAGAATAAAACAACAACAAATTCGGATTTGGATAAATTTCATTGGAGCAATTGAACTTACTTCCGGGCGCTCAGCGAACAATAAAGGAAAACCAGTAACAAGATTCCTGCAGGTGCGACAGTCAGGCGTCGGAGAATGCGATCGCTGTTGCACATCGGCATTGATATCCAATGTTGCTGACGCCAAAGGTGTGCCCGGTTTCCATACGCGATCGTACATCTATTACTATATATGGTATTTCTCACTAAATGCTATCTCTCATATAACTATAAAATTCTCCAGTACCTCTTGGCGTATATGTACTTCAGAGACAAAAGTTTCACCAAATTTACCGATATTGTTTATGCACCGAGTGAGAAGTAATTGTGTCGTTTCACCGAACCTCTAGCTCCTGTAGATGTCACGAGCCAAAAATATGACCCCGCAATTACTTTTTATCACTGCAGTAAGTACCCCTATATAGTAGGAATTATAATGATGCGTCTATATACATACATAACGTGTGTAAATGCAGAAGGAACTGCGGATAAAAAATCCTTGAACACCCGCTCTCTTGTACGCACTTAAAGTTGAAGTAGCTGCAAGGACCGGACCCCTTTAAACCTTACATGCTCTGCAGTTGAGTATATGCTGCGGTATGGGTACATACACTATTAAAAAAGATCGCAAGTTTTTATATACAAACTTATCAATTAAATTTCAATTAAAAATCCGATAAAGAACGTATGTACAATTGCATTAAAATTCAAGGAGATCATAAAGAATGCAGTACTTTTACAATACAATTCGAGTAATTATCATTGAAGTTATTGTACCATACCTCCATTTTACATTGCACTTATATTGTAAAGTTTTTGTGAATCAAAAGTGTCGATCGCTGACAAAATTATCCCCGCTGTCGATCGAACCCCTTCTCTAGTCGTGATCGAAGCAGTTTTATGTGCCACAAGCTATGCGATCTCTCTTGTCGATGTCATGGCAACCTCTTACGATACTGCAACCAAAGAGACTTGAATTTTTTCCAGGGCGCCTAATAATCGATGGTTCTGTTGGCAATTCTTTCCTGAGGACACTTATTTTTTTCAGAGTTGCCAACGCCTCGATGTCCCGATGAATTTTCTCGACATGTGTGTCGCGTATTCATGATTCTCAAAAAAAAAGTGAATTTCGCCCGATCGCGAAATTCACTTCTGACACCAATGTAACGTTCTTGTGAATTCTTACTGTCTTTGTAAGAAATTATAGAGTTTACTGTAATTTTATTTATACTTGTCTGCTCTGTTTATCGTGTCTGAAACCGAAACTTCATTTATTAGTCACGAAGTTCGACCGTTGTCTCCGGCGCGCTTCTTCAAACCCAACAAAAAGCTGAACAACGAACTTGAGGGTCTAATCGCACTCTTCGTTGCAAACTATTAAATTTATAATTGTATTTTATGCATTAAAATCGACAGTACTTGTACATGGAATTACCAGTAGATTTTTCTTAGGCCAATGAATAGGGTTAATATCGAGAACGTGTTTTTCAGGAGTGTTGGATTTGCGACGTTACAATATGCATAATACTTTTTAACTGCTCTATTAATACACTGAATGATGTTTCATTAAATCCATCGTTTGCGAGCTGCCAAAAGCAAGCGTTATCAACTTAAGTTGAATTCTAATTGCTCCAATTCCCATACAAAATCGAAACAATAACTATGAAAGAAGTAAAATAATATTTTATTATTTCAATGTTAAATGGGATTGAACAAATAAGAACTAGACTTAATACATAACTATTTCTTTTGGCACTATTCGTCGCAATCTATTAAATTTATAGTTGTATTTTGTTAATTGAAATCGACAGTACTCATACATTAAATTTACAGTCGATTTTTCTTACGCCAATAGAATAGGGTTAATATCGAAGACGTATTTTTCAAGAGTGTTGAACTTGCTACGATTCAATATTAATAATACTTTTTAACTGCTCTATTAATACACTGACAAAAAAAGTCATTGATTCAATAAATCTATCGTTTGCGAGCTGCCAAAAACAAGCGTTATCAACTTAAGTTGAATTCTAATTGCTCCAATTCCCATACAAGATCGAAATAATAACTCTGAAAGAAGTAAAATAATGTTTTATTATTTCAATGTTAAATGGGATTGAACGAATAAGAACTAGACTTAATACATAACTATTTCTTTTGGCACTATTCGTTGCAATCTATTAAATGTATAGTTGTATTTTGTTAATTAAAATCGACAGTACTCATACATTAAATTTACAGTAGATTTTTCTTACACCATGAATAGGGTTAATATCGAGAACGTGTTTTTCAGGAGTGTTGGATTTGCGACATTACAATATTCATAATACTTTTTAACTGCTCTATTAATACACTGCCAAAAAAATATCAATGATTCAATAAATCCATCGTTTGCGGGCTGCCAAAAGCAAGCGTTATCAACTTAAGTTGAATTCGAATTGCTCCAATTCCCATACAAGATCGAAACAATAACTCTGAAAGAAGTTAAATAATATTTTATTATTTCAATGTTAAATGGGATTGAACGAATAAAAACTAGACTTAATACATAACTATTTCTTTTGGCACTATTCGTTGCAATCTATTAAATGTATAGTTGTATTTTGTTCATTAAAATCGACAGTACTCATACATTAAATTTACAGTAGATTTTTCTTACGCCAATAGAATAGGGTTAATATCGAAGACGTATTTTTCAAGAGTGTTGGACTTGCTACGTTACAATATTAATAATACTTTTTAACTGCTCTATTAATACACTGAAAAAAACAGTCATTGATTCAATAAATCTATCGTTCGCGAGTCGCCAAAAACAAGCGTTATCAACTTAATTTTAATTCTAATTGCTCCAATTCCCATACAAATCGAAACAATAACTATGAAAGAAGTAAAATAAGATTTTATTATTTAAATGTTAAATGGGATTGTACGAATAAGAACTAGAGTTAATACAAAACTATTTCTTTTGGCAGTCCGCAAACGATGGATTTATTGAATCAATGACATTTTTTTTTCAGTGTAAGTATCATCATATTAACTCTATCACAATGGTACCGATATGTTAATTTCAAATCGATATTTTACCGGACTCCTCCTTTTCTGCATTTCGTAAACTTAATTTAGGATAATAATAGTAACAATAATGCTAGGCCTGGAAACATGTTATATATGTCTGAAAAATAAATTTGATTTTAATCGGCAGAACAGAATGTGACAAATATAGAGAAATACTTATGTTTACGATACCTGTAATCATCTTACCAATATTCTTTTAAAAATTAATTACTGTAAAAAGCCACATGTCACTGAAAAATTCATATAGAAAAATAAAGCATCGAACCCTAACATCCGCCTTAGCCAATTTAATCTGAAAGTTGAATGAAGTGTGAAATGCAGATTCATGATGCTTGGATTTGCATTTTCTTTAAGGTCTGGATGCAACTTTTGTCACAGGATCAAAATATGTTTTATCGCTATTTTTTTTTTTTTTAGAAACCTCGGAATCTTCTAGTGAGCGCAAGAAAAATAGCGCTTTTGTGCTTAGAATCCAAGTGTCGTTAAGAATTTCTCGGATAACTTGAAGCCCGACGTAAAAAAAATAACCATAAACCCCGAGAATCGAAAAACCGTGAAGCGTACGGCTATAAAGGCATCAGGGTAATAAATTGCATCGGGTTAAGAATCGAATTGGGGATCCCCAAGGAGTGTTCTCCATTGGTATGTACATACAGTGTATATATTTTTTAATGGAAATGGAAGAGACCAGAAAGATAGACAAAAAATTATCAGAGAATTTTGTTTTCAGTGACTCCGCAAAAATGTTGATTTACACCAATAACGGCAGCGCCATTTATATTTGAAGACAGAGGCAAAAATGTTGATATTTAGAAATTGAGGTAAAAACTGATGTTTAATTCGTATTTGATAATTGGACCAAAATCTTGATATTCAATTTTTTGGGCATTGGCTATTGACGTGAAAAACGGTCAAGGTCAGGGTTAAAAATTGACCAAGTTAGCTATCGATACCCCATGCACTTATCTTCCGATGCAATACTAAATTTCCAGTATTTTACAGAAAATGTTTATCCTTTGGCGTATGCGTCATGACAAATTTCTTAAAATTTTCATGGGTTCCTTAAGAGAGTGGAAAAAGAGGCTCTTATCTTGTCTCGTCCAAGTGTTGTAAAGAATTTCTCGGATGACTTGAAGCCCCGCATAATAAAATAATAATAGCCCTCGGGCGGAGAGAAAGAGCGTGAAGCATTGGGGTAAAAAAGAGTGAGGGTAATAAATCGCATCGGGTTAAGAATCAAATTGGGGATCCGCGAGGCGCGTTCTCCTCGGGTACATACAGTGTATATGTATATGTTTGAAGCGAGATGGAGAGGCCAGTGAGATAAAGAGAGGAGGAACAGAGGATTCCGTTCTCGGTGAGTCTCCTCCTTTTTCTTCCTCGTTTCTTTAAGCTTCTCACCGGGAGCGAGCGCACGACTATATCTCGCGTGTTGGTTAACAAATGCGAGAATGCAGCCTGGCGCCAACGTATACACGTTCGTACGCGGGCGCCTCACGCACGAGCACGCGTAACGAACGTGGGCCGGTCTCGTTCGGGGCATGTACACTTCTCCGCACTCTGTGTATACTCAATGCTGTTACTGCTTCTGTTACTGAAGCTGCTGCTGCTGCTGCTGCTGCTGAAGGAGACACGCGCTCAGTGCTTACTCTACAGCAGCGCCCCCCGCGCGTCTTTCTCTCCACTTTTATTATATTCCTCGTTATAATCTCTCTTTCTTCTATCCTCAGGAGGCTTCGTCAGTTCTTCGCCAGGGGGTCCACAACCAGTAGCGCAACGTGGAGATCTCGTGGAACGCGTCTCTGCAAAACGAGCATCACAATAAATAAACAGAAAAATAACGAAATGAAGAACGCGGATCTTGGTTCTCATCTCACGCTCTTTCTCGCTTTTGCTTCGCTCTGTAATTTCTTCCTTTCTTTGCAGAGCTTCTCCCCACTCTGTAAGCTGTTCCGGGCCTCAGGGTCCGTCGCGTCATCGTTCATTACTCGAGAAATGAGAAAGCCTCGATGACTCGAGGCGGCAACGTCTACTCTCGGTGCTCATATCAGTCTGCTTTTTCTCTCTCTCTCTCTCTCTCTTTCTCTCTTTTTCGCCTTTTCCTCGGTTCATTCGATCTCTGCTATGTGATGAAAAACAAGAAACACAAGAGTCTACTAAGTTAAGTACCCAACGAAGCACAAGCACGCAAGAAGACAAGCTAAATCGAGACAGCTACATCATTATGACGAGGCTATCCGGCTCCTATGTGCCCTCCCCCAAAGCCTCGCAATCCTTGCCGCGTCCACCCTATCGACCTCTTCTCGTCCTCTACTCTTCATCTTCTTCTTCCTCCTCCTCCTCTATTGCTTCTTCTGCAGACCTTCTCCCACCCATCGGACTAACGCTCTGCTTCTTTCTCCATCATCGTCCATAACGCCTTCGTACTTTTTCTTTTTTATTTATTTTTTGTAGTGGTGCACTATAGATACTTGAATCCAATCAGCGATCTTCATTCCAGTTTTACAAAGTTGTTGCTGATGCCACAGTTATTTCCTCTAGCCCCACTATTCGTCGACTAATAGAGAAAAAGAACACACGATTTAGAAAAAAATGACATGGGTATGTGAGTATTTACGGAACATTTTCATCACGAACCATTTAGATTTCATAGTTTATTTTTGCTTTCCCCGGCAGTCATACGCCTCAGCCAACCAAGTAATGTTTGAGGTGAACAAAAATGTTGTTGTGCTCACTGAAAATTCCTTTGACACCCCCGGCGGACGGATTTAGTGGGACACAGCGGTGTAGCAGAGGCAAAAAGCAATTCGTTCAGTGAACTATCATTTGATCCACCAATTTATCATTTTTTATCGCGGTTATTTTTTAATTTATTAAAGATTTGATCATTTTTTGTTTTCTTACATTTTACTGATTCTGTTTCGCTCCTCCAGAGGAAACTTTGCTTTCGTTTGAGCATTTTTTCTCAATATTTGCGTGTCAGTATATTTGAAATGGTTTGAAACATGTTTGAAAAGGGATTCAGAGAAAATGCCGGGGTTTGGGTCATCTAGGTAATCATTTGAGCCGGCTTCTGACATTTGAACCTGTGTATTTCTCAACAGTGACTTTACCGATACACTTGAAATTTTAAGCACAGGTGTAGGAATTCTGCTCCTTTGCTTATACTAATCTACGCAATAAATGAACTACCCGAGCTAAGTTTATGAGACTTTTAATTTCGTCATGAACATACAAATGTTAATGCGGGCGATCAGTTGCGCCGAATCTGTAGAGGGTTTCGGATTTCAGTCAATTCTTTATTTTTCAGAATATTGGCATTGTTCTTTAAATTTATGACAACTTCGTGTAGTACAGCTCAAATTGTTTACAGGAACGAACTCATATTTAGCCATACTGGACACAAAATTTGGTAAAGTTTAATGAAGGGGTTCTGATTTAATAGTAATTTGAATTTTAGAAATTTGAAACATATGTTCATGAATATTTGGTACAGAATTAAGGGAATCACAGCAGAAACTTTGGACCTTTACAGAAATTTGAATTTTCTACTTACTTACAAAGTAAATGATTGCAAAATCGGAACTTGCCTTCTTCCTAATTTTTCAACTATTTCAAAGCTTCGTCTGTGAGAAAGCCAAAATCAATCAACACGTTTCCTCTTGGATTGTGCAACTTTTCAAAAGAAATTGCTTTCAAAACGCAGTTAGAGTCAGATAATTCACAATTAAAAAATTGCCTCTTCTCTATACGAATTTGTAATTTTACAAAACATTTTCTTATGAATGTTGCACATTGTCCCTTATGTTTTTTATGAGTTTGATTACGCCAATGTTTGAAGGTATTTAAAACGACTGTTGATGTGGAAGGAGAAAATGAGAAACACTGCAAATGCCGTGTTTACGGTTGGATTTAAAGGAACATCGCTCCGCACTCTGTCAGATGAATCTCCTCCCCATCTTCTCGCAGTCTTTCACTCTCACCGGTCTTATTGTATGTTTTATTTTTTTGCGTGGACGCCAGGCGCCGAGCCGCTACGGGAGACGGGACGCGCCACACTTCCTGCATACAAAACTTCAGGCCCATTAACATTCTTACTGACGTTGCCACGCGGTGCACGGCTCGTCCGCTCGCATTATTCTTGCCCCACGTGAATTCTTACGTGCACACAGTACAATATATAATGTATGTACTGTATGTTCCATGTATACCGGCTATACCCTTAAGAAAATCTATAACTCTACCAAACATATAAAGGACACGAAAAAATATTGTTTTCACTATGAGAACATTATTATGACTGTTCACCAGCATCAAGTGCAAAAACTTTGATGACACCGTAAACTATGACCGTCAAAACAATAAATGACAGAACAGCTGACAATATATGTGACTTGTGCACATATTTTATTTTGATTTCAAAGCAATTCTTAACACATCAAAATTTTTTGTATTACCATAATAATAGATTCAGCATAGAGCAATGCCTAAATAAAATATTTGTGGGAATATCCTTTCAAAGAAATGTACTTTTGTTATCTGGATCAGTCAATTTTTCTCCGTTTAGAAAATCTGATGATTTTTCTAAAACTAGGTATCGTATACGTTCAACCCAATGCAGAATGTGGGTAAGACTTATTTTTTAATTTTACTTTTATTGAGGCCAATGTTTTCTATACAAACATCCGGATATTGATATTTCAATTAAATTAAATTAAATTAAGATAGTTTAAGTAAAATCGGCTAATAAAATAAAAACATACATATGTATAGCCTGTTTGTATTTGTATCCTTTTTAGGGGATCAGTCCTTGAGCATGAAATAAATAAATAATAATAATAACAGATAATATTTAAAGAATGTAGTTTCAATTATAGTATTAAAAAATGGTGGCAAAAAACTGAATATTGGAAAATTACGCCAAAAAGTATGATATTGAAGGAAAGATTTCTTTTTTGTGAAAAAAAAAAAAAAAAAAAAAAAATCGTTCTTACGGACCTATGTGCCTTATCCGTAATTCCGTTAAGAATATGTGTGTCAATTTTCTTATTGCTTATTGAATTATATTATAATTATAAGCGATTTTATACCTGCTGTGGCCGATTTGAGATTGTAAGTACTCTATGTGCGTTTTTCTCGAAACGGCATTTTCGTATCTGGCGTATACGACATGTAAAAAAGCTATCGAAACGATTGCCTTCAAATTTCGTTAAGATGCTTGATCGAAATTCTTTCATCGTTTGAACCATAAGAAAAGGAATTTGTTGAATATTGTATTTTTATATCATAAAGATCGGTCAATTGGCATATCATCAATTTGGGAGGTTCGCGCATCGATGAGAGTTAGGAGTGTGCTTGTGGGTCGGCAATTTCGAAATTTTCTAATACAAGTATGCTTTGTATGAAAAAATCAACATGCCAAATTCCACTTTAATCAATCGCACAGTTTTTCACTATAAAATTTTTAAAAAATCGGTAAATCTACCGAAAAAAAGACAATCAAAATTAAACCCCCTCAAAAATTAAGGCAAAAACATATGATATTTGAACCTTAGGGCAACGAGTATGTACATTTAAAAATTGCGCCAAAAAATGATATTGAAGAAGTGTGAGGCAGCATTTACATATTCGAAAATCACATTCCAACAATTTCTCGATGTTGAAAATCAAGATTACACATTTACCAATTTTTCGAAAATCTCATTTCTGATTCAGAGTTAATTGCCCGATGAGAGAGATGATGATTTTTGTGTGTTTATTTGAAAGGCGTTTACTATTTAACGACCGATGTTGATTCGTCTGTCGCGAAGTGGACTGTAACTCTCCGGTGTAGATTCCCGTAGATAATCTTATCTACGAGTTGAAGAGATGTGCGTGGATAATTGTAACCATTTATTTTAAGTATAACTATTTATTATACAACAATTTAAATAATATAATCAGAACGTTCTATTCCTTGCGGAGGTTTTAGAAGCTGCTTGCGTTTTCGGCATGGTGCGGTCGGCGTAGTAATCTTCCGCTGATCCGATGGTAAGAGAGGATTCTTCTCCGGTAATGTTTCCCGAGAATCCGCCGACGCTGACGACTGTGGGGAAAACCGCCACACCGGTATGCATCGTAGCGCCATCTTCTGTAAACCGCGCCAACCCAAACGCGATGGAAACATAATCGATGCTCCGGCTTAGCACAGGAGACTCACGCGCGTTCCCTCGGTGTACATGGTTGGCAACGGGCGTTCCGTAAGGGGGAAATGTATTCTGGGTAGAATAATGTGCGTCGTGTCGTTTATTCCGGAAAATATCCATATTATCCTATATAGAGCCTGTGAAACTCAGTGAAGTAATAAAAATGCTTGGAATGAAACAGAGTGATTGAAAAGCGAAAAATAAATCCACATCACAACGCGCAACTATTGTTTCGCGATCCAATTAACTCTGATATTGAACGTTACCTCCAAAACAGTAAGTAGTTCCCTTCGGCGTAGATTCGCATCATCGTGAGACTCTATTTTTACCAAGTTGTCTAACCTGCGGACACCGACTTCACCCATTCTGACACGGGCATTCGCTAATCCATGTCCGCCGCGAGCACCGCTTTACCACTTATTCCTATTCAACACTCGTGAAAATTTCAGAGTTCCGAATCGCTCGTGATTGTCACGAGAGAGACTATCCACGATGATCGATCTCACGGTGAAGACACTCGACTCCCAGAATCACGCTTTCTCGCTCACCGACGACGTAAGATATCTATTCTACTCCGACCTATCCACTGATTGATCCATTACTTAGCAAGTTTCGACGTTTTATCGATTTAACACCGACTTGGTTACGATTACATTGGCCCAAGTCGGTGATTCACCTACTGCTAATTAATTACAATCTATATTGCTCCAGTCGTTTCCGCTGTAATCAACTGTTTTTTATCCTTCCAATGAAAGCAGATAACGGTTCGAGAGTTCAAGGAACACATAGCTGAGACCGTTAGCGTCCCTGCCGACTCGCAAAGGCTCATATATTGCGGAAGAGTTCTACAGGATGAAAAACACCTCAGTGAATACGGTAGGAAACATTTTATTTCACACTCCGGAAGTTAGCGATATATTTGCCATGCAATTTGGGCTATCCGCAGTTTTTGTAGATGCACGATTTAAGCAAAATAATTTCAGCATATGCTTCAGAAGCGTATGTAAAAAGATTGTTAGCTAAATATGTTTTAGAAATTGATTATCGGAAGTGACAGCTGTTAATCATTGTGTTGGTAATAGTGCAGCAACTTTGTCCACTTATGGGCAATTTCGATAATCTACCGAGCATTATTCTATACTGGATCTGCTTCAAAGACGCTGGAACACTTTACACTATATGAATCTATGTTAATTTGTTTGTGCTCTTTATGCTAATCGATGGAGTCGAGATGAAATTGATTGAATGTTATATATTATATACAGAATGTTCGTGGCTATGAATTTACGGATGTGATAATCGAATGAGTGAGTTTGTGGGAAAGGTACATTTCAAATCAGATTCTTGAGATAAATTTTTAATATTTACTATTCGGACTAAATTCCTATATAGTCATGTCGATAATCAATGCTAGTAATAAGAAAATGAATGCTACAATCAGTTATCTCCAAGTTCTGAGGGTGTCATGGATGAAAAATGATTGAGATCATTCATTTATATCTTTATGTGGAATGGTCATCTATTAAACTGCTTTTCCTTTGAAAATTTTCTCTATGAAGCAGTCTGTTATTTAAGGTCTGAAACACTAACTTCACAGTGTCTTCTTAGAATCCAATTAAGTTGTCTTGCATGATGTTTCATGAACAATTATGGTTGATTCTTGGAGAAACCTCTAGCGAAACATCTCCAGAATAGTGCGGGAAATTTGTAATTTAATAAACACGGATAATCGTATTGCGTATGAAAATAATAGTTTCATTTGAATATTTTATTTCTGATTAGATGTCAATGGCAAAGTCATACACTTGGTTCAACGTGCGCCACCGCAGTCGGCCCAGAGAGGCAACAGCGGTGGTCAGTCTCACGGGCAAAACCGAAGCCGAGGTGACCAGCCGCAAGCTCAGAGAATGCGTTATCGTCAGACGAGAACTCAGTTCCATGGTAATCCCATGTACCTTGGGTCGTTTTCCATTCCAGCCGAAGTGGTCGATGGCCATGGTTAGTAAAGAAATTTGGAAGATGCCGGTTACTTATCGAAACTCGAGTTTCGGTCAATTTCCCGTCGATTAAAAAGACTGGAAACATCTTCGAGAATATGTGTTACAATATTTTTATTTTTAGAATGGCCAATAGCGCAACTGAGCAATACATTGTCTAACAGCCGATTAGTTGTCGCACGACGAATGCTCGATCTGGCTAATCGAGTGATAGATCGTCTTGAAAATCCATCGGCTGCGGCCGCGAATGATGCGGCAGCAGCGGAAAGAGAGGAGGCTGCATCTGATACCGCCGGCGCAACAGCTACGGAAGCTCCACAGCAAGATCAAGATGTCAATAGAGCTGAACGACTCTTGCAGCAACTTTCGGGTTCTGGTCCGATGGGAGGAATCATCGAATTTGCTACAGCTATTGCAGGATCGGGACGAGGTCCTTACGTCTGGCCAATGAGAGGTAAGCAATTTATTTCGTAATTCATAAATGAAAAGACTTTTCGTACATTTATCCATGTATCTGAGATCTTCACTGATTGTACACGCAAAAAACGCGTTTTGTTAATTAAAAAAAAAAAATGTTTAATACCTGTTCATTTTTTAAAAAATATTAAATACGTTTTTCTGTCTCGAACTGATGGAGTATCCTGTTGAAATTCGTCCGAAAATTGTATACGCTTTTGCAGCTCCTGGTGGCGAGGGTGCAGAACCGTCCGCGCCAAACCCTGAGCCGGGCGACGAAAGTCAAGCTCAGTCACAAGAGCAACAGCAGCGAACGCCCCGGCAAGGAAGTGCTACTTCCGGCACAGATCAACCAGGAAATGCGCGACCGAGTCCTCCCCCCGGATCTCAGTATGTATCGGAGTTGTTTTTCAAAAAGCTCATCGTATTTAGCTTCCTCATGAAGAAAGTTTTGTATTTGTGGAAAAATGTGTCACGGACTTTTATGTCATATCGCTAAAAATAATCTGAAATATCGACAAAAATGGCTTAGAAAAAATATTCGGATATATCTGTTTGGCAAGCATACAAATTCAGCTTAAATTTTACACGAAGATTGGTCTAACACGCAGCAGTAGTAGATTTTTAATTAAGTGAAGGTCGATAAAGCATTTCACATTTTGCAGCAATCGGAATGTTTTATGTTACGTCTTTCGCGCTAAAACTGGCCTCTAAAGTTGACCTTGCAAATTGCTTCCTCATTATTTTCGCACTTTTTTGCGAAACAGAATTCGATGAACAAAAAATAATGAAAACATAATTTGCACGTTCTTTCCTATTACTTTAAACCTCACACAATATATCCATCATTTTTACGAATAATTGGCAAATGGTATAATGATTTTTCTTGCTATAAACCGGCATTATTTATAGTTTGACGGCAATTATACGTTTTAACGTTTACAGAGGACCAAGACCTCCCCAAATGGCGCAGTTGTTGGGAAGATTGATGGAAACTCAAGACAGACTTCGTCCATTCTTGACGCGTTATCGCGAGCTCATGGAATTGGATCCTGAGATACCGGGAGGTCGCACGGCCTCCGGCGAAGATATCGGGACCGTCGAAGACAACCAACGTTTAGCCGACGGTGTGACCGAGTGTTTGCACTTCTTGTCTCATGCGAATCACGCTCTCAGCGATATAATCGTTGATGTCGGACAACAGCCACCGCGAAACTTGCGCTGTCGTCCCATGGTTATTCAACACTCCGCGATTTTGCAGGCTGGCATACCAATCCAAGTAGAGGTAAATCGCAGTCAAAAAGTGACATTTCTTTACTCAATAAAATTGAAAACATAATTAAACATTGTTAAAAAAGAAAGCATGCAAATTGCTATACGAATAAGAATAAAGTAGATGGGTTTGTATATGGGGCATTTCATACCAACCGGACCTGGACTTTTCTAATCTCTTGGATTTAATTTTTACTACATTTTTTCAAACAATTCATATACTTATGATTATTTATAGTGGATATACCAAAGGCCATTTTTTTATCTCAAAAAATCCTTACAAATTCTTTATCAGATATTGATATTTTTAAGTTAAGGCCCAAAGTCGACTGGAGCTCGCTTCTATTTTTTACGAATTTATTTCAAAACAAATCTTGAAAAATTTCAATGCGTGTAAGAACCCTGTCACCGCGGACTATCGTTTTGTTGAAAAGGGCCGAAATTATTTATTTTGAATACTCGATCTTAATGGATTTCTTTAAATCGTCTTTATTATGGCCTTCAATATGTTTGATATATAAATCTATATATCAACCTATAAATAATCATAAGTTTAAGTATAATATTTTTTCTAAAGTTTTATTAAATAACAATCGCTCTGAAAAGATCTTAAACCATTCTCCGAAATCCGAGAGACATAGAAATGTTCGAGCAATATCGTGCGGTAAGAAGGTTCTTATACGCATCGAAATTTTTTTAATTTTTGTTTTGAAAAGAAGTCGTAACGAATAGATGCGACGTCCGGCCCACGTCGGACCTTAGCTTAAAAATATTAATACCTGATACAGTATTCATGAGAAATTTTTAAGATTAAAAAAAATAACCTTAACTATTTCCGTTATAAATAATCATAAGCATCTTTTTTTTATCGAATAAACATTGTGGTTGCTGCTTAAACATAGGACAATAACATAACAAATTGGGGATGAAATGGGGTCATGGAGTCAGGCCCAGGTCGAGTTGGTATAGAATGCCTCACATATATATTTGGTAGACCTCTAGAAGCCTTAACATTTCTCTTTCATGTAGTGTTTTTTTTGCTCAATCAGAAAAAGGAGAATACAAGTATTAGAAAATAGGTTAAAACATCAGAATATGTCAAATATACTGCATTGAACGATTCATTAAAAAAAGAAAAAAATCTTTGTAAAGTATAGCTTACGTTTAGAAAAAAAAAATTAACGAAAATAATTTTCGTTGTTCATTACTGATCGAAATATGCATTCTGAAAATCTGCAAAAAAAAATTGCATAAATGCAGTTTTTCAAAAATGATGCTCAATTTTGGGTAACATGAAAACATGAAATTATTATTCTCAAGCATTAACAAATTACCTTTAATTATTTTCCAAAGACTTCGATATTGCCCAACTATATTTTTGGGACAGTAATTCTAATGCTTTCTTTAATACGACGAAAGTGGTTCTCATGTTCAGCCCAAAAATGATTGCATCGTCTTTAATTTCTCATTGAAAAAATGTCCAGGCTCATATAAGCGTCGCGCGTAACGATGGAAGCAACGGTGAAAGCGGCGAGGAAAGTAGCGATGCCACGAGCAGACCTCCAACTTCGGCCACAGCGACGCAACCAACTTCGCAAAATCCTATAGATCTCACATTCGTAACTGACCAATCGGACCAAACGCCTCCGACTGTTGGCCAACAAGAGTCAGAGCAACAGCAGCAGCAGCAGGCACAGAATCAACCACAGGTGGATTCACCTTTCGGCGCTATATTCAATATAACAAATAACATGGAAGTGCTGATGGAAATGGGACCGCCAGAGAGCAACGGATCACAAGGAGGCAATGGAGGTAACGCCATGGGAACCGAGCAGAGTCAAACAACTGGTGGCAATAATAACAACAATAACAACAACAATAATGCCCGTAAGTTATGTCTATTAATACATGATTTTTTGTGATAATTCTTTGTCAATGATTGCAACCTTTCGCTGACTTTCGCGTCCAAATTCGTGTAGTCCTTCAATTCAAGTTGCAACGAGGCGTTACTTCCAAATTTACTTCATTTATTTATTTCTCATGTTAACAATTGACGGTAATAATTATTTTTATTTTCCTCACTTATTGCTTGAAAAATGTTTATAAATTTTATTAAAAAGATGATTTTTCATAAAAATTGATCACATAATGTTACGTTAACGAAAGATATTACTTTTATTGCTTATAGCATTGTTAAAAAAGTGTGCGGAGGAAATAAGATTTTCATTTATTTTTTATACAATATTTATAAATGGTTAATGGTTATTCTAATAGAAAATGCACATCAAATCATTTAGGAACGAAATTAAACCTATGGAATTTGGTTCGTTGTCAATTATCCTCACAGAATTCTTCGCCGATTTTTCGAAAGACGTGCCAAAATAATTTCATGCTTCTCGTTGAAAAAAAGCTATTCAACACTCGCTGTGATTGTCTTTTTACAATAGCGGGAACAAGCGGTATATTCCCGTGGGGTCCAGCACCGCCGCCTGAAGTATTTAGAAATCTATTGCACGTGGTCGCCGGTTATATGGCCCAAAACGCAGCAGGTACTGGTACGACTGTGGCAACGACAACGTCGACAGCAACTCCGACAACGTGTGTGCGGCAGAGAGTGCAAGTGGGTGTTGGCAGTGGCGCTGCTCCGAATCCTGGACAAAGTACACAAGCTAGGTATGCTCGGAAATTGACTTAGCCTTATGAAAATAAGCCTAAATTTACGACTTTATAAGCTTTCACGTTTTAAAAATCGATCCAAAGTTTCAATTAAGCAGCTATTTTTAGTAACATTATAAAATAACTAAGTATTCTCTCCAAATGTGGTTAGTACCCTTCTACAGCAGGTACTTAGCTAACTTAACAGCTTTTTAGTTACCCCTTCAACAAACAAGACTCCAGACGATTAAAAACAATTTTAAATGTTGGATGATATCGGAATAGTGAAAAAATTGTACTTTTGCCATCCTTCATGAAATAAGACTATTCACGAAATTCTTTAGAAACATTAGAACATTTTAGTACATTTAATTGACTCTGAAGATTCTTGAATGAAATGGGCAATCGTAAATTGTCATACAGGAGCAACGTAGGAACGCATCCTACGACGTCGACTCAGACCAGAAGCACAGCGCGCCCTCACGTTTTCCATCCGCACGCTCATCCTCTTGGCGTTGGCATGGGTATGGGGCAAAACATGGATTTCGACCCATTTTTGCCTTGCAATTCTCATCACATTCGCAGAACTCCGAGCGCTACGCCGACTAACACCGCTGCGACCTCCTCACCTCAACAGACTGCTCAGCCCAGCGAGAGTACGACTCCAAACGGCGCAGGACAAACGCAATCAGGTAACACTGAACAACTGAGCTATTTCTTTCATAAGATAAGTCGACCGAGGCGCTGTTTTTGTTTGCAAAATGAATTTAAAAAGCTGCATCTACATATTATCTATTACATCATTAACTTTCATATACTAACTTGCAAGGAATTTGTAGTTTTATTAGGACACTTAGTGTTCCTTTATATAGTTGTTTTTTGTCCCGATTCTGATTCACTAGTTGGTTTAAGATGCAGTCAAATTCTTCAGTATATGCATTAGGTGGATTGTTATTTGAGATTCGAGCAAAAATTTGAGATTGACGCTCTTTACGTAGTTTACAAATGAATAATAAAAAATAGTCTTAAAATATAAAATTTTCATTTTAGTATTCAACCCATCTTCTAGAGGCCTCAGTTCTATCATTTACAATAATACATTGGATTTAGTTATACTTGACCTTTTTTTTGCAGTCTCTATATATATGCAAAAAAAAATGGACCAAAATACAAAAATGCGAAGAAGGAAAATGATCAAGAATTGAAGAGACGTAGAAAAGTATATATGTAACTGCACATTGCATGTACGGTGTTTTTGACGTGTATACAGTGAAAACTGGTATAACATATCGGAAAAACATTCACTTTGACCTCGCTTAATTTTAATAGCGCAATATTTCGTCAAATAAAAAACAGTATCAATATTAGATACGATCTACTGGGTTAATTATTACGTAGATTTTTAACAAATTCTCTATCTGGTAACACATATGTCACTTATATCTCGAAGTTACGGATTTTTTTGGCACATATCCGATCGCAGGATAAAAACTTGAATGGAAATACAGGACAACCCCATGTGTTTTAAATTACAAAATTGAGGTATCTCGAACGAGGATTCGATATATATAAAAATTTAAATATCATATCTGAAGAAGATTTTTCACTTCTTCATTTACAAACTATATGAGGGGGGCTTTAATCGCAAAATTCGTTCAAACTCCAAATAACGAACACCCTGAGATGCATCAGTGCGAGAACTACCCTGAAGCGATTAGAGAACGATCAGCATAGAAACAAAATTTTTAGCACGATTTCTCGAAATTACAGATGTTCCTACGGTGCCTACGGAACAAAGTTCTTCTCAACCGCCAAGCGGTCAATCCAGTACGGCCATCAGCTTGAGGGAAGAAATCGCTAAATTGAGAGGAACTAACAATGGACAATCCGATAACTCGTGAGTTTTTGACTCCAGAATAGTAGTTGCGACAAAAATCGAATTTTCCTATATGTTAGCTATTTTTTTTTTTGTTATTCAAGAAATACCGGAGAATCTGTACATTCGCCTACTTTGGAAGAACTACTGATAGCCCGAGGCATAACCAATGTTTTACGCAACTCTCAAAGCTCCGATAGACTTTTGCTACCACGTCTTTTCACCATTTGCGTAAGTACAAAATCTCTTCGCTATATAGCAAATATTCGATCAAAAGTATTAGCTAGAATATCTTCCGAAAACACAATGCACAGATTTATCTTACGTTCTGAGAGCCCAGTGTTTATTAACAGTTTTAGCATTAGACCTGTTAATACAACTCGAAGCTCAATAAGTTTTCAAAATATAATTCGAATATCTTCGCTAATATTGACTTTCTTAAAAAAATAGATCGACAAGATGTAAAATAGTTTGATATAAAATAGAAATAAAAAAATGTATAAATAATAGTTTTAAAAAAATGAACCATGTTTAATACAATTTTTAACAAAATGTGAGACTTTTCTTAGGCAAAGGAATGAATTATCACCATCCTAATGAGAATTTCCTTAACTCAAATATAATTTTCATAAAACATATTTTTTATACTGACCGCATTATCAACAGTAAATTATAGGAAGAGCGATAATCCATATTTTAAGGGGCAATTTATACGTTTCAGTCGCGAATAGAGGTAAGCGAGTGGTTCGCCTATCTGGAAACCGGAAACTTCACCCGTGACGACGTGTGGCGCAGACTAATACCGCAAATCATACGTATGTTTTTGTTCTGTGTTGCGCCGAGGGATTCGGATAATCTTCCAGCTCGCATAAGCGAGCAAACCGTCGCCGAACTTCGTCCGTATTACGCCGACGCTTTCGATGCTGAAGAGCGACAAACTAACATTCGAAACGGTCGAAGGATCGATCTCGCAGCTACCATAGAATCGATGGTGCATCCATATGTTCAAGTAGCGGCGACTCTCTACGTCGACGACAATGGTGAGTGTGCTTCCAACATAAAGAATCACTTATTTTGACCTTCCGATACAATCTCAGAAGCTCAAAATTGTTACTTAGATCGTTAATTCCCAAACATCATGAATTTACAAAGACAGTAAAAAATTTCGCACGAATTCAAGTAACGCTCGACTTTTCTCAAATATTGATAATTATAATACGATGGAATACTACGCCAAAACAAATTTGCATTTTGCAACGCGTTACTTTATACTTTGCCTCAAACGTTCCTGATTAGAGGAACCAATTTTGGCAAGCATGTTTTAATAATGGCAGTTTTAGCGGTGTACGATGACGAATGGGGTGCGGGACTGGTCAGGATCTTGAGGGATTTCGTTCGAGAATTAGTAAGCGTTTTGCTATTCTCGCTGCGCAGAGAACAGGCTGGTTTGGAATCCTTCATCCGATACGTCGCTGTTAGTATACGCAACTGATTAAAATTTATCGCTCTCCAAGCATAATGAATATCTTTAATCATATCTCTTTCTGTGTTCAAAGACTCGAGCGATGGCTGGTCAGCACAGTGAATTTCGCGACTGGATCTTGGGAAGCGTAGTCGAATGGTTGTGCGAGTATTGCCGACACGTTGAGCGGCTACCCAACAGTGATATTATTCCATTACTCAGGTACAAAGATGCCGAGGAACCATCTGTTCCCAACGTTAATACCGAAGGTCCACGACCCCAAGACACCCAATCTCAGCCCGAGCCAGAAGTAAGAAACCAAAAATAATAATAATCCACACTAATAATCACACGTCAGGACATTATTTATCAAAAAATTAATCATCTTTTTTTTTCCAGCCAATGGAAACTGAGGAGGCGAGTGGTAACCGAACGATCCACGATCCTTTAGAATTGGCCGATGGCGAAGAAGTACCGACAACTTTCCCCGGTCACGAAGCGCTTCTACCCGTAAGTCGCTGACTTATTATTCCTCCTTTTATGATTAATAGCTATTTAAGAAGAGCTCTTCCTAAATAGCAAAAAAAAAACGTTTTTTCGCCTCGGAAAAAAAAATATGGTGTTGAAGGTCTGAAGTGATTGATTATGTTTAAAAAAACTCAGATCCGGATATAACGCATAAAATATCCCACAGAATTTTGAAGAGAAAAAAAAAGTATACACGCCTTTTTGACTGAAATCAGTGAGGTCGTTTCTGTTCTTAATAATTTTTAGTTCGCATTGTGATAATAGCTGATTATAATGAGAATGGGCAATTATTTATTAGCAAACGCATTACCATATTTTTAATATTCAGGAATGGGTGCCGATAATTGCCCGAGACGGTATAAGACAGAGGAGGCAACTTCAGCTCCAAAGCGGTGGAGTAACGGCATTCAGCGACGCATATCTCGACGGGCTTCCGAGTAAGCGTCGGAAATTAGTGGAGCAACAAAAGCCACCTTTGTTAGTGAGCCCGACTCCGAATCATTCGTCAATTCCTGCGTCGATGGAGCGTCTAGTGAGAGTGAATGTCGTGAGGGCTGGGGTAACAGAGGCGGAAGGTGCCGCCGCTGCAGTGGCTGCTGATCCTGGAGTAAGACGGGCGTTCGGACAAGCCATTCGAGACTGTCTTAATCCCCGAAGACTACAAACGCCCGATTTTCCGGACGCACGAAGATTTCCAAATGCCACTAAGTACTTTGCTAACAAGGACAATCCCTCGAATTGATGAGACGAAAGAAAATAAGAGTGAGAAAGGGAGAGAGGACGCGGCGGTGCGCGATAGCTGTCGAAAAACAAAGAACCCAACGTAAGAGAAACCCTCAGGGTCTTTATCATTGAATCTAGATGAAATATTACTTTTCAACACAATTATTAATCATAACGACAACCCGTCGGTAACTTGGAGCCGATCGAGAGAGCGCGATGCGTCGGTCTATTACCGCGAGCTTCCACAAAATGGCTTCAACGACATTGATCGAATAATAAAAATAAAAATCGAGAAACGTTCTCGATGCTGGCACGACCCGCGCTCTCGCGTCGGTTTCGCGAGATCGTAAGCGGTTCACGATCGATCGATAGCTGAAATGATTTGTACGCACTACGGGGATTCTTCGAAAGCCTCATTAGAACTTTTACCAAATAAATGTGTATTATAGATACAAATACAGTATCGCCAGCCTTGTCATTGATCCTTGAGAACCTTAGTTAACGATTTTGTGACTTTACCTCTTAAAAACGACGAGAAAATGTATGAAATTTCTAACGTTTCATGAAATGTTAATATGCAATATTGAATCTTAAGATATGTGTCGAACATCAAATTTAATTACGACGTGCAGTCAATCAAACTTTTATACACTCGTTCTGCTTACATTTGATTTACAAAATCAATGGTATATTGGCATCATATCGCGCAGTTCAGGGCTTTCCAACTTCTGCCCGTGTGGTGTATACTATTTTTCTTTATAGCCGGTCGAAAGTACAGAAAAATAAAAAATAAATTGCATGAATTGATGCCTCCCCCAACATTTGCGGCACGAGCGAAGCGAATGCCGCTGGTCAAGGGAGCAGGCATCCAGTACAGAAGAAAAGCAAATGAAGTTGGATTTGAAAAAATATTTCTTCAAGCTTATTGGCATTCCAAAAATTGTAGGTTCTAAATGTTAATCCGCCTCTGCATCTAAATCTCTTAATACTTGTTCCTGGTCCATTGGTTCTTCTGATGAGGATGTTTCGTTCATTTTTCTTTCTTACTAATTATTTCTCACTTATCGATCACTTCCTATTCGTAAAAATAAGAAAAACAATCAAGTGAGCGACAGCGATTGCTGACCGACGGCCACGTGTGTAGCGATGTCAGTGCATTGGCAACTTCTTTCTGCCCACTGTACCAGAGACTGCGTGCCTTCGTGTCCCTAGCTATGCATAAATGTTAAACTTTGCGTGTCCCTAGCTATGCATAAATGTTAAACTTTCTGCTTTACAGTCGAAGCCGAAAGTACGTACTTTCGACCGGGTATGAACAAAAAAATAGTGTGTCCTGATAAACTTGTCGATTGCCATACAATATCTGACAAATTTGATAAACCGTCGAATATCAGCCAATTTCTAACATGAACAATTATCCGCTATAGTCTGACAATCATTATGCGGACCCAATATCGATACTTCAAAGGCACATGTTGCATTTCGAGATCCAGGAATTGTAACACAATAATAATGCAAAAATGACTGCTTTGCGGTGTTATTACATATTTGCAAAATGGTTTTAACAAACATAAGATGATTAATAAAAAAAATATATGAGCAAGATCAATAAGTTATTAAGATATATATATATATATATATATATCACGCATAGCAGAATTAAAAGCAAAGTTGTGATTTTTTATGTAAAAGTAATGCATTATTTATTACCAAAAGAATGAATAATTTGAAAATAGATCCATTACCCATTACTTTTTGAATAAGTAATGGATTCGAGTTACATTACTTATTTAAATATTAATGGGTAATGGACCTGAGTTACATTAATTTCCTGCAAAGTAATGTGTAATGGATTTTAGTTGAATTAGTTTTTCGCAAAGTAATGACTAATGAAAACGGTAATGCATTTTTCCCAACTCCGATTGAAAGTAAATTGTCGTCTATGATTCTTGAAAGGGTTAGCAACATTAAGCTAATGTGGTATCAGTGAATATTAATTAATTTGTTTTCTGGGTATTGAAGAGAAACTCACGGTGCATAATCATTGCCATATGAGGGCCTAACGTTTGTTCAGGTAAATCAATTCAGTGCGGCAACAACGAGTGATCAGTATCGATATTGGGATTGCAAAATTCGTACGAATTACGGCAACCACGTTCATTGCAAAGTACGTATTTTTCGGCTTTTTTAAACTTAATATTCACCCATACTAAGAAATATCATAATTTGCAATTCATCGAGCAGCCGAGCTTAAAATATATTCGATTCTGGAGCTCATGGAGAACTGAAAAAACGCTCCGAACGCGGCAGTCTCTATCCATTCCCTCCGATAAAAGTACCGAATTGCTCGAAAAGAGAAAAGAGAAAAGAGAGAGGGAGTAAAAGGCCCGAACAAAAACGTGACTGATTGCGCGCGAAAGCGTAAAATTTTTAAGCGCTTTTCTTCTTCTGGTTTGGCAGGGTAAGAAAAACGAAGAGGTGAAAGAGGAGGAAAAAGAATGATTATTTTGAACCCTTGGACGCTGCCGTTAATAGGGGGACTCGTTAATAACTGAGGTCTCGCGAATGCTCTGAATATCGAGCAAATGCTTCACTTTTTTGTAGACTGGCTTCGTCGCTTCACTCTTCTTGCTGATTTCTCTTCTCACTCACTTGGTTCGCTCTTTCAACCTTTCACATTTTACGCTCTACCGTTTTTTTTTACCTTTTCGCCGATTGAATTCCAATCAGCGTCTGATAGAATCGTAAAACCCGATCATTATTCGATAGCTCGGCCACCGAGGCCACTGCGGAAGTTCCCCAATTTTGCCATGCAAACGAGCTTCCGTTTTCAGGTAAGTTGTTATTGAACATCGTCACACCTGTCGCTATAAATCATGGATCATGCCAGTCGCGGATAAAGGGACTTTGTGTATGTTCATGACATTAATAGGATCCCGAGATTCTGAACCGACGTCCCACGCTAAATCTCGAGGACGTAGCGAATTCTGCAATTTAAATGATTTAAAAGTGTTGAAAACGGCTTCTGTGTATGAAATAATGATGAAGCGGCAGAGGTTTCGTTGAAAGAAAATCAAGCCATTACTGTAATGAATGCTTGGAATTGCTAAAGGAAGTGATTACACCAGAGAATATTAGATTCTCGGTTGTCAACATGATTTCAAGAAAAAGTGAATGTTGCATTGAAAATACTGTCAAGTTTGAATAAGAAGTAAAATTGTGGGACTCTATTTTTGTCAATTCCTTTGATGATTTTTTATAATGTATTTATGTATGAATATATTGTAATGATTAAAATCGAATATTTGAAATTTATCCGCGTGAAGGTGTCTTGTAATTTAAAAAATTACAACGGTAGCTTAAAATCGTGTTTCAAAGTTTGCAATTTCAGAATTCACAGAACTGACTTCCGGTTTGAAAACTCAATAGAAGTTTGTTTTTCTTCAAGATATCGATTTTCAAGGTATGTCGAGGTTGAAACCATCAGATTAACTAAAGACACATCAAAGTTCTCAACTTGTGAATGCGCGAATCCCCCAAAACTTTCGAATTTTACAACATTTTGAAAATTTCGAAAGAATCGTTTTACGCTATGCGCCTTTTGTACATTATCGGATTTCAGACTGAAATGAAATGCCACATTTGGTGGAAGTCGATAAAGGGATTCTCATTTAAAAACATTTTTTTTCATTTCCGTTAATATTTCAATTCGAGTAACTTGTGACTGCAATTTTCGATGTGAATTCGTGATTGGCTATTATCAATTTCAATTTTGCGTCAGGAAATAAGAAAACGCCGACGTCATGAAAATGAAAACATTTAAAAATTTTTTGAAATCACATGGTCTACCATAGTACAAATTTGGTAAATATAGACAAGCGATTAGAATTGTACGACTTGTTGGATTTTTAGAAAAAGTTCATGTTTACGTAAACAACACAAGAACCTTGCAAGTTACGTCTTCATTATTTAACTTATTATTTATTTGATGATGCCTTTTCTACGAGTAAGGCAAAATTGATAAATGTACTTTCTCACAGAGATAAATTTGTCGAATGTATAAAATAATGAGGAAGCAATTTGCAATCTTCCGTTTTACAGGCTTTTTCTAAAATTATACGATATTGTTAAATTATTACAGATGATATTTTTCACTCGGTTCCTTTTTGGTAGAAACCCATAAAACAATCAAGTAGAAATTTCGAAATTTAGTTACGTCCAGATGGTAAGAGTGGAATGCTTCCCGGCGGAAAATGCGATGAGAGTGTAGCGTTTTAACGCTACGTGGCGCGGAGTGATCAACTTGTCGGCTGCACTTGAAGTCACGTTGTGCGACGAACTTTTATCTTGTTATTATCGCTCTCGACACACTACAAGCGTAACCCTCGAAACTTTTTTTCCGCCGATAATAAATAAAACGTCTGTCGATGACACAGACAAAACAAGGAACTCTTTGAACCTACGGCTCTTCCAGTTATCGGAATGCAACGTAGCTTAGGCTCTTAATCTTCCGACGTATTTTACTTATTTGTTTGGTAATGCACTCACAATAAATGCTCTTTATTCGCGCATGCGCATTGGAAGGAAAACTGCCGATATTTTTTCCATGATATAATAACAATACCTTATTATCCAAATTACCATATCGCAAATACGAGTCATGGCAGAGTATATTATCATTATTATTGTTGTTATTTACTTGTTAATTTAGTACCATATATTAAAAAATTATTTAATGCTATATTGTCATGTTAAATTGCATAACATGACTTTTGACGCGTTACATTTTTCGTTACTTCTGTTTTCGGAAGATTTGCCATGCGACCTCTCACGTCGACGAGTGAACGAAAAACCGGAAACGGGACTATCTCGTGCGGTATTAATTGGCCGGACATCAAGAAGGAGGCGTTGGAGGGAGAGCGAGGGAGATGGTGTAGGTGTAGGTGTAGAAAAGGGTCGGTAGAGGGAATACAAAGTGGGAAGAGAGGGTAATAGCGGGGTTGCGTTGTCTATACGACGAACGTTAGCTCTCGGCGGGGGGTGCCTGCGAAGTTCGTGGCACGGAAACGTTCGTTTCGTTTCGTGCATCATCTTTTTTTCATTTCTGTTTTTTCTTTTTTCTTTTTTTTTTCGTTCCCTGTCTATCTATACATCGCACTCTGTCGGTTGCCGGGACCCGAAGAGCTTCGTCGGGTTGGGCCTCCTACCGCGGTCGTTTCGCTCCGCGTACACAGCCGCGTCGGGGGTGCGCAACGAAGCTAAAGGTATGTATGCATGCATATATATATATATATCATCTGGCGTATATATAAAGCATAATAAAGGTCGAACGAGTCCGCGCGGACCGAACGTCGGGCTGTCGCTCTTTTCTGTAAAGCCACTTCGGCTATTGGCGAAACACGAGCCAGAAAATAGCAACGATTGGACTTTTTCGAGGCTCGTTTACGCCCTCTTTATTCGGTTAGGGCGTGTCGAGGATTTTTACGCGGTCGCGTTGGTCGACGCGGAGAATCCGAGGCTCTTATAGGCTAACAAGCCACCTCGAAGAGCGCCGAGCTCCACTCCGACGGAGTGTACAACACTCGCTGCGGCTGAGCGAGAACCGCTCTCTCGAGTCCGCGCGGACCGAGAGACTTAAGATGCCTCGGCAATCAAGTAGAACCTTCGAGCAAGCAGGGGCGGTTATGGGTGGTTACGAAGCAACCTGGGGTTCCTGAAGGGCGAAGGGTGCGCGAGAAGCACAAGAGTGCCGCGCGGCGAGAAAGAGCGAGATGTACAGATAGAGAGAGAGAGAGACAAGAACGCCATGCGAACCCAACGATGCCAAGCGAGAAGACTAGGACGAAGCAAAAGCGAGAGAACGCCAAGGCGGCCATATTTAGAGAAGGAAATCAGTGAAGAGCATTCGTGTTTCGTAGCTTCGTCGTCTCCCTTACCCCTCTTTTGCTATATATTAATGTACCGGGTGATCCACAAACGGAACATTCCATCCGCGTTGCTCCGCAACGAAATTATCCTTCAATTTTCGACACTATCGAAAATAAAAATTTTTACCTTTCCATGAGATATCTTATAATTATTCAAATAAATTTATAATTTCAGAGTGAACGATGTAAACTGAATTTCAATAATTTCTCATAGATGTGAAAATTTACTTGATTTGTACAAAAAATAATTGAATGTAAATACTTTTCGTTCGTAATTTTGTAAACACACATTTTTAACGATCAATCGTAGATTTATTGCACTTATATTTTGATTCCACGCTCTTCCGGAAATATAATAAAAGTAAGAAATTAACTTTGTCTATTTATTTTTCTCAATTTTCGCTTCGATTAATCGACTAAACGTTGCTTTTGACCAATGAATTATTGAGCTCGTCTCTTGTTTTTTTTTTTTTTTGCTTTCGTTTTCAGAATAATAAATACTGAATCGGGAGAACGTACTTTTATTTGAATTACAATATTTACGAGATAATTAAATGACCTGTGATTCCGTAACACTAAATAATCGATCAATTTCGAATTATTAAAAACAAAAATTGTTGTACTTTCTTCACCGAATTTTGGAATCATTAGAACGACATCTTAATTACAGGTGGATTCTTAGAGCTACGGGATAATTTAAGGCATGATTAAAATTAGCAAGGCAATTATGGGTAATGGTGGGATGGACTATTACGGAAAATGGGACGTACCTGTTTTCGTGTACGAGTTGTGTACGTTTATTGAATCGCCCGATAGACTATTAGCAATAGAAATCAGTAGTGGCCTCGCGTGTTCTCGAGTATTTGACGATCAGACCGGTAACCACGCACGAGAATTAAGAATTTAACGAGGGGGAGAAGAAGCTTTGTGGAATTCTTGTATTATTGAGAGAACTTGTGCTACGTGGACGACGGTTTTCCTCTACCCTCGTTTCTGTTCTTTTGCAAGAAGCTCTACTCCCTCGATGTACACGCAGGATTAACGAATGTGTTATATAGCCCCTCGTCTCGGAGGACTTGGCTCTTATCCTTCGCTGCTATGTATGCTTCACAGTATCGACAAAAAATCAATGTGTTTCGTCGCGCGATATCAGTTTACGTTACGGCCTCTACAATATATATTATGAGTGTCTCCGTTCACCGGTTCGGACTATCTCCTGCTGCCGTTGCTGCTGCTGCTGTATTAATCTTAATCCTCAAACTTATATCATGTTCAATTTTATGACATCTCGAGTGTCTCTCTCTCTCTCTCTCTCGCTTTATTTCTGTCTCTGGTGTCGTGATACTACAAGATATTTACAGCTGTGTTAAATCAATACTCATACAGTATTCATTCGCGAGAATCTGAATACGAAGGAATTTCGCGTATACGAGGTATTCGCTGTAAATTCAGTCTTTTCTCTTTCACCGTCGGATATATGGTATATCAGTAGGGGTTGCATTTTTAAAAAATGTTTATGTTTTGGAAGAGAAAATGTGGCACCCACTAAATCCAAGACAAAATATCATCATTTTTTATCGACTTTAAAAAATACAGTATTTTTTATTTCACGATTTACAGGATTTACTACAGGATGGGTAAAACGGTTAGAAAAATCGCTACTCAGGAGATAAAGTTTTTTATAAAAATGGAAAGTGGTCGTATTGTGCAATTCAGATAGGAACGGGTTTTCGATTTTTTTATTTGTTTTCAATTTGAAGGGATATTGAAATTGCTAAAAAATGTATACTGTGCTAATCTCAATATCCTAAATCTCTCTCTCTCTCTCCCTGAGTCTGTTGTCGCAATATGTCTTGTATATTTACAGCGTTACAAATCAATTCTCATACAGTATTCTTTCGCAAGAATCTATATTCGAAGAAATTTTGCAACATGAGACATCGCCTGTGAATTCAACTGCTTTTCCGTTAGATTTATCGTCATTTGAACGGTTGAAACGGTCGGTGAAAAGTAGCGAAATTGACACGGAATGGCCCATATATATCGCGCTATAAAAGTCGCACTCGGCAGAGGTTCTCGCTTCTCAAAACGTATTTGCACGCGTGATCGACTACAAGACTTCGCTGCGGTTGTAGAGTCGCTTGGGCTTCCAAGATAATCGGCAATCGGTTCTCGGCACCAACCGAATTCCTCTCGAGTCACGCGCGCACGCGCAATGTCCAAGTTTCGCAGCCACGAACGAGCGATACTCAAGATGCTTGAATGGCGAGAAATCACGCAACTCATAAAACCACCGCGGCTATCTTCGTACATATTAAAATAGAACACAATAAAAGAGAAACTTACACGTGCAACATTAATTGGAGGTTTTGGTACCTTGAGAATGTCAAGTTTCCTTGTATTATAGTCTGTAGAATGTATCGCATAAATCAATCACGTAGAGCATAAAAGATAAATATTTTGCTGTTTACGACTTCAATCGTTAATTCCTCAAAACAACATATTTAGGCACTTATGTATATTAAGTGTCTGTTTTTATGTATTTAAAAACGTAAACTCATGTAAAAAAAATTGACCCTGCGGAATGTAACGTATTTTTGTATGCTTATGTTTTTTTTTAAGTTTTCTAGAATTCCCGTGATTTTAGAAGGTTTTTTTAAATTTAAATTTCACACCTTTGGATTTTTTATTTCAATTGAAAAATTTTAATTGGTCAGTTTGCGAAACTCTAATTTTGTCATTACAAATTTCCATTCAGTTTTTGCAATACAACATGTACCTGGAGTTAAAATAATAAAATTTTCTGGCAACCTTATTATTGTACGTGCATCCACTGATCGCACGTTTTTTTCAATTCTTCCTTTTTTTACGTATAATTGCTTAAAAATCATATTTAATTTATTTCCGCATAAATACAGAAAAAGCCGTGTGAAAAATATTCCCACCAACTTACGAAACAACTTGTGATAAAAATAATCGTTAATACATCAAATTGAGGTAGTTATTAGGTAATCTTCATCAGCAGTGCAGCGTCCACCAAGGTGATTATAACAGATGACAATCGTGCATTCCTCACGCAACAATTTGCGTTTACGTGATGGACTACACGTTGCTATCGTTCCCTCTCTCTCGCTCCACCGCGAGCGAGGATAGCGCTTTCTCACTCGCACTCACGGAGACTCTATTGGTACAGCAAATCATCTTAAGAGAGCCACATAGTAAAAGGAAGGAAGAAAAAAGCTGTGGAGGGAACAAAATTACGTCGATTACTCGTGAACACGTGAGAAAAACGAACAAAACGCGCTACAATGATGCATAGCTGTGTTGTACGTACAGAGAAATGATATATATATATATATAGGACACACAGCGTATGGATTATCGAGGCGGAAAGATTTTCACGAACGAGGCATATCGACTTCCGGCGATGCGAACAGGCGATAACGGTCGCGGGGACATCGCGCATCAACCGTTGGAACGGCCACGTCGCCTATGTTGGCCTGTCTACTACCGGCTATTCACACAAATATCCATAGATATACATATACGTGTATAAATATATTGCCTCGGCATACAGACAGTAGCTAATGCTCATATCGTTCTATATCCATAGGCTCATCGACACGATACAGTTATACGCACATCGAACAATTGTTCGAACGATAGACTGACAGGTGCATATATGGGGCGTTCCATATCAATTCCAACCACTAAACAAAAGTTTTTCTCAAAAAATTTATAAAAATCCGGTTATACGATCCTAACAAAAACACGATCTTGTAACAATTTACAAATAAAAATTGAAAGGCTATTGAGGTGGTTATAAAATATTTTCTTTTTTTTCATTCAAATGGTCAAATTTCAGGAATGATGATTCAGGAATTTTTATAAAGGAATTAAATTTATTAAGATCGGTTCAGTAATACGACTCAGATAAAATAGTGGCACGAAACAGTCGCTCGCGACACGAATGGGAAATGGTCCGCACATTTATAAGATGTACAAATTTCGTGTCCTTTTTTACTGAGTATGTAGCTTTTAATTTATTTATTGAATATGCCTAAATTGTACGATAGGCCATGCTGAATATATTTTAATATTAAAAATCTGCTTGACATTTCTTCCTAAATTTCATACTTGGTGCATTTTTAGAACTATTCATTCTGTTTTTCCTTCCTCATAGAGGGAACTTCGTTCTCATGAACAATGAGTATGTGTGTGTGTGTGTGTATGTGTGAGCTCTACAGTCACAAATTTGCGGGAGCTATTTGTTACTGTAGAGCTAAATAACTTTTACAAATAAAGCTATACTAAATGAGGATGACTACTGAATTTAAGATGAATCTGTAAACCGTTTCGTATTTTATAGAATTTCGAATGTTTCGAAAAATCTACACTTTGCTTTAACTCACGTAAAACATAACCCAATCAAATAAAATTTCCCACAGACGAACAATAATACTCAGCTTCGCGTCATACCAAATTTCATGATGATCGATAAATTGGTTCGGATTTTATCGCATTTTGAATTTTCTTTTGAATTTACGTTTTCCGTAAACTCAGAAGTCGACGGACGCTAAGGGTGAATCAATTCAAGTATTGCCGGAGAGTAAGAAATTATATACAAACAGAGTATTTATTTACTTATAGAAAACAAGAATGTAAAGCAGAGCTTTGCACATCGCTTCGTGATTGCATTCGAATATTTACAAGGCCTCCACTCTGAAACCAAAATAGATAAACATACTCCCTTACAAAGATTGTTTGTAAACATTGAAATGTAATGCTCTACTTTGCATCCTTTTATAGAAATCATTCGAAGGAAACTTTTTTTCCAATTCCCTAGCTGATATGAAATGCCTTATATATATATACACGTAATATTTACATATATATATATATATATATATAATAGGGTGGTCGAAATGCTTTCGCCGTCGAAGAGCGAATGTCGAAACGCTCGACGCGCCTGCACAGGCCAAAGTTGCCATGGCTCGTAGAGCTCGCACCGATTGATGGTCGTGCCAATTGGCAGCCGAGTACTTGGCAAGAATGATGCAATTAACCAATAAACGCGTTTTGCAACGAGCAACTACGCTTGTACGTCCGCCGGAGAGCTCATCCAGTCCCGGAGGTGCTTTACACCGACCTCTCTGGCCCTTCCTAACCCACTCTCGTTTCTCTGCCGCTATACCAACTTGGCCTCACTCTCGCTCCTGTCCCGCGCGGTATATCCAATACGCCACCACTGCACCAACTAGCTGCACACTAATGCACTCGCACTTAATATTACTGTTGCCCGTACGTATATTCCTGTACAGCGCATTGCATACATGAGCTATAATAGCTCTATACAGTGATAGACTCGTACGGTAGTAGCGTGCGATAAATTATAGGGACAAGCAACGCGTGCGGTTGTTTAAATAGGCTCGTAACACGTGTACACGTATTATTAGACACTGTGAGTTAGATCATTAGGATAGGTGCATATCGTTGACGCAATTAAATGGATCCCCAGACCCTTCGAAGACTTGAACATTTTTTTTTCTTTCCGTCGATACGTGCGTGGTGATGAAGAATTTTTTTTACGCCCAGAGTCGTTGGTATTTACGTATGCTGATTTAGAAACTATCGATATCTCTGGGGAATCCAACCACTGAGTGTTAATTGCGCAGTGAATAGTAGAATTGATAGAAAAAAATGATAACATTGACGTGCCTGTCAAGATTGCAATGTTTATCACGATTTTATAGCTGTCATCACTAGCGAATTTAATTGAAAATAAAGTATTTGCGAAATAACGTTATTTTGTATTTAAAAATACTGCACATTCGGTGAAATTGAGTTTCGCTCGATTATCCAGAATATTAAGAAGATACTTTTCGGCGGTCATTTGGAACATCGATGTACACAAATGGAAGTAAAAATTAATTTTTTTAATACATTTCCCAAAACGATTTTGCGAATTGAATATGTTTTTTATGTTTGGTCCCCTCTGGAGAATTTAATAACCTTTATTAGCGTTTGACTTTGCTAACCTAATAGTAGTTGCACGCTGCAGAAGTTCCAGTGGAATTCACAGACAATGTTTCACTAATTGCGTTAATAGATGTAGAATTAATACGGAGGTAAAAAGTTTGTAAGTAATGAATAGCAGCCACATATAAACGCGATGTGCGATGGAACGAATCCAGAGCCGCAGATTTAGCTCACCTGGTGGCGCTGCACACGACTTGGATAGCAGATCGCCTAGGTGAAGCGCTTAATTTCGCATGCTCAGTCACTCGTTTTGATTAATAATCGTTATAACGACGTCGTTGAACGACCGCTCGCGCATATAACCTACCTTCGTGTCCCCATGTTCATTCTATCGCGTACAGAAATAGGTACAGTGCTTAACTGCGTGCTTATAGGTGTACCTAACTCCGCCGGCGTTCGTGACTCCCTAATCCCTGGACGAGATTTGACGCAGTCTCGGCGGGCGTCACTCGTAATCGTTATTCCTGTCGTTCCCGGCGTCTTCGTGGGTTCATCCGGAACGCTATACATAGAGGGCAACGAGCAGGACGAGAATCTTGGGAATAGTATTTCCCCGGCAACTAAAACGACGATGAGCCTGTCTTATCTTAGGTTATATATAAGAATGTGGATCCTCGTACAGATATACTCTAACACGAAACAATTCTACAATATTTGTATGTATATATGGGACATTTTTCGTCAGCTTAACCACTTTTATATATTTTTCGTCAATTCGAAAAGTTTTTATTATAGCTTCAAATGTAAACAGTCTATAGTGGTATCTGCAGATTCTGTTGAATAATTAGTAGAGTAATGAAAAATGTTATTTAGGTGACATTTTTAACTCCCGACTGCCCCGGGACAAACGAAGGGAGTTATTGGGTTTTGCGACGATCGAAAGATCTCATTTCGCCTCTTCAAAAAAATAATTTTACAATAATTACTAAACTCTCGATTGGATATCAAAGAATTGGAAAATAGTTAAATAAATCATTCATTGCATAATATAGTATGCAAATAATGTTTTCCCGTTTTTGTGACAGAAGATTGTAATGGGGAGATTGTCACACTTGAAGATAATCTTGAGGAGAGAAGACCATTGACTATGCGCGTGAGTTTCATATGCGGCCATTTTAGACAGCCAGCGTTCGTAGCGGCAAGATTGTGCGACAGTGTATAGACATCTGTTAGATATAAGCCAGCGTACGTTGATTAGCGTTATTACTTGTGTTTTTTGGATAAATCGATAATATGAGTTGGCCAAAACGAAAGCCGTCAATTCTGTGTTGCGTCGTAAATTGTAAGAACACCTCGTTAAATTCACCAGGCGCATGTTTCTACAGTTTTCCCACGGCAGCGATACAAGAGTTCAGCCAAATCGATAGCTGTCAAATATCATAAACATAAACACCGGCGCAAATTGCAGACGACACCAGACAAGCGTAAATTTACGTACAGTTTTTACGAGATAATTTTAAAAAGGAGAAGCTATTGCTATAAATGAAATTTAAAAAAATTAATTAAACATCCTATTTTTTATTTATAACAATAGTTTTCAGGTATTTATTTGATATAATCGGAAAATCTTCATTACAATATATTTTACCATAAGAAGCAATGCTTTTCGTTTATACACTTATGCCAACAGTCGCCACAAGCGGCGCTAGTAGTCTTAACGCGCGAAGCCAATAGTCGATAGTTTGCGTTTGTGTGACGAATCTCCCGACTACAGTCTCCTGTCCCAAAAAGGGAAAAATATCATTTGCATATTATGTCATGCAAATAATTATTTATCTTATTATTTTCCAATTTTTGCATATCCGGTCGGCAGTCCTGTAATTTTTGTATAATTATTTTCATTTTTGAATGTCGCCCGCGCGTTCGCTAACGGACTTATTCCGCCGTGAGCGCTGTAGTCGACATGTCACCGCTGTAATTTTTAAAAAATTCTTATGTCTTCCGGATATTGCCTTCAATGCATACAATCTATGAAAAAAAACACACACACACAAGAAACGGTACACGGGCCGTGTGTACCAAATATTGTGCAGACATCTTTAACCGTTTTAGAGAATATTGTACTAATAGAAATAGGCATATTCGCGCCATCAAAGTGAAACACATACTCTGATCTCTTTGCCCTGCGGGCAGTCTCGAGTAAAAATGCATGTTTGTCAAAACGACAAAAAATGTATTGACAAGCTTTGGATCAGAGCTTCTATGGCAGAGAGGCTTGCCTCTCAAAGTCGAAGTCAATGGGTTTTTGAGATCGATTAAGCTTCCAGGGAGATATATATCTGTGAAAAAAGTAGTAAAATTGCTTATTCACAGCTATGTATCACTTTGATCAATACATTGCCCAGATAGAAAAACGTGTTAAAGGTCGTGTCGTCAAAAATGCGTTATGCACTACACCGGCACTGTGCCTGCACAGTTCTGTAATGCGCTCGCGCGGCACAGGGTGTCGCAACTATCGAAGCACAGTACCGGCATCAACACGTCGTGCTGTTAATAAAGCAGCTTAGTGCTGTAGTACTTGGGCTTTTTTTTATGACGTGCGCGCCATCTCAAGTAAATATCGTAAAATGTCTATTTGGGATTCTTCTTCCTCTTCTTCTCCTCAGCGCTTGGCCGTCACCACCTTTTGCTCTTCTTCGTCTTTCAGATGGTGGTGATGGCTTCGGCACTACGAGAAGCGTTTGCGGTCATTTCGCTATCACTAAAGACAGCATGTGTCACTATCCGGGATTCTTACGACTATTGTTTACGTGAGTGGGCCTAGCCTATTATGGCGTCGAATGGTTCAAGCTAAGACCACCTGAGGCGCTGTCGTCCGGCCTGGCGGTGATACAACATGTTTTAAGTGTTATATCACCGCCCCTGTTATAAATATGGACCCCATATTTTTTATCGTCGGCCATCGGTGTGTCCTGTTAATGTTTAATTAATTTATGGATTATTATGAATAAATTACAAGGCCTCTTCTATGAGTAAGTATATTAATTGATTTTCGCCTGTTCACAGAAGAAGCTTGAAAAGAAATGATAAATGAGCAATTTGCAAGGTTCTACATGGTAGGCTTGTTTTATTTCGAGTGAAGACATTTATAAAATTTCAACGTGTCAAAAATATGTTGATGATAACCTTATTTAAAAAATTTTACTTTTGAGGCTCATCAAGAATATATCGAGTAGAATAATTCTACTATTTTGTAAAGACATACAGTGCATCAGTATGATGTGAGGTGAAATGAGAAAGATTTAGCAATTTATGGCAGTTTAAAAAAAAGTATGTCTTTTACGTCATAAATTTTACAATTGAATTATTTTCATAAAATTCTTAAATCAAAATATCAAAAATCCGGCTTGACATACTATAGAAAAATCGATTCAAAATATATATATATTATTTAATTTGCATCGAAAATATTTTAAACTATATTAATTATATAAAAAATAGATTCCGACGCGACAATATATTCGGAGTTAACGATTATGTCATGGATTTCGATTTCGGAAAACAAACCAATATGACCCACCGAAGCATCGAAAGTGATCTTAACAGAAGCAATAAATAAATGTTCAAGATAGCAGATATTGTATTAAAATAATGTAGAATCCTCTTTGACAAAAAAACTCAAAAAAATATTCTTTGAAACAAAAACAAAACAAAAAATGTTATTTTTCTACAAACTTCTGATGACAGGAATAAATTAGCGCAAAAAATTACAAAAATGATAAAAATATGTTTGAAAAAATCGATATTCAATAAAAAATTATACATAAAAAGTGTAAGATAATTCACAAAATTGATAGAAAATTAACTCCCGAATTTTTTAAATACAATTGTAACAATAAATTATAATTATTTGTTGGTAATTATTTAATTCACAGTTATTTTTATAATATTCGACCGACGGCAAAGTAAAATTGCTAAAGTCAACAATGAACAAGTCAACGACCTCAGATAAAGATGTCACCCGACTGTTGTAAAAAAAAACCGTAAGTTGAATGATTACAAACAAATAATTATAATTTGTTATGATTGTAAATAAGTTGACATCTATTATTGCTATTGTAATAAAAAATCGGGAGTTACTCATCCATCAATTCTATGAATTACTTCAGAACTTTTATAACATTTTTCACGGAATATTCATCGTTTCAAACACTTTCTTTACCATTTTTGCAACCAATTTGTTATAATATTTTTGAGAAAATTTTTGTAATTTTTTTTCACTAATTAAGAATAAATTCGCAGTCGGGAGTTTTTTTTTTTTCAAAAGTTTAAACTTAATCGTTTGAAAGAAAAAATAAATCACAGTTTCGTACAGACTTCAGTTTGTTCCTATCTATAGATCTGTATATCAATAAAGTATTCAAAAAATTGGCAGAGTAATCAATAATTTCATATCGGGGTGAAGTAGTTTTTTACTTCTTCCAAAAGTTGGAGTAGTGTAGTTGAAAGCTCGATCACTTACATTTTTTTCGTTTATCCGGACATCGCTTATTCTATTCTTAATTTTGTATAAGCTACTTATTTCATCAACTCTCGCGAATATTTTAAATAATCAGCTAGGTTTTAATAGTAATCAACTGCACTTTCTGTGATTCTGTGAAAAACACGCGGAACTTTTCCAGATATATTTATTTTTATTTCTATTCTGTGCTCGGGGATATTGATTTTTTTACTAACATAGTGAAATGAATTTCTTTTTCTACCAAAACATATTTACATAGAAAATAACGGAATTTTGGTTAATGACCATAGCAGTAGACGCCCTAACAAATAAATTAAAAAATAACGAAATTTGAAAAAATAGTGGATTAAAAAATCGGAAAAAAATCATATTAAATGTCTTTTAGTGGTACTGTTTTATTCACTAATTATGGGATATTTTTTAGATGGCCGAACAAAATTTGACTGGAATGACAGGGAATGCTTCATATGTAATTTATTAAATGTAAAATGGTTCGTAATATTTTTCGTGTGTACTTACAATGAATAATATGATTTTTTTTTAAAGCGAGTGTCACGTTGGAATTTGGCGCGCAACGCCCCATATTGTGAGCATAACACAGACGTAAAACGATGTTTCTGGTGAGAATTCGCGGGCAGGCAAACGGAGACACCGAGAGCCTTGAATAAATGCGTTGACTTTGCTCTCGGTGTATTAATTCGAGTCTGTTGGAATCCCGGATTCCCGCTCAGTCCTCTTACGCCCGCGGCTAGTGTCATTTATATTTCTCGAGACTTTTCGCAAATTGTTTGCCCAGCGGAATGCGGTCGTATTATGCTGATGTGAAATAAAATGTATTCCGCGAAAAAAAAAAAAAATACGTTGGACGCTATAAGTATAATATATATGTGCGGCTACAAATATGCATGAATGAACTATTCCTAGCAACGATATATGCATTCGTTGAATAAAAGTCCAACAAATCATCATTACACGAAAGCATTTGCTACATAAATAACCCGCGAGCACTTCCTTGAATCAAACGTCGTAATAATAACGTCCGTTTCTAATTTTGTCGTCACAAAAACCTCCATTTTGCTATAATGTGTGTCTGTGTGCGTGGGTGGCCTATAGCTAATCGAATTAAAGCACAGGAGCGTATATAAGGCATTCTCTGTCGATTCGGACACTGTTATTTCCGCCTTCGGATATTTTGTTAACGTGGACAAACTGTCGAGAAACGTGACGATTGTTTAATTTTTAAATGTAATAGATTATGTCTTTATGTCTATTGTATAGTTTATTTCCAGTGGACAGAATATTGGCATATTTTGTTTCACGAAATCAAACATCTGTGATTCAACTTTTATTCCTATATAAGTTATGTATGTGTAAAGCCGATCGAGAAGTTGAACGAGTCGAAAACGAATATTTGAAGGACAGACGAATTGACAAAATCAAGTCACAGGTATTCAGAATAAATGCGAAAGCTCCTTTTGCATACCTTAATATTTTTGCAACGATCAATGTAAATTTGACAGCTTTTAAAATCAGATGTGAGGACGAAAAATTAATAAAAGTCATGCTTGTAATCATTTGTAAGTTAATCATCAACGAACCAGCAATCATTTTTATTTACTTTTCAATACTCAAATTTCGGATGATGACGTCAAAATAATTTATATATTTTCATCATTCATCATTACTTTAATCTATTCAAATAACAAGGGGAAATAATTTTACATGAATAAAAGCAAAGTTTGCATTAAACATGCAATGCTTAAGATATCTAATTATTTAATAAATTTTGATGAAAGCACTTTGGCACCATTTATGGTTATCCCCGTCATATACATGCGATAGGAATTGTCACAAATGGATCATCAAGTTAATAGCGAAAGTGGTACTCTACCCTATCGTATAGAATCTATAGAAAAACTAGCAGCGTGCGCAAAAATTATTTGATGAAA
Organism: Clistopyga incitator; assembly: GCA_947507545.1. Classification (NCBI taxonomy): domain Eukaryota; kingdom Metazoa; phylum Arthropoda; class Insecta; order Hymenoptera; family Ichneumonidae; genus Clistopyga; species Clistopyga incitator. The sequence goes on along the minus strand of OX382191.1, from coordinate 3,992,745 downwards.
AAAAAAAAATGTCCAACGCGTAATACCACCTTAAAACCTTATAAACTAACAAAGAATATTTAAATATATATATATATATATATATATATATCGAAATATATATATATATCTTTCTATGTTATAAAAAGATTTCGCTGTCGCCGCCGCCGCAGTGTACAAGAATCGAGCATAGCACCGAGGGATAGGGGATTCCCGAATAGTCGCCCTAGCAACGGTTGCCATGGCGACGGTCGCCCTAACAACGGTTGCCATGGCGACGGTCGCCCTAGCAACGGTTGCCATGACAACGGTTGCTATATCTCTCTATAGTAGCTTCCAATGGGAACACGCGTACCCCAATAACATCCTAATATACATATATGGAGCATTCCATACCAACTTCACCTGCATCTAACCCTTGGACTCTTTGATTACATCCCCGATTTTTTATGTTATTGCTCTATCTTCAAACAGTAACAACTATTTTGATTAAACAGCTTATATACGTATGATTATTTTTAACAAAAATACTGGAGAACATTTTTAAGAAATCAGAAAATTCTCACTAATTCTGTATTGGATATCAATATTTTTAAGCTTAGGTTCAATGTGAGCTGGACCTCGCTTCTATTTGAGAATTTCTTCACTGCAGACAATCGTTTGTCTATTTTTTTTAAATAGAAGGCGAATCGCGCCCTCAATGGCTTGAATGTTTTTATTTTTCAGATAAAAAAATTATGGCGTTCACTTCGTTTGTTATAAATAATCATAAGATAAGAATTGAAAAAAAAAATGTAATAAACAAAAATCGCTGTGAAAAAATCTAAAAAAATTCTGCAAAGTTCGAGGTACACAGAAAGGTTCAAGCGATCGCAAAAAGCGAAAGAGTTCTTAAACCCATCGAAAATATAAAAATTTTTGGTTAAAAAAAATCGTAAAAAATAGAAGCGAGGTCCGACCCACTTTGGGTCTAAGATTAAAACATTGATATCTCATCCAGGAGTAATGAGAATTTTCTCAGATACAAAAAAATGCCCTTTAGTATTTTCGTTACAAATAATCACAAATATATATATCGTCTTAAACAAATCTAATCAAAATTATGGTTGCTGTTTACATATAGAACAATAACATAAAAAATCGGAAATAAAATTCAACATCTCGAGGGTCAGATCCAGGTCGAATTGACATGGAATGCCTCGTATAAATTGTGTTGCAATGCACTGGAACGACGTACATAAATGATTCGAAGCCGAGTTGATGACTTCTCGACTTTTCACTCTCAAATAATGATCCACAGAGGAGGGCGGACGTCTGAGAACAGTAATAGAGGTTCGAGGTTTCTAATCTAGATGCTATATTTACGAACGTGATGGTCTTCCACCGGGCCAGTGCAGAGGAGGTCTCAGAAGACGTATATAAGTATAGCTATGTGTATATCTCAAGCTATAGTCGTTGTAGTTAGTGCACACGCGCGTTCGCGGATGTGATTAAACGCTATAAAGTTACGTTGCAATAACGCACGTCGTGGATTAGCGCGAGCAGGCATGCATGCACAGAGGCTCGCGCGGCCACCAAGCGAAGAATTAACGACTAGAGAAATCCGGTCTCTTCGTATGAGTATGTTGTACACATCGCGCCGTGCAAAGCACGCGAATCTTATTATAACGAATCTCGGTGAATCGGCATGAAAACTCGGAAATCCTGATAATTAAGCTCGTTTACTTAGTTCCTGCAATGCGCACTTCGGTATATGTTTGCGGACGGCTGCTAGGCTGTACAAAAGAGAGATTAAGTAATTGGACAGCGAAACATAACAATTGCAGATTAATCTGTTTTTAATTTATTTCATATTTCGCGTTAAGTGTGAAGATATTTTACATCGCGAAATATGTTTCTTTATGATACTGAACACTTAATCGTCGGCATTTTTAAATACAATTCAATATATTGGATACACAGAACGAGGCCTGAGGGCATTTTCTTAAAATTCACTTTTTTGCCGTAACGCTTTTTGGGGACAGTTTTTCCAAATTCACTTTTTTTGCCAAAGTGGCCGTAACGCTATTTGATGAGATTTTGTACGGAAAATTATCTCTAAAGAGGCTTTATATATTTTTTAGTAGTATCTGTTGAAAATATATATGAATATTTCCTGTAATCTAATGCGCATGTAAATTACTTCCTCATAGACGAAGCTTTGTTTTCACGAAGAAAAAATGATTTCGCGATTTTCATGTCAAAACTTTAAAATGGTCGAAAATATTGAGAACAGTGATTTAACAAAAATGTTCCGGATGTATATATGTATCTGATGAAGTGCTTATAATTCATTCTACCATAACTCGTGAAATACTCGATTGTTATGTTTTTAATATTCATCTCAGCGAATGAATGTTATAGATTTTTCATCGACATTTATTTTCAATTAATTTTATGATTAATTGGAGGCGTGACTTGAATTTTTCTAGAATTTCAAACAAATGAAAAGCAAATTTTGTGTACTTGAGTAATTTTGCTTTTTAACAGATTGCACAAAAAGGTTCTTTGATACATTATTGCATTTATGTAAGCAGATTATTGAAAATTTTGCGGGAGATGTACTTAATCGTGTAAACATATGCTAGCTTAGCATAAAATGCCGTGTATACACAGGAGCCGAAATTAATATTTGAAAAGTTATATAATCAACATAGCTACCCGCCGGTCCAACACCAAAAACACGTTTTCGGTCATCAGCGCGCTCGTACAACTAGATGTAGGACATGCATCTACGCACATAAAACATTCTTGTCGCGTCCTTCATCTTCTAATAAATCATGCATTATCTTACGAATAAATATAAGCTCCGTAGTTCTACCGATACATCATTGATCCCCGACGGGAGAATTTATACCGATCGACAGAGAGGGAATCCTCATTCGTTTATCAATGTCTTGCCATTAAACTACGAATTTTGATCACCCACGTACGAGATACTTCGAGTTAATTAAGACTTTTGAATAATTTTATTTTCCAATAATTGCGACATTTTATATTTTGTCTTCAATTTTTAGAATATTCAGTAATATCTGTAGAAAAATGGTCAAAGTGGGTAAAAAATATTTGGACGGTGAGAAAATATGTTAAACGTATTTGGTAACTGTATCTTCATTTGTCACTTGACAGTTTAACTGCATTGCATTCCACTGCAGTAGCATATTTACGACAAATAGTGTATACTACGAATCGCCTAATCGATTCCAGCATTCCCTGAATTTCATATATCTTTCAGTGACAAAATCTTTGAAAATTGTCAGAGTTAATAATATTTGGATTGGTTTAAAAGTTCAAGAATTACAGTAGCCAAAGTGATAGAGAATGCCTCATATTCGCTTTCGTATAGAATATTTACTAAATATTATTATACCGCATTGTATTATTGTAGTGGTACACCGCACTGTACGTAATCCGTGTGTATAAAACATATATACATAAATATTTGAATTGGTTTAAAAGTCCAAGAATTACAGTAGCCAAAGTGATAGAGAATGCCTCATATTCGCTTTCGTATGGAATATTTACTAAATATTATTATACCGCATTGTATTATTGAATTGGTACACCGCACTGTACATAATCCGTGTGTATAAAACATATATACATAAAAATTTGGATTGGTTTAAAAGTTCAAGAATTTCAGTAGCCAAAGTGATGGAGAATGCCTCACATTCGCTTTCGTATGGAATATTTATTAAATATTATTATACCGCATTGTATTATTGTAGCGGTACACCGCACTGTACGTAATCCGTGTGTATAAAACATATATACATAAATATTTGGATTGGTTTAAAAGTTCAAGAATTACAGTAGCCAAAGTGATAGAGAATGCCTCCCATTCGCTTTCGTATGGAATATTTACTACATATTATTATACCGCATTGTATGATTGTAGCGGTACACCGCACTGCACATAATCCGTGTGTATAAAACATATATACATAAATATTTGGATTGGTTTAAAAGTTCAAGAATTACAGTAGCCAAAGTGATAGAGAATGCCTCATATTCGCTTTCGTATAGAATATTTACTAAATATTATTGTACCGCATTATATTATTGAATTGGTGCACCGCACTGTACATAATTCGTGTGTATAAAATATATATGCATAAATATTTGGATTGGTTTAAAAGTTCAAGAATTACAGTAGCCAAAGTGATAGAGAATGCCTCATATTCGCTTTCGTATAGAATATTTACTAAATATTATTATACCGCATTGTATTATTGAATTGGTACACCGCACTGTATATAATCCGTGTGTATAAAACATATATACATAAATATTTGAATTGGTTTAAAAGTTCAAGAATTACAGTAGCCAAAGTGATAGAGAATGCCTCATATTCGCTTTCGTATAGAATATTTACTAAATATTATTATACCGCATTGTATTATTGAATTGGTACACCGCACTGTATATAATCCGTGTGTATAAAACATATATACATAAATATTTGAATTGGTTTAAAAGTTCAAGAATTACAGTAGCCAAAGTGATGGAGAATGCCTCATATTCGCTTTCGTATAGAATATTTACTAAATATTATTATACCGCATTGTATTATTGTAGCGGTACACCGCACTGTACATAATCCGTGTGTATAAAACATATATACATAAATATTTGAATTGGTTTAAAAGTTCAAGAATTACAGTAGCCAAAGTGATAGAGAATGCCTCGTATTCGCTTTCGTATAGAATATTTACTAAATATTATTATACCGCATTGTATTATTGTAGTGGTTCACCGCACTGTACATAATCCGTGTGTATGAAACATATATACATAAATATTTGAATTGGTTTAAAAGTTCAAAAATTACAGTAGTCAAAGTGATGGAGAATGCCTCACATTCGCTTTCGTATAGAATATTTATTAAATATTATTATACCGCATTGTATTATTGTAGCGGTACACCGCACTGTACATAATCCATGTGTATAAAATATACATACATAAATATTTGGATTGGTTTAAAAGTTCAAGAATTACAGTAGCCAAAGTGATAGAGAATGCCTCATATTCGCTTTCGTATGGAATATTTACTAAATATTATTATACCGCATTGTATTATTGTAGCGGTACACCGCACTGTATATAATCCGTGTGTATAAAACATGTGATACGTTCGTTTTATAGACAGATATCACATTCTCGAGAAAACTTGTTATCGAATTCCTCAAAGAACGAGTGAAAAAAAGCGGAAAAGAAATAAGAGTGGGGGCGAAGATCAAGTCGATGCCAATACGAGGGAATCGAGTTTATGGAGTGGTATCCGCGTGTTAACTCTCGTCGTTGTCCTCTCAACGTGTCGGACACGTCTTACTACTCCACTCGCCTGTTCGCTGCATTGAAGCAACCTTCTCGTCTTCGTTATTCCTATCACCGATTTCATCGATGGCAGACGCCGACGTCTCTCTGCTACTTTGAAATTAATGCTGATATGTCTACACTGGTTGTATACTTATAGAACTGGATAATCTATCACTGCATTAGCCGGAGTTAAAGTAGTTGAGCAGTAATAGGCTTGGAGGAAAATTATAAAATATTTTTCATATTTATTTCAATCAGACGTATGGAATAAAATTATTGCACTCTCGTTGGTTCATTAGCTAAGATATCGTAAGGATAGTCAGATTGAAAATCTAATGAAAAATAAAAAAGCTAATAAATTTTATTGAATTAACTGAATTACCCTGTTAAAAATTCAAGTCAATTTTACATACAAAATGATATGAAATTTACGAATTGGATATATGATTTCCATATTAATATACTTTCATCGAAAATTCGGGGATAATGTAAGAATACTACGATACATGTATTTGAAAATTACTGTATTTGTTAAGAACAAATGTATATGAAAATTAATACACGGTATATGCGAGATTTATATATCGGTATATAAAGGTCGGATCTTTTTTTTTGACAGTGTATTATTATTACGGAATTAACCTCATGTGTCAATCTAAAGACATACTCTTAAGGAATGCCGAAAGAAATATCTTGGATTAAAACGTATTTGAATACAAATAAATGTGAGAAATGTACTATAGTTAATTAATTATTAGTTCTTTAATAACAAAACGATAACATTTATTTTATTGCATTTTTGACATTACAAAAATCAAACTAACGAAAAAATGGTGATTATGAAAAATTCATTCTTTAATATGTCTTTTTCGGCTAAATGAGTATTAACTTCAGAACATTCGAATATATACTGCGCTTCTAATGAATTCAGCTGTTCCTTTCTTTTTTCCCGAAGTTTTTGGTAATAAAAGAAATGATTTGCTACTGTTTTTTCATCGCAGCAAATATGCTATGTTAGCAGTTGAAGGCTTAATTAAATACTCACAGATTGAATTATTTGAATTGCATTATAAGAGTATAGTAGTTTATACTGATATAAATTCCTGGATTTTTCTTGGTTACTTCTTGCAACTCAAATCAAATCCGTTCCATTTTATCTCAAGGCTCAAGGCAAAGAAGCAATGAAGGAAAAAGTTATATTAACTGAGTGTTACGGGTCATAACGGCAATTATGTGATGAGTTGAAAGGTCAGCTGGAAGATCGTCATTGGCCAAGTTCCTTCGATCTGACCGCAAAAATTAATGAAGATCGACGTCGACTGAGTAAATTAAAATATGCAGTCTAATTCAAAATGTCGTTCCGTAGTAAAAAGAAAATTGCATATTAAAAATATTTTATTAGACGATATATAATAAAAATAAGAAAATAATGAATTGAATGAAAAAAATCCTCGCTGCAAAGGAAGAACGTAAAATCTCAACATTAATGAGAGTATCCTGGTTACTGAAGGAGTTTCGCTTTTTAGAGAATATTGAACACTCCTAATTCAATATATTATCATAACTATTTCACTTATAAGATATTCATTATATTCATTACAACATAAATTATGAACTCTATCGGGAGTGAACGTTTTTCGCAATTTGTGAATTATAATATCAATTATTCGTTTCTTTCGCAGAGAAAATATTTAAAGAAAGCATTGAATAGCAATTTTATTCACCCATAAAGAAGCATGTAGAAAACATTTGATGAAAAATCATAACAAAAATAGTATAGATAGATCTTTATTCCAATGCGTGATTTCTGGCCTTTTACAACCCCTTCCCTATTTATATATGTAATAATATATAGCTATGATAACATATGACAAGAATAACATGAATTATCCATTTTGAAAGATCATCACTGCCGACCAAGATCGAATTAGAACATTTACCAGAGTTTCCTGTCAAATCAGTTTCACTTATTGGAGAGTATCGATTTATCGGAATTTCCCGATTTCACGAATTACCATTATTACTTCATTATTCATACCATAAAGTGTCAATTCTGACAGAACTTTGCTTTAACCTTTTTTTAGCGCGTGTTTATAAAAGAAAATAATGTCTTTCATGTGGACAGGAAGTCGACGAGTACTGTATAATTGCACTCCACGTCGATCGTGTCGTTGCTTTATTTTTTAGTATCTCGTAAGCACACTTGTAACTGAATGTCGAAAGGCGTTATAGTACAGTACAAAGGTTTACTTTCGATAGGAAGAAAATAGAGAGTGTACTGTACGTGTAGCAGAAGCGGCAACGCAGAATCGGTATGAGCATCAGTCGTGTTCAAGTGAGCATTCGAATGGAGTGCTGATGGAACCGGGGAGGGATTGGAGTATGTAGTAGTATCGGAGAAGATAGAACCGGCGGAGTACTGCGGTACAACATTGGCGGTGGGTAAGTGAGGAGATGAGACGAGACGAGACGAGACGAAGCCAGGAAAGGGCGAGATAGATCCTGAATCTCGAATCTCTCGCCTCGTGTCGAGCGAAGGATAGACATAGAGACCCGGAGCGTGGAGTGAGAGGAGAACGAGAAACCTTGCGGTTCACTGATTTGCGGTAGAACGGGCGCGAGGCAACCGAGAGATCGTGGCCGGTGTGTTCTCGAGCGAGAAGAGCGTGCCTTGCACACTACAAGCGAATCAACATATCCACTCTACACACCTCAACACATGGTCACGGAAACATACATCGTGGCATAAAGCATATGTATATATATATATACGATTCAATTACTCGGCTTACAACAACATGTAATTGTTTTCTTTTACTATAAATTTTTGTCGTCGTTGGAGAAATTAAATATTCTCTTCGATATATAGTAAAATAATAAATCGTGTGATCTCTAAGGAATAATTCTAATACCAATGTTTATAAATGACAGGAAAAAAAGGTGCAAGGTCGAAACTCGCGCATTGCTTCCTTTATATGTTCATTATAGGTAGCTTTGTAAAAATTCATGAAGAAATATGTTTATCGATTTTGGCTTCCTCACAGAGCTTTGGAAACTTTGTACAAAGACTAATATAATGAAGAATGAATGGGCGAGGGTCTACTTACATCCTTTTTTCCTTGATGGATATTTTTTAAACAATTGCATCCCAACAAAAATACCGATCTTCACCAGATTCAATATTTACTAACGACTGGGTACTCATTCGACCTTGTAAAAGATTTAAGCAGGTTTAATCGAAGATAACTTGAATTAGAACGAAAAGAAAATTATTTCGAAAATTCTAAATTCTGTAATATCTAAATCGCTTTACGGATTTTACGCAAATTCGAAACCGATCGTAATTTTTCATTGCTTTATTTGTCAAAAATTATGTAGCTTATTAGCTATAAAATTGCGGGGGCTGGAGAACATATAGACATTCTTCGAAAAATTAAAAGGCTTATGAAATAAGCAATCAAATTTTGTATTTTTTCGTAAATGAATAAATAGGAAGGGGCCCTCTATCAGTGTACCAAATTTCAGCTTGATTGTCGACGCTATTTTCGAGATAAGGCGTTTTGAATTTTTGAAGCATACACACACATCCGGAGATTTTTATATAAGCATTAGACTAGGCCAAAAAAAACGAACAATTTTTTTTAATGGTACTCTGAAAATATTGTTCATGATGACGAAAAAAAAATATCCTGAAAGTTTGAGTCCTTAATATTAATATTAAGGGGTGTATCATTACAACTATCGATTTTTTTACATCTACCGTATTTATTACCCAAAACTCGTAAATTATGAATCTGAAAAATTTGATCTATTCATATTTTTTACGGAAATTAAATTTCCTACAAAAATGCTCTGTTCGTAAATTTACGTAGAACGACCCGTTTCCTTGTAATCGCGCCTCAAATATTGATTTGTTTTTTCAAATTTTTGTATGAATTTTTTATTTTTGTAACTACCAGACAAATTAATTTTTTCGAAGATCAAATGATTATTTTTGTGGGAAATTTAATGCTCTACAAAAAAGGTGTCTTAACATTTTTCAGAAAATTCACTCCTTCAAGAGTTATTCGACATTAAAATAATTAAAATCGACATAAAAAATGTCAAATAACTCTTGAAGGATTGAATTTTTTGAAAAATGTTAAATCGAAAAAATAATAATTTGCAGGGAAAGCAAAGCTTCCTCTGCGAGCAAGCAAAAACGTAAAATCAAAAATAATTTTTTTTGGAACAGCGTCTGAAAGAAAATTAATTTTCAGCCGCAAAAGCAATGTGTAACTAAAATGGTTGTAGCTTTAAACGAGCATGATGCAACTTGTTACGTGCTAGTCAAACCAGTGGTAATATTTCAAAACTGTTTCTGACAATTTGGGTGGTTCGATTGACATTTTTGAAGAATGATTTATCCATCTACATCTGTTGTTAATATATAATTATAACCACGAGCAAAGTTTCGAAAAAATCACTGATATGTCTAAATGTCCGATAAAGTGATATCGTCACCACTTTTATATTAGATAAAACCTCAATTTTCGTCTGATTATGACGAGTTATTTTAATCATTGAGTAATGATTTATTAATAGATCGGGGTCATTTTTTTGTAGTATTGTTTGTAGAAAAATTATAGCCAGTTGTTCAAGTAACGTAATCCAACATTAGATATATTAATACTTGTAACTTTTGAATTATTAATACCAACAAGGAATATGTCTGGTGAAGCAATGAGGCACCATTCAATGAACATAATAAAATTATTCTCGTCCTGATCCGATGTTTTTCCTAATTGAATCTGGATGGCAAAAAAATTATATCAGACATTTGTATATATTAGTTGCATATATATTTTTATATATATTTATAGATAATCACGTTGATTGCAAATCACGTGTCAAAAAAATCAACAAAGTTAGCAAAAATTGTAGAAATGCAATTAGAATTTAGCACTGATTTGATTAGCACGTTGCAGAACAACGAGCTTAACATTTCTTGACTTCTGATCTTGTTACAGATTCTTTAAGTTAGTGTAGTTAAAATTGAGAACATTATTATTTTCCTTTATTTTTCGGCAATCGTCTTCGCCGTTTTCTTTCATATTTGGCGTTCATAAAAATTAAAATACTACGGTAATGTTGGGACAAGTCATTACATTTTCAAAGTCAATCTGATCAGAATTTTCTTGCTCATTAAGAAATAAGTAGATATACTGTTAATAATTAATGCTTAATAAATACTATGGAATGGTAAAAAATAAAGGCAAACATTTTCAATATTTACTGCTCTGACTTAAAAAATCGATAATTAATTTTCAATCGACTCGTTTTCAAATGTGCCGTACGATATTTCAGAGCTTTATTTAGTATGAAGAAAATAAGTTGAATGTGAAGTGTTACACTGTTTAAAAAATAATAATAGTCGTGTTACAATAATCCACATTTGACAAAAAAAAAACTCAAAAGTTTTTATTTTACGAGTTTTTTGTATCTTTAATATGACAGTAAGATTTACATGAAAAAAATGTATATACTTGAAATCACCAACTTTCATTTATAAATTAGCTCAGAAATTTAGTCAACTTCACAGTATAATTTCCTTTTATCAACAACTATTAACTTCAACCGATGCCATCACGAGTATTTTACATGAAATTACGAATTGTCTATGACGAAGTAAAAGAAAATCAATTATCACTCATCAATATCAAACTAAACTCTCAAACATGACTTCTAAAAAAATGTCAAGCCTAAATATCTCAAAAAACTCTCAAATATTTTATATATCCGTTTCCTCGCATTAAACTCCACGTAAACCTTCGATTGAACTTTGCCAACCATCCTTCACCGTGTTATTATCCTATCAGTCACGTGTGCAAACAATTTTTGAAATCTGCGTACGCACCGACCTTGAAAGGTGTGTTGATGCCTCCTTAAAATAGAATAAAATGTGTCCCTTTACAGTTAGTGACAACACATTTTCTCCTGCGTGAACGAAAATACGTTGTGCAGTACCTGAGTGTTGGTTACGACGCGATATTCAAGAGTGTGCGCCATCGGTTAACAGATAAGAAAAAGTAAATTTTAACAAATTTTATACGAGTTGTCCCTTAGGCGAGTGGCATCGCCGGGCGCGCAGCTCGTCTCGTGTACCCTCGAGAGTGCGAGTGAAAAAGTGCGATAGGATCTGAGTGCGCAGAGACCGCACGAGTGTCTGTGAGACGGAGAAAACGCTCAAGTGTGGACGGAAGAGAGACGAGAGGCCGGCGAGTGAGAAAGAACTCGTGAAGCAACGGATACGAGCGAAACGGAGAGTGAGAAGGAAACCACGTGGTAGTTACGGTCTCGGCGGAGCGGAGTGAGGAGTAGAACGGTGGTGGGGCACGAGTCGGAACTTCCCCGCCGCCGCACGAGCGATTAGTAGATACCCGACCGTCGTGAAGGGTGGATCGTTTCGACCGTTGCTACATTTACAAGCGTCGCGTGTGTCAATCGTAACGCATTTACAATAATCATAATAATATATTCAGAGTAAAACGGTTCAACGTGAATTACGCTCACCGGTGTGGATTATAAATTATTTATTAGCCGTCGATAGCAAAACAAAAAAAAAAACGACAACCAAAAGTTCTGACGAATATCAAAGTGCATGTGCAGAACAGGAGAGCCCGCCAGGATTTTAAACCAGTAGAGTGCATATTCGCTGTAAAAAAAAAAAAAAAACGTGTTTTATTCCTCTTTCAAAGTCTTGCTCGTTTTATCGCCCGAAGCTAAAGTCCTTTTGAAAACGGTGATAAGCAGTGAGAAAAAGCCGCGAACAGCGATAGCCTGCAAGTGCAACCGTGTTTAACATATTTTCGTTTGTGTGGTAATCCTTTTTATGTTGTAAATATCGATATATGGCTATGATGAGGAATACAGGAGGTTTGTCGGTGTCGTTTAGCAGTAGAGGATACTACAGGAAATAATATCGAGTGGTGCGCGAGTTTGCAGTGCAAGAGGCGTTTTTTTTTTTTTCTACGCGACAATTCGATCTGGAATTTTGGTGCAGTGAAGTGGAAATATCTGTATTATTCGTGTGTGGTGGTGCATGCGTGATCGATACTCGTTTGAACGTCGCGTATTAGTTGTAATACACTATATACACACATATACATATATATATATATATACAAATAAACATATATATATATATATATAAATTAGCGTATATCTCGGGCACTGCGCCTCGAGAACGAGCGATCGTGATTCTCTGGAGGCAAAGAGTGAAAAAATACATATTTAATATAAGCGAGACGGCGGCGAGGGCAGAGTCGCCGGCGAGAGCCGAGGCGAAATTGTGAACCTCGCGGTGTGTAGTGTTGTCTCGAGGGCGTCTACGCCGGAACTAACGCAACCTTCGGTTCGTGAGCTCCGCAGTAGCAGCGAGCAGCGAGTAGCAGCAGCAGCAGCAGCAACAGCAGCAGCGAGAGCCCATAGAGGTGGGGAAGGATGTACCCAAGCGCCGGCATTAACGCGGCAGCTGCGGCCGCGGCAGCTGCTGCCCGACACCCGGTAAGTGTTTCGACGATGTTTTCCTTTCTCTCCTTTTTCTTCTCTCTCCTCTTATATCTCCCTCGCATCTCTCCTTTTTTTACGAGCTCCGCGGGCCCCTCTTATCCTCCTCTTTCTGCGCATACCCCACATCATACATATCTCAACGTTCTCTTGATACGGGTCAAAGAGATTATCGTATTTCTGTCGAAAATTAAGTTATTTTTAATGAGACAAACGTCTGAAGATACTGGGATAATATTCAGAGCGCTCGAGGTTATTAATAGACGAGGAATTAACTTTCTTTTTGATGATGAAATTCATTGTTTGTTTCGTCATCGGATCGGTAACGAGATATTTTACAAAATAAATATTTCATGCGTAATAATAGCTCGATGAAAATTCACACTGTATTTTTCTTCACTGGTACCAAATTTAACAGTCGAGGATAAATTGTTTCGACTATGAAGATAGTCGCATTGATAATCGTTCGACACTTGTAGTCGTCAGTAATGTCAGTAATGTCCGTGTAAGTATTATTTTTAAACACGATTGTTGATAATTCTTTACGCTGAAGTATCAGCATTTTTGGGTATCTTCGGTAAATTGTCCCCATTGCATTTTATTCTCGTAATTGTAACAAAGTCTTAAAATTGACCCTTTGTAAAACTTTCCATTGTCGTCAGAAGAATATCATAGTAGACGTGTTACGAATGTACTTATACATATAGTCACAAATATCCTGGTGACAAAGCCAAAAATTTAGACATCGGAAGGGGCGTCGATCCTCTACCAGTGTACCAAATTTCAGCTTGATTGTTAAAGTCGTTTTTGAGACAAATCGGTTTGAATTTTACAAACGTACCACACACATATACATCTGAGTTCGGAGAAAATGTTTTGCACAAAAAAAAAAACTTCCTCTAAGAACACATGCCGATTTGCAACTCACGTTTCAAAACCGTCAACAAAGTTAGCAAAACTTGGAGAAATGGCAATGAAAAATTTAGCACTGATTTGTTTAGATTTCGGTTAGATTTGATTGGCATGTTGCACAACGACTACATCAACATTGTTGCCTTCCGATTTTGTTGCAGATTCTTTAAATATTTTTCTTCATTGGTCTTAAAGTTAAGAGTCGGAGATAAATTGTAGTTGCCAGTAATGTCACGATTTTTGTCTCCGTGCAAGCATAATTTTTGAATATAATGGTTGATAACTCTTTACGTTAAAATACCAGCATTCTTCGGTATCGATGGTTATCGTCTTCATTGTATTTTATTCTCATAATTGTATAGTGAGGACCTCTTAAAATTGACCTTTTGTAAATCTTCCGATTGTCTTCAGAAGCTGAAACAAATGCTTATAAGCATCTTCTATGGTGGGCATATCACAGTAGACGTGTTACGAACGTACTTATGCATATGGTCGCAAATCTCCTGGCGCTCAACGAAGGAGGGTGAAGAGGTCGGTGTGTTGGCATAAAAGTTTCACGCGTTATAGCGCGCAGTATGTACTTACGTATACATGTATGTACGTACGTACGTACGTACGTACGTAATGTGCGCCGAGTTGCGGAGAAGCGAGAAACGAGAGTCTCGACTCTTCTCGCCTCTCGCCTCGTTCACGTTCCATCGTGGCTTCAACTCTCACAGGGGCCTCTGCAGTTTGTACACGCCCGCGGGCCTAATTGCAGTGCAAATGAAAATTACTCGCACCTCTCTCGTGCAACCGCGAGCGCGTTCCTCAACGCCGATGACGGGCTTTACTGCATACACTCTGTGCTTATACACAGCAGCAGAAGCGGCTCTCAGGGATCAGAAATATAAGGACTCGTAACGGTCGGCACTGTTCGTCGCCGCCGCCGCCGCGGCGGTGCGCAATGAACTTGGAAGTTGATGACTGGTTGGATGACTCTTCGGGTCTCGCGGTGAACGCTCTTCCCGACTAGGATGCCTCTCTCTTCTGCTTTCTCTTTGTTTATTGTTTACGGTCCGCTATTGTCCTGGAGGTCGGGGTCGGCGCTGATGATAATTATCAAGATGATCGTGTTTTTTATTATTATTATCGTGATTATGCTGATGACGATGATGCAGTGGAGTGAATAAAAACAAACAAAAGCAGGAGGTGGTGTACGAAAACATATCAAACTGCTGGAACAATTGAAATGTCTCGTGCTAAGAAACTACAGATTTTTAAATCGCCTGGTGCACGCGAATGAAGCGATCTTCTCAGGACCGAATAACACCGGAAGTACAGATATGTGCTGCTGTGTTTTGTTGACGTGGCGTTTTGACTGCGCGCCAAATGTACGTGAACAACAATTTACTGAATACAAACTGTGGAGTTCATGAATAATTGAACTTCTCTTTAGATGTTCACAAATTATCGCATGGTCTTTTTTTACAATTGAAATTGAAACAACTGTAATTTTTTCATTCGCAATCTATTGATATAATGTGTGTGTGTAATGTACGACACACACGAATGCAACTAAAATAATTTTAGATGTCATGCCCATTGTTTCACGACTGACAATTTCAATATAGCTGCTGTCGTTATTACTACATACCACAATTGTCCTGTTGCATTATTCCATTGTTTCCTTGAATGACATAATTAGTTCGACCGAATGATCTTGAAGTTTAGATCGTTGAATGCAATTATTTTGAAAAAAAAATAGAAAAAGCAGAATTCCATGTTTTGTTCAGTGTGACATTGTTTCGGATAATCTTCATTATCATTATTTCAACCCATCATATTTATCTCGGACGTAATGTTTGAAATAAATTTGCTTGCATTTTAACAATGCCCAGAAACATATACATACGGGAAAATTGAACAATTGTCCTAAAATAATAACAAGGACTGAAGTAATGTCTTAAAATATCAACTACTTTTTCGTGTATATCTTGAAAAACTGTATCCGTTCGTGTTGTTTTTCGCACAAACTTCAAAGCAGGCAAAGAGTTTAAGAATGACTCGGAAATAGAGTTGAAAAAAAAAAAAAAAAAAACAACCGTTTGTTATATACATCGAGCGTTGGACAAAGCTGAAGCGAATAATGGCAGTCCGAGTAGGAGGGAGGAACGCGCACGATTCGAAATTTCACAGCGTGTCCTCGCTCGTCGTTAGGCGAACGAATTTATTTCTCGTATTTATCTATCACGGACTGACAGTTTATACGCTCCGATGGAGGAGTGTGCGACGAGCGTATCGGGCCACGCGGATTGCGTTCACGGGTCCGACGGAACGAGCGCCAGGGCGCGACACAGACGCAAACCCGTGTGTACGTATACGCACAATCTCATCGTTAATGGGTAAATACCTGGCGAGTTCGGGATTTCTAGTTGGGATTTTGTTTTTTTTTCTTTTTCCACGTTTTACGTTCTCTCGTTGGTTCGTTCGTTCGTTCGTTTCGGTACACCGGTTGTATGCGAGTAGGCCGTCAACGCTTTTTATCCGGTTTCCGAAAAAGAGTAAAAAGCCGGGAAGGGGGTATGCAGCAGCCACACTCTTGGTTCTTTTCCCTCCTTTTCCATCTTTCGTGCGATATTAGTGACTCTTTTTCGCTCTCGCGTTTTACTTGAAACGCTAGCAACGCGTATAAAATACGAACACAAGGATTGATCGCGCAGAGGGTGATGCTTTTGGTGGTGGTGGTGGTGCCGCGGTGTAGTAGCGAAACCATTGGCACGCGGTAAAAAAATATTTGGTCGGCGCGGAAATTTTCATTGAGGCGTAAACGCGGCGAGAGCCGAGCGGACGAGCGCGTTGCTCACTTGAAGCGGAAAAGCTCCGGCGCGACGACCTTGCATCCCGTATACACTCTCTTCTCTCGACGTGCGTCGTTTTGCCGACAAAAATAAATGTTGTACGTGTGTATATGTATGTATATATATATATGTATGTATAACGGGCGTACGCGTTAACGTATATGTAGCAGAACAGCGCCCGCAATCACGTTATAAAGCTGCGCGCGAACGAGCGCAGGGAACCGACGAGTTGTCGAAAGAGCTTCACCGACGATACAACAAAGCACGTGTGCAAAGCGCGCACCGCTGTAATAGTGCATTACGCTGTGGTCGGTGGGAGGCTGCAGTTCACTGGCCGGCAACTCTTTCCAACCGGCAACGCGAATCGGATAAAATTCATGCATAAGTCATGCGTACGCTTTTCGTGTTTCCGATGGCGGGCCGAGGGGAGGAGAGACTGATTATGAGAACGAAACAGTTGGTTATAGAAATTGCAATGCAATCTCGCTTCTGTATAGCGCAATTATCACAGTGGAAACAATGCTTTAACATTCGTGATTTTACTGTGAAAATTCGTGGTAATCATGTCAATGGAAAAAAAAAAAAAATCAAATAAATGAAATAAAAAAAATACGAACTGAAAGCCGATGCGAAATTGGATTCTATTAATCAACTGAAAATAAAAATCAGTGTGTAGACCGGTAAAAATTCACGTACACATATTCGTTCGAAAAATTTTGCTGAGTATTTATTTGTTTTCACCGAAACAATGAATATTCGAATTTTCGTGTGAAAAGCATATTCGAAAATTTCAAATTTCTGGTGCTGTGCATTTGTGGTTTATCTTATGCATCCTGCAATCATTATTTAATTTATGCGGCAATGTTTTCTCTGACAATGTGCAAAACGTGACTGCAATGTTAATGATGCAATATCAACACGATTGTTAAAAATAGTTATCAATCGCATTATAATTCGAATATCTTCTCATTTACTTATTCTTTCCTCAATAGATGTCAAATTAAGTGATATTTATAATTGTTTTCGAGAGCCTCTTCCATTTAGAAGCTTAATATTTCATGGAAATTGGCAGGATTGAAAATATATACGATTGCTTCGTGACACGCGAATCGGGGCCTTATGAATTGATGAACAATTTTTATTTTTAATCTCGCATTTGGAAGCTCTTAACCTTTCATAGAAAATTGTTGGGATTTTCAATAACATGTGCTAAACAATATATATTTATATTTCGTGAATTGAATGCTCATGGATTTATAAATATGTTTTATTTATTTTGTATGAAAAAGCTTTACCTATTTCATAGAGAATTTTCCGAAATTGCAAATCACGCGTTTTAAAAATAAAGATTTATGTTTAATAAAATGTCAATTGAAGGCTTATGGATAGTAACGATTTAATTCGGCTACGAAATTTCGGGTGGCGCCACTATACTCGACGACGCCGTCGCGTCCGAGCAACTCGCGAATGACCGCGTGGCGGAAGTTCAGTGCGCGTACAGCGATCAAGAGAGAGAGAGAGAGAGAGAGAGCGGCAGACAGACCGCAATATGCATTGGTAATTACGTGTCGCGTGGTGGCAGCGTCGAGCGCGGATGAATTACACCGCGGAATGAGCGAAGCGTGTTACGCTTAATTGGCGTATATTATAAATCTTCATTGGGCAAATAGTGTATAGAATCACTAAAGTCTAAAGGGGTGAAACAGACGATTATATGCGAGACTATATATACATTTATACATTTATCTATATATATATATATGTATATATATATATATATATATATAATGAAAATGAATGGGAAATACAAAACTATGTGAAATTCCCGGCTACTTAATTGAGGAAATTGATGGAACGGTCGAAAACCGGTTCGTTATTCACAACTCAATAGCAATTAAAATGTATGAAATTGTTACAAATACTCTGACCGTTTATTCGTCATTTTGTACCGTAGAGAATGTAATAAATACCTTCGAGAATTGAAAATCAACCACAGTCGACGCTCCCTATTTATTCCTGAGCTTTTTTTATTACCTTAAGTTCGAGTATTTTAATCAAATAATCGCAGAAAAATATAATAAATATATAATATTGGTAATGTAACAATCCATAATACCGGGAGAATATTACTTATCGGCACAAAATTATTTGATTTACTATCTCTATGGTACCAGTAAACTTTTCGCACAATTCGGTTCCCTCTCTTAAACAGTCTTAATAAACGCCTCGACCTATTACTACCAATTTTATACCTACTTTTAATTTATATCTCCAAATACTTTTTACTTGTGCTGTACATTTTTCTACATCAATTTTTTTTATTATTCCACTACATAGAAAAACAAAACGAAATATTAAAAAATTCTTGTTCAAATTTAAAAAACTCCGGACCAATCGGACATTGTCTGTGCATGCCAGAGAATTTTTGGAAAATCGATAAAGTACAGTTGACTATTTATAACGTGTGCAGCCATTCGAAATACTCGGAGGGTACTTAATGAGCCGTGCAAACAATGTTGAATGACGTGTAGTAAGTATTATTAGAATGGGTAAACAGGACGATGAATGAGAGGGTCGAGAATAAAGCGATTCTCGTGTACAACCTTTTCGAAGTCATCCCCTTGCATAGTTGTGCAGCAGTCCCCTCACTATATACACAGTGGGCTGCAACCTATATATATATATATATATACACACACGTTATACCCATTTTATGCCAGTCGTATTTCTGTGGCTCCTTTGGCTTTCAGGTCATTTCTTATTTCCTTGTCGGTCGAAACCTGTAAGAGGGAGGGGCCCTTACGTGTGAGCACCTGTGTTTATCCTGCCTTGGCACTTGGCAATAATGCAACGACTATCCTCCTTCGGTCACGGTTCCATCATCCCCCTCGTATACCTGTATAACTAATACCTCGAATATATTACGCCCTTGGCCTCTCGCTTTGTCCGCCATTTCTCGAGATCCGATCCGAGAGCACCATCGTTTAGGGTGCAAATTTTCTTTTCTATTATACAAAGCCTCAAAAATCCAACTGCCACCGAATCCTCAATAGAAAGTGGTCACTTTAATCTCTGATCTACATTCACCAAGTTTACCTACAATTTCGAAGAGAAACTCTGCAATTTTGGAATGCACTTTCACAGCTTTGGAAAAATTAATAAACCAATATTTTTCGTACTTCAAAAATTCAACATAATTACTTTTTATTGCGCTTGGGAACTGATAATTCAATAATGATGAAAAAAATTAAGTAATTGAAATATTAAATACGTCTGGATAATTGTACGTTCTAGTTTTTGTTTTATTCTTAAATAAATTATCCAATATATTTGTTATTTCCCGAAATAGGGTGTAAATTCTTCCCAGCTTTTATATTGAGTTGGAAAAAAAAATTCTACGAAATGGGGGAATAATAAAAGGTTCTTCAATAAAAATTAATTATACAGCCAATATATTTTGACACATTAGTTCATAAAACGAAAGATAAATTGTCGTATTTTCTTATCGCACTTGAGTTTGTTGTCAAACATTTCTCCGTGACTACGAACACTCGTGGGTTGCGTCAACTGATAACGTCACTTCTTCATTGCGAGTTTCCGAGAAGTAATGTGATGACACCGATGACAAATCGAAGTCTGTTATTTTTTTATCGTCAACTTTTAGCCATTTCTCTCCGTAAATACGTGCTGTGTTAGTCGTTTTTTGCGCAGCAATCTGCTCCTCAATCTTTCTCCACATTTTCACTCTTCTTTTCGACTTTATTTATTTAGTCTTGCTCAAACAAGTTCTCCAAGAGATATCATCATTTCGATAACCTTTTCGCTCTGTTCCTTTATCGCTGCTATTATATCTGCGATCGAGCACTTCGCTTCACTGTTCTAGTCGTGAACAAGATAATTACTTGGTATCCTTCTTTACACACAGGCTTCGACAAACAATACGTCATAAGTTATTTATTCACTGAAAAATCTCTGTTCGTCGTGAGAATGTTTTCTTTTTCAGTTTTATCGGCTTCCAAATAATCCCTCGCTTATGAAACCTTAAGATATTTAATATGAGTCTTCCCCAATAGAATCTGAAGAATCCGAATAAAAATTCATGGCGATCTTCGTAAAGATTATTGCCCCGGATTTTCAAGCAAAATAGCTTGGCATTTTTCCTCATCCAATCTTAGAAGAACGCAAGAATGAAAATCCAACTCCTATTAATGAAAACCATGAATCGTTGGGTCATTTCAACGTCGTAAGCCCCCAACACTTAGGCTCGTTAATATTCATGGTATAATTGAATAAAAATTTATCTCGAAAATAAATAGATTACATGCTCCTTAATTTCATATGATATTTTATCGCCAACGAATTGTTTTGCAATCCTTCAAAATTTCCGACGATTTTTTTAAGCTCTGCAGCTTAAAATCATAAAGCAATCATTGCAAATGTCTCCCTTAAATTTTGATACCGGAAATCAAAAGAAGCTTATAATACGAAAACAGTTTGAAAAAAAAAAATTCTTTTTCATCCTTTTACACACAAAGTTATTTGTTTATTTTTCGAAAATTTTAAAGATTCAGAACTCTTTTCGATTTCAATATTTTCCTGAATAATCCTACATACGCTCGACGTTATGCACTTTTTCCCGATACCCACACGAGTCACAAAATTTTGAAAAAAAAAAAAAAAAAATCTCAACGTCTTTTTTCACAAAGGACAATTGTCACGGTGTCATTGGCTGAACGTCAAGTATCGTTTATAGTTGTTCTCGCATGTTGAAAGGTCGAGAGATACTCGATCGCCGACATTCCAGTCTCATAAGCTTAAGGAGCTCGCGCATCGCTCTCTACGTATTAGGCTTCGTCGCTGCCTCGTGACTCATTATATCCGGCGCGCGGTGCTTGACCGAGTTGACACAACGAGACGACCCAGTCTTATATATGTATATGTATATATATATGTGTGTGTGTAGATATTATTGGCTTGCCGCCACCGATGTTTACGTACAAGCTGTACAAATATTATTTCCGTCACGTGGACAAACAGACGATCGATCACTACCTCGAAATTCCGGAGGGTTGGAAAAATTTCCGCTCCTTGTTAATAACTTTCTCTCTCTCTCTCTCTCCCTTTCACTCTTTACTCCACTCGAGATTGTCTCGCACAGTTCCGTGACGCCGAGAAGTGTCGACGATTATAGACTAGCGCACTCGTAAAATGTTTCTATTCTCGAGTTTTCATCGTTCGCGCCATTATATCGATATACCACGAAAGTAAAGTACTTTCCAGACGCTGACTTGGTCGCATTATAAATTATCTTGACATATTTCTCCAGTAAATAAATTTCACTGATGAAATGTATTGGATAATAAACACGACGCCATTCAAATGAGAGGTGCTATTGGTATTTCAGAAAGAAAAAGGGAAAATTGATGGAAATATATAAACTGAATGACAGATTGCGGCTGAAATATATAATGGAATATTATCAGGCATTACGCATAATCTGAGACGTTGACAGACGACGATAAATTGAGGGCTAAGAAATATCGAAATTGCGACTGAAATGCGAAAATTGAAAACAGTATGAAATTACGTGTTTGCGACATTTATTTTTATTTTAGTCCACTTTTCTTTCGCAAATCAACAAAAAATATTGCGTCACGATTTAAGAACGTGTATATCTTTATTCCTGGCAAATAAGTCGGTAAAAATAATCGGAGACGAATAGAATAACAATTTTTTTAATTAACGAAAATCTATAAAAAACAAATTGAAGTGTCAGATTTTTTTACGACCGACGTAGAAAAAATATATTTTTCAATTTGTGATAGTAGATGAAAGCGAGGAGTAATTGGCAGCGCGTTCGGTATCATAAATCAAGATTTAAATAGTTAAATAGTTGGCTTAAGGGTAGAGTAAAGAAAGCGAAGAGTGTGAGGGAGTGCACGATTAGCTTCTACGCTGGGATTCCCCTTTGGAGTGGAGAGAGCGACGGGTTCACGAGGGAGTTTCGCGCAGCCCGGTACACTTGGGGATAATCGGTTGGCACGGCTCCCATTAGGGGGCCTCTTGCAATCTAGACGATAAAACTGTTGTAACTGTGGCGCTGCTGTGCGAGCCGAAGAAACGAGAGAAGAAGGAGGACAGGAGAACGATCTTCATTGATATTCGTTGCAAATTGCGAAACGGACTCTGTACCGATCCATCTCTTCTTGTCCGCCTTGTTCCCCATTTTCCTGGCCTTTTTGTCTTCTCCATCAGTTGCACGCGAATAATGAGGGAGACAGAGATACGTTGCCAGCTAAAGCATTTGAAATCGAAGGCCCTAACAGGCCCGCAGGTTTCCGCTTGTGCCAGCGGATAACTTGGAAAGTAGCCAGTGTCTGTGTAACTGATGGATTCGTTCTCGTTCCGTCTCTTGTCTCAATCGAGCGAGACCGATAGTTTGGTAGTTGCTAGGTATGTATATGTATATATATATGTGTGCAGTTGGACAGGCAATTAGAGCGGTAAGAAATCTTCACTGTCTCGGCTTCTAGCGACTAGTCGATAATTACTCGCTCGTTAAACAGAGCTGTAAAAATAAAATGAAGAAGAACTGGTGTTATGAGAAATATTAAATCACTTAATAGCTTTGAGACTGACGATTAAAAACGAAATTGAGTTTAAGTTCGGTTATCAAATGCTGTTGTATAATCGAAAAGGAAAAGATTGATAAGTTATATGATTGTAACGAAATTAATTGGACCGTCGGCAAAGTTTGTCGGAAGCCTTTTTCCTTGTTTTCTCGTCGATCGACTCTTTTGATAATCAGAGCAATCGGCAAAACGGCAAAAGTTGAATTTACTCATCTCAAATAGTTTAGTTAATTATTGAGACGGAGAAATTCTGATAAACTCGTATCCCTAAAAAATAATTTCTTGTGCCTCAAAATACTGCTAAACCCAAAAAAAAACCAAAATGTATTATAAACACTGAAAAGACAGAAAGAAAAGGTCCGATAAAAATCTCAGTACAATAATTTTTAAACAGTAACAAAATCGATATCATTTTCTTGTTTGATTTTGCAACCTCTTCATTCCTCGGTGACTTTTTAACAAGCTATATGAGAAACCACTGCACCCAAAAAAGAACATTATGTGGCTTCGCTTGAACCGTATCAATCCGCAAGGGGGCACACTGTGGGAAAGTCACAACTAAAAAGAAATAAAAATGAAAACAGTCTTCCTCACAGCTATACAAAACCACAATATACTATAAGTAGATTTCCCGTGTATATATGTTAAAGAAAGAAGAGATTAGGCAGCAGGGTCCGCTGGTGGCAATCGTGGATAGTTGTTAGAGGATATCCCGTAGAGACGACGATAAAAGTAGCGAGCGACAAAATACAGCAGGTTATAGCGTTGTCTATGTGTGTACAATGTATAGGCGGTCCCATTGGGACGTCTCCGAGCGTGAAACTTCTTCTATTTGTCTCTCTTTTAAATTATCCGTATAATGCTCGAAGCCCGTTGGAGTGTTGCCCTTCCCACAACGGGAGGTGCCCGAACGAGCCCCCCCACCCCATCTCACTTCCTCTTCACCTCTTCATTTATTGTATTTCTCTGGTCATTCGTTTCACGTACTACTTTGCCCAACAACCTTTCTAATCTCTTCTTCAGTCCCCCAAGACTTTCATGCTCCTTGCCCCTCGTATTTTTCTCTCTTTGTGAAGGTCGATCCACTCGCAGCGTATTAGGGAATTCCTCGTCACTTTAGGCCCGACAATAGCCGCAAGAGGGAGTGAGACGTTGAGGGAATCGAGCGGGGAGCCTCGAAGAGCAAATTCACAGGAGGAGAAAGATAGAAAAAGCGAAACCAACAGCTGCATTGTCACCCGGAACCTTTCGTGGAAGTTCTCCGCGATTTCGAACAAAGGAACGTCGTTGCGCGTGAAGGAGCGAGAGAGTGAGGCAGAAGGAGAGGAAGCGCGATGGAGAATTCAGGACCTGCCACGGAACCTCTGGTGCTCGATCCATTGTCGGAACTATGACCAGTTTTTCACGCTAAGAGCATCGCACAGTAGTTGGCGGGTTGGAAGGTCTACGAGACCTCCACTGCATTTATATCCTCTGTCGCACACGCTGCTCCCCTTTTCTCTCTTTCTCTCTCTCTCTCTCTCGAACGACCTCTCGTTTCTCAAAAGCAACGGGGGCGCTATTATCCGAAGTGGGCTCTTGCTGGTACGTAAAATGGTCATCAGGGGGGGCGAGCTCCTCTTCCCTCGGAGAATCCATCGGTAGACTCTTACATACTCTGGTGGCAGCTTCGAGAATGCTTCAGGGCCATCGAGGCTTTCACTTGAAATTGAATTTGAAATGTCGATTTGACTTGACGGCGCGTGTTGCAATTCATCGGATAGAAATTAATCACGGAACTGCTGATAATAGAAGACGGTTCGGTCTTTTTAGACATCTCATTTTATTGCAGACACTCAGGTTTATCAATACAGCTTTTAATGATTTAATAGCATATTCGTTGAATGTTGATTAATTACAATTATTCAATAATTCATTGTTGTTAAACACTATTCATTTACGATATCTATGTCAGTGGCATTTGCTGATAAATTTGTATTCGAACATATATATATATATTCAAACGCCAAATTTTTGCGTGCTTTGTATATTAAGTATTCTCTGCGGAGTCAGCCACTTTCTTTGATTTTTTTTCTTACTTGTTCACGCACAATATATTGTGTTCTTATTCTTGTACAGCGTTCAGATATCGATAGAAAAATTTGCTGAGTGAACAAAGAATATTACTGCCTATAAGCCCCGTATGTTTACCTTGTTAACCTTGCCAAGTTCAAGAACAAATAGTTCGGTCCAAAGACATTTCGCCTGTCATTAATTCTCCCGATGCGTGTGTAAACCACTTAAGGATCGCATAATTCATTATTAAATTCTTACAAGGATGATTTAATGTGCCCTTAAGGCTTACGGCTCGGCGTGTGATAATAATTTACGTGACCCTGCATGGCCTTTGTGCGACATTAGGGGGTGTTGAGTTGCGAACAATGCTTTCATTCAAGATCAAAGTTGAAAGTTGTGGAAAAGGTAAACATTGAGGAAAGCTTAGGTAGTTCGGGACCGCAGTTTAGGTAGGGCGAGGTTACACCTACCCCTATAACTGCCGCCATAACTAACTGCAGTTATATATAGTCTATTGTGGTATATCGAAGCACAATATATATATAATATATATACATATAATACGTATATATATATATATATACATATATAATACAAGAAGCATAACACAGCATGCACGACGGCGGAGGCGGTCGGCGTCAAAGCCGGGGAGTTTGAAAAGGGGTGCGAAGGTGTCGACGCACGCCGGAACTACGTTCGCCACCCCTGCGCCGCTGTTTGACTCTCGTGCGAGTTATCGCGCAGGGGCTGCCGCTCGGTCGCTATACACCGGCTCTTCGATGCCCCGTTACTCTGGCCCGGCGTGGCACGCCGGCGCCGGGGATCGAATTAACCCCCGTGGTTGTGACAACCGAGAGCTCCGGCCAATTTAGGGGTGGTCTGCAACGACAACGGCTTTCTTCTCAAACTCAATATAGGTCGTCTTATTTTTTTTCCATTACCCGATCCGTCAACCTTTCGGGATAAAGAGATTTCCTCCCGACTTTTCCCGGATCACAAGAAAAAAAGCCCACCGATTTCTCAGAATTATTCTCGCAAATTCGGAGATGTTGACACTTCAGAATAAATAGTCGAAGAATAAGAAAATAAGCCAGTAAAGTTCGCCACTTTTCAACGACTTTCGTGAGATTTAATAATTTTACTTTTTCCACGGGGTTTGCTTGAAATAAAAAATACACAAAATAGTCTGAATTACATAAAGTTGTAAACTAATTTCAATGAAATTCCGTGGATTATTTTTGCCTCGAAAAATGTTCTCTGGGCGCACGATAAATTTGTAGTGTGAATAAAGCGTACCTTTGGAAAATTCGGACTATTCCGGGTGTCTCGGAGGGCCCGAAAAAAGCCGTGGTACAATAAGCGAAAGGTTCGTCAGCCAGACAGGCTGAGAATTCGGTGCTCACGATTGCCTGCTATATCCACATTCTGCACACGTGTAAAATCAAACAGCGACGTGGGTACGTATATGCAGCCGTTTGGCCGTGTACGGAAATACGTGTATTCGTGAGGATACGCACGGCACACAGTCGCACATATATACATATACATTCGAGCGGCCTGTTCGCAATAATGAGGAGTTTGCACAGGCCGGGATCCCGACGTTCTTCAAACAAGGAGAGCAAGGACAAACAAACCGAGGTGGATTGAGTAGCGAAGAGAGGAGGAATCCGAGGAGAATAAGTGGGGGGGGCTAGCATACGGCGGACAGTCGGACAAATATACTCGGGCCGCCGCTGCCGCGCGTCATCCTGTCTCTCCGCGCCTGTTCATACACAGTGGTTCGTCCTCTCTTATTCTGTGCCCTCTGAGCTCGCTACTTCGCTCTGTCTCCCCACTTTCCACTCTCCGACTGTATACACAGTTCGCTTCCATTTCTCGTGGGGCTTTCGCTCGCTCTACCGGTGAGCGAGGACGTCGACGACGACGACGACGACGACGAGGCGCGGACCCGGAGACGTCGACGACCCACGAACATGCACACAGGCCAACGAGTTCTTGTACTTATGTGTACAGAGCTCGCAATTGTGATTGGACTCTCTATATCTAGAATGCACGTGTGTGTGTGTGTGTGTGTGTCTACCCGCGACAAACACAAGAACGTATAAAAGTACATATGGATGACTCGGTAGTGAAGATTGTGTAAACGCGGGGGAAAAGGACGTTATGTGTGCACGAAAGTGAGAGAGATGAAAGATCGATGGATGTGTGTGTGTGTGTGTGTTTATGGTGGAGACGATGCTCTGGATTTGATCGAGTATTGGAGTATTACACGTATGGATGATGTGGGCTTGAAGCGTGTATCGAATGGATGAAGCAAACTACCACTACTATTACTAGCACGAGTCGCGCCGGGACCATTACCCTCCCTCGACAAGCACCATAAGCGATATCGTGGCTAATATTTGCCGGGCTAAGCACACAAATACAATATAGTTCGGCTTATCTGACGGGCTCGTGGTGCTCAACCAACCGAAAGGAAATATTGCAAGCTCCTCGGGACGCGGAAACTTTGTATTGATTTCTTATAACAATAATAATAATAATAATAATACGTAATTATTATTGGAGAGAATGAAGGTTCGAAGAAGGCCGAATTTTTCATTGCTTATTTACCAAAACGATGAATTTTCAGTGCAATAAAATTTTTTTTGTAATATTCTTCATTATGTTATTTATTATTATAATTATAAATAAATGTCTTAGTAGGACAGCATAGCCATTCTCTTGAAACACTTTATGTAATGATTCAATCATATTTTTCTGTGTACACAAATTGTTAACATTTGGAATTTATCATATTACATAATTTTAGGTTAAAATTGTACGGAGTTGAGTGTATTACGACTAAATACAAAATTGACGGATCTCCGTAACGAGTTACTCGACTTTGTGCGTTCTTTCTCATTTACTTAAGGATGCAGACGGTGAGGGCATTACGGGACCAAGACTCCATCAATTTTTCACGCCCTCTATAATTTTCATTCGCACTCTCACGTTCTTTTCATCTAATTCCCGCGCTACACGTACTTTACTGCCTGTTGCCTTTATTTCATTTTTCGCCGCTCGTATTATATAGCTGTTTCTCACCCGGAGCCTCGGTTGCCCTGAGCGAGCTCTCACGTTGCGGTTGGACGATGGTTTCCTCGTTCCTTGCTATTCGCATCGTTTGCCGAGCTCGCGGTCTCTCGCCTGAAACGAAATCGTGCGGGTTTCTCGTACTGGGATAGAGCGCACCCAACCGCTGCATAGTAGTAGTAGAGAACCAAACGTATATATTCGAATACAAACGGAAGGGAACGTGCGGTGGAGAGCAAAAGAGACAGATACATATAGAGAGGAACACTGGATGTGTAGGAAACAGAGTGGAGAATGTGGGGTGGTTGGTAAGCGAATAGCAGCCTTTCGTATGCTTATACGTGTACTGCAATGGCCTGGAGGGTTCGACTCGGCTTTGGTGCAGGCGTGTGCATCCCACCAGCATCGCACACGGTTAGGTCAGCCGACGGGGCCCGCTAGCCAGCCAACGCGGTTTGCGAACTATCTCAATTTGCTGCCGCAACCACGGCGACCACGAAACCGCGACTTCCCTCATCCCGTGGCCACTTCGGACTCCGCGATCCTCCGCTGCTGGCTAGCCAGTAGCAGCAGCACCACCACCACCACCAATCTACCATCCTCTCTTTCGCCTCGTTGTCTCTCACACATTTCCTTCGCGCTCTCTTCGCTCTTCCGTTCTCTTCCCGTGAGAGAGGCTACATACAGCCAGCTTTTCACGTCCGTTCTCTTAAACTCAAACCCAACTCTCGCACTTCCGCTCTTCAAAATCTCTGCACCTCACAACCTCCGAGTTCCTCTTTCCCTTTGCATTCACTACGGTACAAGCATTACGACAGCGGAACTTTGTTTGCGCATTAATTCAACGCGGTGACCGGTTTTTTTTCTTCATATTAACGTCTGTGTGTGTTAAATGTTGGGTCACTGTCAGTCGTTTGCAGTAAAAACCATGAAAATTTGAAGCAATGTTCTTTGTCACTGTGCGATTGTAAGTAACTATTCACTTGGGAATTTAATACAAATGAAAAGAAATAAAAATAAATATTGTATGCGAGCATATTCACAATTACATTAATTAATTGGCACAATTAAAGTGGACCCTGAAGATATTTCCAATGGAAACTCAATTTTTAATAGAATAAGAATAAATCAAGTATAACGTTATAAAAATCATTGATTGTATTGTGTGAAATACAATCCAATCGTCAACATCTCGAGGACTTTGTATAGTAAACCGTGATTCATTTTCTGCCTCTAGAGCGTTAAGCATAAAATAACCGATAAGAGAGTTATACGAATGAGTGAATTTATAATGTAAATGTTATCGCGCGCACACTGTGGCTACGCCTCGAATATTTAGTAGAATAATGCGCTATAAATATTACTGCACCCCTCTCTTTATCCATTAATTTACAACCGGATAAAGTTTGTGGTGATAGAAAATGAGTGATGCGGTACGAAGACGTGGCAGAATAAAGCGATAATAAATGCACGCACAGTATATTGAGCGTACATATTGTATAATGACAAAGAAAAGATAAGGAAAAAACTTAGCTAGACCGCAAAGACTGTATATGGCGAAAGAAATACTTGCGGATGTTTACGGTTTCTTTTACGTGCTGCGGTGACTACATGTATATATTCGCACATATATTCCGTACGCAAGGAGAATATATAGTAATACGATTGTTGGTCTGGTCGTGTCGTACGAGCCGGTGGATCGAATAACCTGCTGCGCCCCAAGCTGTATCAGCAAGGTGTGCTAGCACCGGTAGAGGAGCTCCCGCGTTTTACACGTTGGTGCTAACGCTCTAACTGCATGCCACTACCGTACTAAACGCGACCGCAAGCTACCGCATCACTCTTTAACACGTTGCGTGCTTCGATCGTGTTCGGAATACCTATTTCTTTTATGTTCCTTCGGTCACAATGTTTCTCGCTGTCCACGAGCTATCCTTTCCAGTGAAATGTCACGTGACAATACTTTCTCCAAACGAAAAATCTTTGCTATTTTTTCGTTTACTGTTTTATATTATTATTATTATTGTTATTGTTGATATTAGGATTATGATCTATCGTTTATAATGAATGCATTTATAAGAGAACTGTTTATAATAGTAAGTCGAATTTTTTTCGAATTATTGTAATGAGAAATTAAGAATTATGATTTTTTATTTATTTTTGCAACGTGTTAATTATAGAAACGTAATTTAAAAAGAAGGTATCGTTTGGATTTTTGGGAAATATGTTTTACTTTTATTGATTATCAAAAGGTGGTTTGGACATCTTTGTTCTGCAGATAATTGTGGGAAGATAATAAATACCATGCTAAATGCTAGTGGTATTTATTATCTTTCCACCTACACGATAAATGTTTATGAAATAAAATAATTTAGGACACGGTTTTCACAACGTATGGCAACAACGGATAGCTTTGAAATATGAGCATAAGTATAACAGGAGTTACAAAAATTGAAGTTTATATGAAACTAAATTTATGTATGTATCCATTTGGGAAAGAGTATATACAAAAATATCTGTGTATGGAATATATTCGAGATACAGCAGTTTTTATCGCTTTTTATACTGTATATAAATTATACACCCTCATAAAATCTCGAGTTGAGTTTATTTTCATGAGCGTAGGTGACATCTGTTCGAATTGAAACGCAGAATGCTCACCCAATGTGCACACAGTTAAAATAAACATTATATTCCGGAAATGTAATTCGTAAAAACAATAAATTTATTGTTATCATTTTGTTGACGCGACTATTAAATTATACAATTTGTTGAATGAAAAAGTAAAATAAAATAAAATAAAAATAAAACATTTTTTTCAAATATTTCAACGATAAAAAAAAAGTCGCATTAACTCGAAATCAATAGATGCCACTTTATAGTCGCCACAAGTTACACGATTTCCCTGAATTCGCATCCACTCGTAAATGCTAACGTCGAATACGAATTGCGCTCTATTTCAGCATTTTTATCGCAACGCTCGTTTCTCTTCTTCCGCGATTCCAGTTATTCCTTGGATTTTTCCGTTCGCTCTGTCGCTTCTCCGTAGCAACACAATGCGACGCCCCTGTTGATCCTTGTTTCACAACCCGAGTCACGTATCTTTATACGAATTCTTGAAGAGATGCCGCTGCTATACCAAGGGCGTTAAATAGTACTTACCTACCACAATACACAGGGGGATAAACCAGTATATCTCTCTATATTACAAAAATATTTCACCTCTTCTGTGTAAGATATATATGGGGCATTCGATGTCAAAAGGGTCCAGGGTCGATTGTTTCAGTCTGGATTTTTTCCCAAATCCCTCATGGCATTATTCCCAAATCCGGAATTTTTTCAAGTTTCTCATTGATCCCCCAACTACAGATTTTCTGAAAATTCCTTATTTATTGAGTGGTGGATCAATCAATTTGATTTTTTTTGCTTATCCTTTAAATAGTTGAAACATTTTGCTCACGAGCCAGTGGTGCTTGCCCCATCACTTTGCACCGCAGCTAAACATTTTTAAACATATTTTCTCAGTAACTATTCGGCAGAAAGAACTCAAATCTTGATAGAATGTCCGAAAGTCTTGCAGAATTGGACTATGCTTCCGGTTTTTTGATAATCAGAGCCATTTATTCACCAGAATCAAAACCAAGATGAGATAGCGCTAGGTGCAAGTGAGACAGCCCTGTAGGGGTTTAACTTTGAGCGAAGAAATTTTCACCGATATGTCACTGAGTGTCAAGGCAGGGCAAAGAGGTTTTCGGCGCACAAAGTGCCGAGGGGGGAAGGCCCCCTACCGCATAAATATATACACAGAATTGTCGTGTTTTATATATGCACACTGTGAATATCAAAATGTACTGAGGAAAGTCGTGGGTAGATTTTTCAGCAGGAAATGCGGTCTTTGTTGACTTTTGTCAGCAGCGGCAATAAGAGATTTGCGAAGAAAAAAAAAAGCAGGTCGATTGCTTCGACAACGAAGCGGGTAGAGAAAAGAGGGGAAAGAAAGGGGGCTTGAGATAAGAGTTAGCGAAGGGAGATGGAGGCGAGGATCAGAGGAGAAAAGTCACCCCTATTAAGAAAGTGGGAGACTGCTTCATCGTCGATAAATTCAGTTTGCCGATGACGGTCTACACCACGACCATTGAAGGGTGGATAAAGTGTCTGGGGGGAGGGGATCGAGTCGACTCTCGTTTCATTAAAACAACCCGATTGTCATCAGGGTCACGAGGTGATCTCTCATCTTTTTTTTTTTTTCGTTGAACATTGATCTGTGTTAAAGTGATTTTACTTTATGCGGACGATAATTTATAACGATAAATTTATAGAAAAGTAATGCACTTTAAATGTTATGCCGTTATTTGGAATTCAAACTTGTAATTGTTGTTCATTTTTGACGAGCAGTAATAAATATGTTAATTAATAGGCACTGTATGAATTCATCGGTGATAAGATTCGTTGTTTGCAAATAACAGTCGTTTGTTTGTTCAGAAAAGCTAGAAATTTGTTTTTTATTCTGCGAACGATTGACTTGACTGTACAATATATATTCGTTAAAGGAGGACATTCTTCAATGTGAGTTTAATCTTAATTTTCATATTAAAATACAAATTGTAGGCAAAGCTCGAGCGAATTTCAATCCTAAATCGAACTTACGTTAAAATAATTTGACGCTAAGAAAATCGGGCTCATAAAAATTATGCACAAAAATCAACCTCTATTGAGAAAGGAGATTATTATTATTATTATTTCGTTGGTAAATTGAGTTTGCCGATGGCGTTCGACTACACGACGACGACAGATGAGGAGGGGGATTGCAGTAAAGGATTCACCCGATTCTCGTTTGTTCACAACAACCCGATTGTCATCGCGTGGTGGTATCTCCTTTCTCCTTTGCTTCATTCTCTTAGTTCGGCTCCCACTCCTCGGGTCAGATAATACAAACCCTTGTGTCTGTCCTTCGATCGGACTACTTTCGAACTTATCCGGATAAATGAGACACCGGAAGTTGACGGGTAATTATTCAGTTCAGATAATCTCATGGCTGGTCGAACTTCACTCGTTCGGGTTTCATAATATATGCGGCTATGCAGGCAGAGCTCAATTTCCATGAGATTGAACGGTGGCCTCTTAGCGTTGCACACTGTGACTCAGTGTCCGTACAATGAGGCTTTTCATTCTCGAAGCAGCACATTTATTATCATCGTGATGAATATGAGATTTTACGATTTATGTAATGAGATCCATTGAATAATTATTGTTATTTAAAAACGAATTTTCAGATACGCGAGAATTCAGAGTGTGGATGTGTTGATTACTTTTGGTGTTTTAGAAATGGAATAATAACACACGAAATTATTGACGAGTATCATTACCATCTTTTATTGATTATCAATGACATGTTTCATATTGTTTACTTGAGGTTTATATCCATTAATTGATTTGCTGTTTATTCTGATATTTTTTTATTGAAATACCAAAAGCTTTGATTGATATTGGTTATTTGTACGTACGTAAATTAATGTCGGATTAAACGGTTAAATTTTCATACACAGAATAATTGTGGTGAACTTAGCAACGGTAATATTTTTTTAGTATTTTTAACTATGTTTAGGTGGTTGTGACCATTTATTTAGTTACATAATTTTTTTATTTATGAAAAATATTAATTGCAATGGAAACAGTTCCATAGTCCATAACGATTAACAATTGCTTCCTTATAATCACTAGGTCTAGTATAATTGCTCTGAGTGTATTTTCCTCTACAGGACGCTGATGTTTCAAATATATTTGTAATTATCGGACTCATCAGAACCCATTAAATGTACTATATGTTTTTACGACAGCATTGAAATAATGTTCACGATAACAATAAATACAGGTGAAGATAAAATTAATTTACGACTAGTAGATAACGTTGCACACACTATTAAAATCCGCGTGACTCAACTTGTAACAAATTTCCAAATATTTAAAAAATTTCCCTATGAATTTTCAAAAGCAACACAAACCCATGACAATTCAACCCATTTACAAAAATCATATAAAACTTGATATGCAACGGAAATGACACCTTATTCACATCAGACCTGTTCAAAATTTGTGAGAAATGAAAAAACACAATTTTTAACACAATGCCTATGTACTGTAGCGCCGCAAAATTCCGCGTCACAATAAATAATATCGTCCTCCTCGCTCTTCGACTCAAGCGCAATCTCGCAGGGTCAGCATAATAATTTCACGGATTTTTATTAATTATCTTTTCGATTATATATTTTTTTATGTTCGACGGAGGGAGACAAAGCTTCGGGTACGCAAGGGAGAGCCTATAATAGACGAGAGTAGCCATGTATTTATTACGAGGATTCCACCTGCCTTCACCCGAAGATTTTTCCTCAGCATACTGTCTCCACCCACGAACTTCCATGTCTCCGAGCCTTTTGGAAATCGCTTATGGTCTTGTGGATATCATATCACCTGCAACGCATGGTCGGAAAATTATTTGAGCTTATGCGCTCGAAAAAGAGTCTAGCGCATGGGCGGTAGTGTAACGAGCTACCGGGCCTTGATGTGCGAAGAACGATCCTCCTAATTTGCGTAATCGCCTACCGAGGCGCCAGGTCCTGCATTGCGTGAGGACGCTCTAGCGCTTACCTCCAATTAGGGCAATTTGGAAGTCGTTGGGTGAGGAAATAAGTTCCCGTGGAAGATCGATCGCGATCATTCCGGGCATTTTGCGTGATCGATATCCAGCGCGGAGGACGTGTACCGCGGATTGTGAGAAGGAGATAGCTGTGAAAACTCTGTTACCAGGAATTATTGTCCGAGGAGTAATCCTGAAGATTTTCCTTTCGTTCCGATGAGCTTTTTACACTGAATTAATTTTATTTCTAGGCGCTCAAAATTGTATATAACTTCTATCTCATTGTATTCGATAAAGTGTTAAAGTTGCGATAAATAGAATTTGGTCGTGCCATCCGCGTTCGTTTCCTGGAGTGGAGAATATAAATTGTTGGAGATCGGTGGAATATTTCGTGTGCCCTTGCGAATTGTGGGCATGTTCTGCGTGATTTATTGTAAAGCATTTATTTCTCGAAACGTGTGAGAGTTCTCCGCGTGAAGTTTCGAGCCATTTTTTATAAATTTACTTTTCCGTTAAGAAATATTAAAATAGAAATTAATATTAAATGGACTGAGATCCCGCAAAAAGTCACAGTTTTAGTGTGTGTGGTTCGTGTGTGTGCCCTTGATTAGTCCCGTTAATAGCGTACCTTTTGTTTTGACGTGAGAGATTATAATTAAGGACATATCACGTGTAGAAATAATTTATTTAAATAATTTCTTTGGACGAGTCGTTTGTCGCGGTTGATATTTGTTACGCGTTCTCATGGTCCATGTGAATTGTTTAGTCGAGCGTGTGTGTGTGTGTTCGTTACTGACACGAATTTTCAGCGGTCTTACTCACCCACTCTACGTATTGCAGCTAACGCCAAACCTGGACTGATAATTCTCGTTGTTAAACATTGCTTCTCTTTCGGCGCGAAAGTGTTTAGCGCCCTGTTCTTTACGAACGAAAAATAAGAAAAAGAAATTATAGGACAACTTCGGTTATAGCTGGGTTACGTCTCGTCGGGTGAAATTCATGTTGCAGTGCTATTCGACCAACATCTAAAACTAGAAACCGACATAGGAATCTGCGCGAAATGACACACAGTTTCTGTGTATATTTGCGAATAGATAATTTCTCTCGAACCACTGAAAATTAAATTAAATTTCTATTGTGCAATATTATCATCATAATTGATTATATAAACGGTCTCGTGAACGAGGCTGTAGTAGAAAATGATGATGCTGAGTAAGTTGAGGCCGTGATGAACCTTAGTAGCATGCATTGCCGGTTGCGGCTGGTCTACCGGCCGGCCGACGGCAGCGGTGCGAAGCTCATAGTTTCGGTTGTAGCGTGTAATCCTCGCGGACACCGCAAACATGTAATTAACACTTGCTCTCTCTCCCTCCCTCTGCTTCTCTGGGTTCCCGCGTCACTACGTCTCTCCCTCGATCTCTCCCTATCTATACTACAGTATGACATCTATATATATATATATATATATATATACCCACCCTACCACTATACGTATATTACTCTTGCTGCGCCACTCGAACCAGTGAGAGCCTTCAACGCCCGTGGGCAATAGCAGCGCCACGAGTCGGAGACTACCGGCCATCAGCATGTCGACTATAACGCTCGAAGCGTGTCTCGCAGCGTGTGTGCGGAACTCGCTTCGATGCGTGAACCGAATACGTAATAAATGTTGTGTTTTCGCTCGTTCCGCGAGCTGATCAGACAGGACGACTGAAGGGAAGGAGAAAAAAGGGAAACGATTGAACAAAAAGAAGTTAGGGCATCGCAGGCGCACAGTAAACACACCGTTGATGGTTATAGGTTTTATAGCCCCTTGCTTTTGATTTCTCCGCTCATTCCCTCGATATCTTTCATTTTATTCTCCGTGGCTTTTGTTATTTTCGTGTTTGCCTTCTTTTTCTTCTTCTACTTCTGCCTCTTCTTCTTCTTCTTGTTGATGTGGACGCATTCGCATCTCGTATTTCCTCAACGTTCGATATATATATAATGTTGTGTCTTAAGTAGTACCTACCTATAGTTACGTTGTTGGCTCGTTAAAGTGTACATTATACACTAGGCTGACGTCTAAACGTCTACGTCCGTGCTCACGTTTTGTTATTCTATTTATCAAGGTTTATGTTTTATTTGCCTGTTAGGAGGGGCTGGGAGAGCGAGTGGCTCTCGCAGCTGTACCGAGTTAATCATATCGAAATGTCTCTCCACTCGCGTTTAATATTATACTGTAGGTTATAAATTTGTGAAATTCACCGCTGTCTCACGCTGGCTCGCTGAGAAATCTCGTTTAAACGGATGTGACAAGAGCTGTGTCGGCACTCGTGTCTCCCAGACTCGTGTGTGTGCTCTTATTTCCTTATTTTTCCCCACTGTTAAGGAGGCATTGATAGTCGGGTCAACGTGGGCTCTCTATTCAACAATTGACTTTACACATTCTGTCGGGAAGCTAGTGAAATAAATCATACACGATGTATATAAAATTGTATATCAACCAATTACCGCAAAATAACGCATTTTACGATCATAATCGATGTAACATATTATGCACAGTTTTTTGAAAGTCACATTTGTAATTTTTACTGAATGTTGAGGAGTACCAGCTTCTTTTGCTTTTTGATATACACTTTATACATGTATCGGCAATCATTCGCGATGATATTTATTTATTATTTATAAACACCAGTTATATATATAATTTATTTATGAAATAAGTAAAGTAGTAGAGATTGAGTTAATTTTTTATTTTTACTTAAAAGCAAAACGAAGAAATAACTTACCGGAATTATAAAACGTTAATGAATAAACAAAATGAGCTTGTGTTCGCTAAGATCGAATAAGAATAACAAATTTTCGTTTCTGAAACCATGTTTAATACCTTCTTTTAGTCATTGACGTCATCTTAATTATCGTTTCGCACATTTATTTCCGCATCAACCGAAATCTCTTTAATTAATGATGAATTATCTTACTAATTGCACTGCGAAAAAGAGTAGAAATTTTTTTCCAATCTTAATATGCGATTGTCGTTATTGTACGGTTGATGGCATCTTAAGTTCGCAGCATTAGAATGTTATATAACATACCTGCAAATTATTGGGTGTGCCAGGACTCAAGCGTTTTACCGGCTGCACTTTACCGACTAGATTTTTAGTGCGGGCAAGGAAAAGAGATCATTATAGCCGCGTCGATAAATCGAGATCGTGCTGTGTGTGAGATTGCGACTCGCCAAGTCGCAATATTAGTCTGTGGAGATTATATTTCGTTCTCTTTAACGTCGTAACGGTGACGAGCGAGCGAGTGAGCTTTAGTGACCGCGCGAGGATTTAATTGGCTGAGAGGAACGCATTTCGGGGGCAGGAAAAAAATGTTAACCGGATGGGGCGCAGGAGAAGTGCATCTGGCTCCGGGCCCACTGGAATCTACCGCATCCTCCCACCCTTTTTGCTTAAATTTCGTCCACGTTCAACCCCATGTACCCCAGCTTCATAATTAATTTAGCGCATACGGTTTTTTAATGGCTTTACGAGTTGTCGTTCTATCCACACTGGATGAGTTTATTTTCGTCGTAATTATTATGATGTTCTTGTTTCAGGGACCACCACAGCCCGGCCAACCTTTCAAATTCACCGTTGGCGAATCGTGCGATAGGATAAAGGAGGAATTTAATTTTCTGCAGGCTCAGTATCACAAGTGAGTATTCTTTATGCATGCCAAAACTCCTTCTAGTCGTAAAGTTTTTATTCTTTGGATACTTCTCTTTAAATATCAATGAAATATATTTGAGTGTCGACCGAAAACTAGGTGTTCACAATAAAATTGCAGAACAATTTTAGAAGGATTATTATATTAGCAAATAAATGTTTTTTTATTCACTTTTTACCTCTAAGCCCAAATTCAAACTATAAACTCTGTTTTTTTGTTATTTTTATTTGTTTTATACTCAACCCTGAAATTGAATGGA
Organism: Clistopyga incitator; assembly: GCA_947507545.1. Lineage (NCBI taxonomy): Eukaryota > Metazoa > Arthropoda > Insecta > Hymenoptera > Ichneumonidae > Clistopyga > Clistopyga incitator. The sequence continues at coordinate 3,953,754 of OX382191.1, read as the reverse complement.
AAATGAATGATTTTTTGTCCCCGAGTATTGTCAAATTTTACAATTTTTCATTTTTTTTTGTCTACATTCAGTAATTAATATAATATTAGTAAAATTTAATTAAAAACAAAAACAAGTAGCACGTAAAACATTTTATCCGATTACCAAGTTTTTTTTTCTACTTTCAAATACCGTCCAATGCCTTAACTAAAACTCTTTTCAACTAGATGTGAAAAGTTTTATTTTTATTTTGTTTCCTAAATCGGGAAAAACTAGAAGTATTTATTCTGCAGTAATCGTGACAAAGTTTTCTTTGACGTAATAATAATAGCGGATGAAAGCGAGTTCGCGCTTCGTTTCTTTGTGCAGTAACACTCCATTTCTCTGTGCGGACTATTTTTACTTTTTTTTTCCCTTTTATTCGCTCTCCTCTTATTTCATATACCCTCTACAGTATATATCGAAGTTGCAACGCGCCGCGGGAACTCGGGCAGCTGACGCGGCCACGCGAGGCCGTATTCATAAGTGATTTACAATAGCGTGGATTCGCGAAGCCGCAGGAACAGCAGCAGGGCAACGGCTACGAAACATTATAACGCTATACGGGGTCGCTCACGTTTGCCGATATCAAAATGGAGAATATAAGAGGAGTTTCTATGGGAGAAGCTGCTGTTGAGCTCACGGCGATGTACGTGCGAGTTACTCGCCCTCCCCACTCCATGAATATTTCAACCGACGAACGTAGCAACTTTTGCTCTCGTACTCTTCCGTCCTATCGCGCGCTTCCTCGTTCTTCTCCACTTTACTCGTCGTCCCTTTCGTGCTTCCATCTCTGTCACTTCCGGAAATTTTATCGAGCTCACGGGTTTCTATTTTCGTTGATATATCCTCGTAGCTCAAGTCCTGGATACTAGGAAGCTTGGTGCAAATTGTAGAAAATATCGAAACTACGATTGTCCCTTGAAGTGAGCATATAAATATAACAATTTTTTTTTACAAGCTCCCGAAAGCCGACCAATCTTAATAACGGCGTGAAAAGAATAAAGAAGTTGTAACGATAATCCAATTCTTTTTACATACCTGCAGAAATAATGGAATAGTTGTACTGTTGGGATAATTATAGTTCCGCAAATGTCTACTAAAATTTGTTAATCTTGCGGAAAAACTGTAGTTCATTTTTGGCTTTAGAATAACAAATTCAGAAAGAGTTCGTTAAAGTATAAAATAGCGAAGTTCTTTCTGTAGAATTAGCAAAAGGTTCTGTGGAAGTTTGCAGATAAAAATCTTTTGTTCAGAGTACAAACCTTTCAATTTATTTTTCACTGTGCAATTATGCACAAATACTTAGTAACGTAATCTCACGTTTTTAAAGTTTTTATCGTAGGTACAATTTTCCATATCAACCGAGGCCATGAAAGTTTCTCCACACACCCTAAAAACTTATCTTATGGTATACAAAATTTCAGTATTAAAAAAAACTCTCAATAGATTCTAATGACCATTAATTTTCATCTCAAATTATACACACATTCCAATAAACTTGAAAACATATCTACAATTGTTCTGACTACAACCACCAACAACTCTTCAACCACCTTAAACATATCAAACGAACCACGAATGTGAATAGATTTTTTTTGTTTGTAACATGTGCATGAACGGCGGTGATTTTCAAGGCAATTTTCCAGGCCGGAAGTGGCTAGTTTTATGGCAGTGTAAAAAGATAGTTTGGCGCGCAAGCGCAGCTCGCGATTCCTTTACTTCCGCCCTTAGGGATAAAAGTTTGTAACCTCACTTTCCCACCGTGCATCCTTCAAAACCATGCTGTTGAAGTTTGCATCGTTGGAACGCAACGATTTAAAAAATGAATTCGAAAAACCGAGGATTAGCGCCTTATTAGGAAAACAATGATATAGAGTGACATTAAAAAAAAAAAAAAAAAGATTGTAATTGCCATGTCATTTAATTCGTGCTTTCTATGATAATTTGAGGTCATGAAAATTTTTCAAAATTCATTTCGTTGCATCCCAACGATGGAAACTTCAACACCATTCAAAACCACTATTGTTGAAAACACCGCTATTCGTGCACTTGATACAAAAAAACATAGTGTGCAAAGTGGGCCAAAATTGGAGTTTGTGGTTCATATGATTGCAGCCCTCGGTTTCCTTATTGGCGTAAAATCTCGCACTCGTCTCAATCGCAAACTTTCGATGGTTGTTGCACAATGTACTGCATTTCCATTCCAAATTATCAATTTATTAACCGTCAACTATTTCTCTTTTATTCTACAGCATGAAGCTCGAGTGCGAGAAGTTGGCAACGGAGAAGATCGAGATCCAGCGACACTACGTTATGGTGAGTTATACAACGAGAATTCAAGTGCCATATCTTCCATCTACAACATCCAGGAGTATTCCAATATACACGCCATTTCGTACAAGACGCATGAATATAGTGACAAAAACGTATACACACAGATGCATACATGTATCCATATACATACAGAGCAACCATATGGTACATGTGTCTCTGTATTAGGATGTACAGCATCGTATACTAGGAAACAAGCAAGGTATACAGAACTCTCTAGGAGTTGGTTAGACGTACGTGCCGAGAAACTGGTAACTCCGGGAGTTAAACCAGTATCGGAATTGTGTAGACGTTTCCAACTACTGCTGTTTGGTTCACACGTACAACACCATTGCCATCCTTCTCCTGTACTCCTCCGGCTCCTTCTCTCCTTTGCAAGAGTATACAACACTCCTATATATATATATATAATCGCATCTCGCTTTGGCCTATACCAGTGGCTGCAATCTAACCCTTTCAGAGTTACCCTGTTTCTCCGTCTCTGTTTCTTCTTCGTTCTCGTCCTCCTCTATCAGCCCAGAGTATATTCGCTTACGTCTCTCCGATGCCTCCGAGTCTTGTTCTCTCTGCTGTAGCAGTAGTCACGCGCTGTCTCTCCTTATCCCTCTTCTCCTATAGCACGTCCTAGCCCAACCAATCTCCTAGCTGTATCCTGTACCAGGCCTAATCGGGCTTACCCGACCATTAAACCGTGCAACGACTTCTTAGCATTAATTGCATCCTCGCTTCTCTCTGGATTGACTCGAGGGCTTCTCTATCTCACTCTATCTGGCACTATCTCCTTTGCTTGAGTGCCCTGCTCTCTCACACCTCTCCCTACTCACCAACAGCATCCTCGCACCGTGTAAATCTATACAAGTATAGGTGTCTGTGTGTGTGTGTGTGTGAACACATACGGAAACCTTTGGTACCGTAGGTATTAGCCACTCTACCTATGTATCTCTCTACTACTGGTTTGCTCTGGAATAGTGCCACTGGCATCTATACAAGCTTGTAGTTAATACATACCTGTACGTGCGGAACACCTGCACCTGCGGTTCCCATGATGATCCGCCGCGGGACGTACTCTCTACCCCACTCGCACTCGATCCCTCTTATGCATTAGTGATTTAGTATACTTGCGTGCATACTCATCTCGATGATATACTATCGTGCGCAAAGTGCATATATACGATGGAAAATTGCATACAGGATGATTCAGAATAATCTGTACACGGTTATTTTCATTGCGGTTGAGGAAGAGTGTGATCCGAATTTAATGATTTAGTGGGAAGATTTAAAAAATGTGATTTTTGAGATGTAGAAAAAGATCGTGTTGATTTAATAGGGCATCTATGATTTTGTTTGAGATCATTACCAATCGATAAAATCATAAAGATTTCATTGTCATAGCCCCTACAATATTGGGGTTATATTGACAAATTTGGAAAAATTGTTTTTGCGCATTTTTCAAAAAGTATAGTTGAACATAGTTTTGCTGATTCTTTTCCTGAATATACAACGCGAGTTATCAAAAGTCGGTGATTTCAAAATAAAGACAATTTTTTGTTTCTCATCGAATGCCCCTCGATTTATATTTCCAATGTTATTTTTGCGAAGCTGCGCATTAAATTGTTTTAAATAATATTTTCGATTTTTTTAAACGAATTTTTTATGTAAATTTTTTTTTAATTGATAAGAGAATGTCAGAGAGACAGCGTTATATTTAAGTTTCAGAACTAAAAATTTTTGCATGCAATTTAAATATAATTTGCAAAAGACATTATGCATTATTGCGGTGAGGAAACCTGTATAGCGTGACGACATTTCCTTTTAGACAAATGAGAGGTTCAAGGAGCGTGGATGAAATCACAAGGCGTGAATGTTTACGCGATGCATCAGCAATCAAATCTCCACCGAAACCGCATATTTTGCTTAATGATTAGGTTAGCCTGCTGCGCGCTTCGTATGAGCATTGAAATAGATTTAATAGGCACGTGGAATTATTTCAATCATGAAAGTTCGAAGCTTCTGGTGTGTTGGGTAATAACATCCATATCTATATAACGCGGTCAGCTCTGAAATTGTATAGTGCAGAATTCGATTGGCGAACATCGTTGGACGTGCGTATAGTGGAAACAAATAAACAGAGCTACACCTCGACTGTTTACAGCGAAATAGAAGGGTGGTCAGTCGAGTAAGTCCGTGACGTAAATCAATAAGCGTAAATTCGATAAATACGTATTACGTGTATTATGTATGCATATTCAGTGACGCAGTCTAAACACAAAACATTGGACACCACATGTGGTACCCGTAATAACATTAATCACAAAAAGTTTGTTGAAACTTCTTTCTTCTTTCCTCAACTTGTTGTCTTATTTTTAGTTTATTTTTTTTTTTTTTCAATTCCATTAGCGTGTATAACGGACTGTCAAGACAGCCTTCACGTTATATCCTTCAGCTGAGTTTTTTAAAATATGCACTTCCGTTGTCTCTGATGCAATGACTGTTGTGCATTGAAGTTAGAATAGAGGACAAACCGTGCATGTGCATCCACACGTCGTGCACTACATAATGCATGCTGCTATAAGTAGTTTTGAATGCTTATTACATTGGCACGCAGGGTTAGAGCCACGCATTGACATACTAACATGAAAAGCACTGGATAGTGAAATCGATCGGTCAATCGCGCTCCGCTTCAATTTTTAATATGTAGGTTTGTCAGGCGACATTATACATTCACGGAAAATTATAGTTCGCGATGCAATTTGCAGCGAAATGGTGGATAAAAATCAAGCTGAAATTTAAGTCTGTAGATATAATAGTTGAGCCTTCGACTACCGATGTTCTCCTTATTTTATACATTCGTGGAAACGCTTTTATTTTTTAATTAGGGAAAAATTCGGAAACATTTAACAAACAGTGGAGTTTCATTACGAATGCAACTTATATTTTTCTTATGTAAAGTAAAAACATGCGTGCACTTATAAAACATAACATTTTTCGTTTTTCTACTTTTTTACCCTAAAAAATATTCAATATACACGAATTTCAACAAAAAAGAGATTTGGTCGTCAAAGGATTAAGTGACATTCACGTCCACGTCAGTATTTTTATAATTCCAATTGATTGCAATATTTAATATATTAGAGAAACATTTTTGTTATATCTACCGTCCGAGTACATTGAAAGGGGACATTTTTTTGTCTCTATCAATTCCCTCTCTGATATCAGTAAAATATTACGGAAAAATAGTGTTCAAAATAAATTCACTTTATTAATGAAATTTACACATTTCTCATAATAGTTGATGAAATGATGCAGAATACCAATGTCCAATTCAACACCCTCACCGGAAACTCAAAACCAAAAACACATCGAAAGTTCCTTTGAATAAATTATGATTGTTCGCGTATTAAAAATCCACTCATTAACTTTTTCCCTTAGCCCCCACCGTGATGACCATCAGCACTTAGTCCATTTCACAGTTCAGCAAGTAAGGCATAACTGATCGTGCAACGTGTCCCGCAGCTTTTCTGCTCGAGCTTCACGTTCGTAGGCACGCGATATTCGAAATATACTAATTTATTAAAGTCTCGTCTCTCCAACTCGCAATTTCTCTTCCTGTTTCTTCTCCCCCCCCCCCCCCCTTACCGTTCTTTTATCCATACATGTCTTCCTCTCTTCGTATTCGCTGCAACTAACACTTTATCTACCGACTTCGATATACAGTATAAGATAGCAGAGTGACGTTCTCCTCCTTCCAAGGTGCACTGCGTGTCGGGTCGTCGTCGTCGTCCTCCTCGTCGGTGTATCGTTGGATCGTCTCTCCTCGTCCCACGCACCTGATATCCAGTCCCTGTTTGTTCGGCACGTCTCGGCTTCTTTGCTTCGCGTATAGACTTAATTGGCGCGGAGGCGACTAGTTTAAACACGATTAATCAAGCCGCAAGCCAGTGCCAGTGCTTCTGCTGGCTGCTGCTGGTGGTGCTGTACTGTTGTCGGTGGGTAGAGCGAGGAAGTCGTCGTCCCTCCGGTGATTTATCGGTACGCGCGAGCCACCAGCTCGTTCGCTGCTGTGTTGCTGCTGCATATTCTCCCTCTCTCTCCCTCTCCTTAGTTCACTGCTACCGTCAACAGACTGAAGATACTTGGTGCGACCAACTCGACTTCTCTACCGGCAACCACTCCTTCTCTCCGGTCGCGCTCGTGTTTACGTGTGCTTCGCTCGAACAAGTGGGAAGGAAAGAGATGGCGAATTTTCTTGGGGCTTATACCTACACACGTTTTACCTACATAAACGGTTTGACACTACCAACGTGGTGTGTAAGTTAATGAACACGTGTTAATAAACGTCCCGAGTCGAAATGGTTCATTTATATTGGCCCCCGGGCTGCTGGTTACGATATATACGTTGTGCGAGAGAAATTGTATGTTGTCATCCACGTTCGTTATAGCAGACAAGCTTGGTATCTGACGTCTGACAGTGTAATCAGTCTTGCGGGATGAATATATGGGTCAGGCCACATTAGCCGCTTGGACAATTATCAAATCAACATAATAATAATAATTTGCGACGATGAGGATAAATTTATCGTAATAGTATATCGATTTCACGAATTTATTGAACTCGCTTTTTTTATATTACGTCTGAGATAATATAATTGGGAGAAATAATATGATGTTTGGATATTTGCGATAGTAAATTATTACAGCCTTCGTATTTGATCAATTATCTTTTGGCTTGAAGTAATAATTATTTCGGTGATTATTTTAATACTCATATTGACTAACCGACGTTAACGTTTTCAACTACTGTCGATTAGTTACTGTAACAATGTAGTGTATGCAATTATAGGAACAATTACATAAATTAGCATTTAACAATTATCACCCAATAATTGGTGGGACCACGATAACTTGAATATCCTTCAAAATTTAATGAAAACGCATTAATTGCCTTTGAAAATTGCGAGGTAATCAAACCCTTGATTACTTTGATATTCAACGCGCATGAATTTCAAAAGCAGATATATATTATTCATTGACACGAGTACCCACAATTTCGTAATAATTCATAATATACTATGTCTGGTTGCAATGGGCCGTATCTATAAAACAGGGGCTACAACAACAAACATCTCGTCGTGAATTAATTGCGGCAGCCCGCGAGTATTAGCGGTCCATTAATTTACGGCTAGGGTACTTGATGGAGAAGCGCTCTGGGCGTGGAAGGGTTGCGGATTGGACGAGATGTACTTTCTCTCTCTCTATGCGTTGCATCGATTAATGGAATTGATTTAATTCCGTGCAATGATTCTCGACATATTAGCTTCGTATGTACACATTTATAAACGTATTTTCTATGCAGTTATTTTTAAAAGTTCGAACACGCTCTGAAGCAATGTAGGTTATTATGAGATAATACTTATAAAACATTATTTCCATAATTTTTTTTATTTCTTGAAGTAATGGAACTCAAACGGAATCCGAGTTTGCTTGGCGAAATTTCTACACCCCACGAACATTTATGGAACAAATACTGAAAAATGTACATTGTATTTCATTTTCATATATTTTCTACGCGTACCTTCCCCACATAAATTATCGCGGGAGGGTAAAATCAACGGCTACCAAAATTATAGGCCCCATTACTTAGAAAATAAATGAAAATGGGGGTGTACTGTACATTATAATTGTTATATGAAAATATATTTTCACTGAAATATCTCTGCCGGTTGTAAAAAAAATAATACCTTTTTTCTCATTTATTTTCCAAAGCACTAGATATCCGACATTAACATAATAACATAATTTTGTTTAATTACTCAAAAATTTAGTCTTGGAACGGTTATTATGAAATTTTATAAACCCGCTTTTCGAACCGGTAATTAATATCCTTAATGTTTATAAAGTCACGGAATTGCCGTTTGCATCTAATAGTTGAACAAAAAAAAAAGCTACACCAAAAGTGGAGGATAGATTGAATGATAGTGGCCTGTACAAAGTCTCGAGCTTGTTTTGCGGAGCAGTAGCGGCAATTGCCTTGAATTTTATTTATAACACCTGCACGATAGCATGGTATACGATGTATGGTGATGGTGGAGAGCGGAGAAGCCGCAGTAGATTTTATAACAACCTCCGTACTTGCTCTCTGGGGGTTTCCTCTCTACGCCGAGCTCTATCTTGCCTCTATATATACACACGTCTATACATACCTACACAAATATATACATACATACGTCGAGTAACTCACTTACGACGCAATTAATTCGCCCGGCGTAATTACCGGGCTAATGGCCCGTAAAATTAAGAACCTGCGAGCTGCCTTCATCCCTCTCACTAGCATGTTTATGTACTCACATATACGTATATAGATAGACACACATACTCATATACACTTACGTAGATATATGCATGCACAAACATATATCGCTGTGTTGCAATGTACTGTATGTAGTACATAGTATATGTACTACTAGATTCCATGTATTTATTACCACGAGCTCTGTCGTATTTTCGCTGAGACTCACTTATATTCTCTCCCTCGGTGCTTCGCTCCACCATCCATTGGCCTCTTTCCATACGTTTGCAACCCGCCTCGCGACGCCCTCCAGTCTTGATTACGATTATCGCGGTTAACGACGTCAAGTATAGCGGTTACGTGCTGGGAAAGTTTCACCGCTGCGGTAGTCGCGTGACTCGAGAGCTCATGCGACCGGCTCTACGTTGCTGCTCGAGAGAAACCAAGAGGTGTCTCGTTTTCTCGATTAATCGCCTCGCCTTTTCTTCATCGCTTTGCTATACCTATATATGTGTGTATGTGTGCGTTTATCCACTCGATAAAAAATGTACCCACGTCCGTGACTACTTTACGAGGCGTGCACCTCATTTTTCTACGACGAACCGCTTAATTGATTGCCCGCGAAAAATAAACATACTAACAAGTGTAATATTTTTCACTTTGCCGTTCGAAAATTACGACAATTTTCGTCGCGAGCTACGTCAACTTTAGTTTTCCCACCTCGTAATTAAATTTCTCGTGTCATTTTGAGAATAAAAAAAAAAAAGATTTTTCATCCCTTGTATCAAAATGTACTATTTTTAGAATGTTGTCCAAAAAATGCACTTTTACGCAAGCTGCGAAAATTACGGTTTGATAATGACGTAACAAAAAGTTTCCGCCAATGTTTGGGAAAAAAAAGTTTTTCTTTTTTTCCCCGGCTTTGAAATGTACTATTATTGATTGATTTTTAACGTTTTGTTTTCCAACGATTAATCGCTCGAGATTTAATAGGACAGGTTAAATCGGAACAGCAATGGAAAACAGCAGGAAAAAAAATATGGAATTTTTTTTTCATCTCGAATGATGAGAAATATCAGAGTTCTGTGGTATTTACTGAATCGACGAAAAAAACAAAAATATTCCAGGATTACTTAATAATGGAATCGTATTTTTCAAATGGCTCGTTTTTCCCATTAATTGCCTCGTTTTTTTTTTTTTTTCTTCGCTCCTTTGCTATACTCATGTATATGCATTTATTTGCTCAATAAAAAACGTGTTCACATCCGTGATTACATTACCGGGCGTGGAGCTCATTTTTCTACGACAGGCAGGTTTAATTTATTGAGAAAATATACAAAGATACTAACAACGTGCGATGGAGTGAAAAAATTATTCTATGCAATTCCGTTTTCTTGGTGATCTGACGAAATATTTCTTTCTGTTTGCAGTATTACGAGATGTCGTACGGGCTCAACGTGGAAATGCACAAACAGGTGAGAAACATGGATTTTATTGATTTTTTTCCGAGATAAAATCTGGACATATATCTACCGGATTACGCTTTTCGCAATACCATGGAAATGCTATGATTTAATTATATTTATTATCCAAAGTGGTAATAACGCGCATTGATTATTCGTCGACGATTAAACGCGTACGGCATCGGCATCGTTAGTCAGACTCACGGTGAAAATTAGCGTTCGTTATTGGAAACTGGGAATATTAATATATTGCGATCGCGCAACTGTAATACGACGTGGCGCTCTGTTCTTGGAGCGCGAAATACGTAGTAAAATTGTAACGAGCGTTTATAATTGGAGATAACAATCGCTCGAGTTTGCGTGGATGGAGGCGAAGGCTATGGTAGGAGAGGCGAAAGCGGTAACGCAAATGATCATCACGCATACGCAGAGCAAAACAATAAATGTACGTTTGCCATTGCAATCGCTTTCGACATTATTTGCAGCCTTAACGTTATACATATGAGGCGTTTTGTGTCAGCGCACAAAAAAAAAAACACAAAAAAGATTTTATTTTATTTTTCAAAATGTTTGAATATTCGGAATGTTTAAAAAAAACATGTAATCAGACACTTTATCATGGAATCAACTTGAAGCGAAATTTTATTGAGAATTTTGGGAACGGCAAATCGCATCGGCAACTCTGAATGAAATAAATATTAAAAAAGAAAACAAATTTAATGACATCGAGGAGTAGATTTGTGATTTAATTCATTTATTTTCAACCACATGCTACTGTAAAATCATAGATAACTTCTGTTTGCACAGGTGAGATTTTTGACCCAATTAAAAGTAAATTAAAAAAGAATAACGACAGATAACTTGTGTTATTTACGTATGTAAAATTACTATAAGCTTCCCATGATAATATGTCAAAATCGGTTATTATTATTCATTCAATAAAATTCTAAATAGTCAGTTTCGAATGGTTTCGAATCCCACAGAAAGAAGTAGTACTTACAATATTTTTTTTTACAATATCGGATTTCGCTTCAAGAACAAAAATCATCTAACTAAAATCGTAGATATTTTAATCGAAACGTTGATTCGATGTGATTGACTAAAATTTGTATAAATACATTTTTTTTTTAATCATAAGAGATATCATTGTTTATTTTCAGAATTTAAAGGACACCGAGAAAAAGTGAAAATGAGTAATTGGTCGCAAATAAAATAAATTGGTGTTGATCCTTTTTTGAAAAAGTTTTTTCTTAGTCGTTGAATTGACATGGAGTGCCTCATATGTGTATCCATAAATGTATACATAAATGTATACATACGATGTGTATACATATCGCATTTACACGCTTGTCGATTTCACATCTGGGCGCAGTGCTCGCTACTCGGTGATTTAAATCTATCTCTATAGTATAAAGTACAATTTTCGATGCTCTGCTTGTGTATTCCATAGCTGTGCACTCGTTGATTTAAATATCACCCGGTGGTTCACAATTGCACGCACGCGGATCAATATTACGACGTGGCTTTTATCGACAGTCCCGCGAGACGATTCGGCAGCTATGTATGTTTGTATTTTGTATGTGCATATGTTCAGCGTGTGTACCACATAATTACCGAGAGTGTAATAATCGTTGATGGCCGAAATCATGCTGACGAATATGTAGTATAATCAAGGTAGATACACAGTTTATACATGTTTAGTTATTGAGATTAACCATTCGCCATGTAATACAATGTGAAGTGCTGTGTTCGAATCTACCCTCGTCTCTTTTCCGTTAAATTAGCCGGTTTGTGTAATTGGAATCGATGAATTTCCCACCTCATCTTGTCGTCTATTAGAGGTGAGCATAATTACCAATTCATCATTAAGAATCCCAAAATATCCCCTATTTCGAAGTTAAATTCAATTGAAAAATTCGAACTGTGAATTACAATTAAAAATGAAATCGAAATTTTTTTTGGTAAAAATGCTTGGTAATAATTACAATTTTTATTTGACACAAAAAGCCCAAGTTTTCAATGAAAATTTGGTTGCAAATAAAAAATAAGATTTTTCAAACTTAAAAAAATTAAGCAATTGCAATTATTAATTACAATTATAATCAGAATTCATAATGAATTCGTTAACTAATTAGTAAGTGATTTATGAGTTCCTGACTCTGATTAGCAATACGAAAATTTCTCGAAAAAAGGGACAGCATCGTTTCCATTTATGGTAATTACATTTCAATCTCCGTCGTGATTATACTGGCATTTTTATTCCGAAAATATCAATTACACTGAGCGATCTTCCGCCGGGTATTCCTAGGCACTTTGCTGAGCATGTGCAGAGCTGATAGGTGGCGGCAATTCTCGGTCTCTCGAGCTTTCCATCAACCTCAGCTCTTGCTCTTTGTCTGTGAAACTTCCTTTTCCTCGTATTTAATCGTATAACGCTTGGAACGTCGTTGTGCTACGGTTGAAAATGGAATTACAACGATGCGGTTGTACTGAGAGCCTTGGAAATTGCTCTTTCGTTGTGTGAACCAGAGATAGAATTCTCGGAGAGGTGTACACATATAACATAACGTATTGGGAAAAAATTCCATGGAACTGATACGAGCATTTAATCGAATTAATTAAATTGCAATTCGGTTTATCGATTTTCAATGCAAGTCGCATTTTATTTCACGTTAGTAATGAGTATTTGATTTTTTCATATTAACCATTCCGATTCGTTGAAACAAATATATAGCCCGTAATGTATGGTTATTCAATACATTGTTGAATTTTTTCATAATACGAATTTTTTAATTAACAATCTGTATAATTGGATAGAATTAATTAGCAAGCGAAAGAAGTATAAAAATTCTGCATATAGTTGAAAAAAAAAAAGTTCGAAAAGTACGAAGTAAAAGCACTTAGTTGTAATTAGGTGTAAGATGTATACGTTTTAACAGGTATTCGCGTGTAAGCACTGCACCGCTAGATTTAAATTCGTGTATGCTATTCGTCAACAATTAGAATGATCAAAGAGAGCCTACGTCCAATTTAATGAAGAATTTTTTTACATATTGGGAGGCATTTTAGCCACTTTTTTGAATCCCGAAATCTACTTTCTAGTTAGTACTCTGACTAATCTTTGCTCAAGCGAAAAAAAGTACAAAGTTGTTGATGAAAAAAATGGTACGCAAGTACAAAGTTGAAAGACGCAAATACAATTAGATGTTAGACATGTTAACAAGCGTACTTGTAAGTGTACCGCATTTGTGCGATTCGTTCTCGTGTAAAGGTTTTTGTTCTCGGTGCCCTAACTATAGGAACCCGGTTTTTGTTTGTTCTCCTCTCTTGTACTTGGTAAAATTACAAAATTTTAATTTGTGTATACAATTCATCAACAATTACAATAATGAAAGAGATCCCCTGTCAAATTTTCTTAACCACTTTTTCACATATTGAAACGCATTTTTGCAACTTTTTCAAATCCTAGAATCTACTGTAAGTTAGGTGCTTCGGCGAATGACGGCTTGTTTATGAAGTTTCTCCAAAGAGCAGTTTAAAATGTGACTTCATGGCAGCCCGACTCTCCGGTGCTACGAACACATAAAAATAATTAAAACAATTCAACATAATAATGAAAGACAGAAAAACATCTAATACAGACTTGAACTATAACATCAAAAAGGACAATCAATAGAGCAAAATTCAAACAGCACAACAACCCACAATTAATAAGCCACACCTCAAAATATGAAGTCACAAACTCAACTCTGATAAGAAATAAATATATTTCTGAAGAGGCCCTGACCAGGCCCAAACATAAAAGCCGTCATCCGCCGAAGCACCTCACTTACATTACACATAAACGGCTGAAGCAACATTAAATAACCTAAACTCTATTTTCTAATTAGCACACTCTGACTAAACTTGGCACAATCGAAAAAAGTACAAAAAAGTACAAAATAAAAAAAATAGAAGGTTCGAAAGTACGAAGTTGAAAGACGTAGATGCAATTAGATGTCAGACATGTTAACAAGCGTACGTGTAAGTGCACAGCGTTGCAATCCCTTCGGATGTAAAACGTTTTATTCTCGGCGCGCTAACTGGTAACCATGTTTCTGTTCGCCCTCCTCTCTTTCACTCGGTATATCCCTCTCCCGGGGCTTTCGCACCCCTTTTGCGCGCCGTGAGGCAAAGCCAAAGCCCAGGAACTCGGCGGAGCCGTTGGTGCGGCTGCTAATACCGGCAACTCGGCTGAGAGGGAACGAGCAAACTCGCGCGCGCGGTGGTGTCGGCAGCGGCGGCGGCGGTAACGTGGCAATTACTTTTACGAGGTGCGGCCCGACGACCGCTTTTCTCGATTAATAACAATGGGCCCCGCTTACACCTGTAAATTAACGCCCGCGCGGCGAGGTACCGCCCCATGCGCGATATGCATGCACGTGCATTGTACTCCATGCTTATTCGTTCGTACACGAGCCGCAGGTGCAAGAATGGATGAAGGTGTTCAAAAGCGTGCAGCGCTACCTACGCTGCGGAAACTAAAGAAAAAGAGAGAGAGAGAGAAAAAAAGAAAATAACGTTGAGAATTCTAACGGGAGTACATACATGTGACCGTTGGCTTTTACACCTATACGTAACGCGCGTTGAAATATTCAACGGCATGTACATTTATTACGATTGCATCTTTTTAAATTCCTGACGGTGTATTCAAGGGAATGCAGTGAAATTTCAATGACGTGGTACTAATAAGCATTTTAATGATTCAGCTTTAATTTTATGGAATAAAATAAATTTTAATTGGGTCAATCAGGCTGCAAATGCAGCTTGTATTTATTGTTGTCCACGAATATTAATGAGCTTGGCGCTAATGAGTACTTTGTCAATATAACTACTTGAATCGATATTCTGTTTGATCTCTGTCAACAGCGTATGGATTTTTTTTTTTTTTTTTTTTTTCGTTTCCGAATTATCTCACAAATGATCTTTCTCGTTCGTTAAATTATTGAACACTTTTAAAACGATGCTGTCGTAATAAATGTATTTTTAAAAAATTTCCTCGATGGATATCGAATGGAAATATACTGGAATCGATGGATAATATAATGGAAGTGAAAATTAAATGATTTGGTACATCGATCATTCAGCAACTATTGTGTTGAATAAAATTAAGGTTAATCATGTCAACCAACCTGTAAATACAACTTCTATTGATTATTATTATTCACGGATGTTGATAAGTTATTTATTTTCCGGTGTTGATGAACGTTTCGTCAATATAGCTAAAACTTTGTTAAACTGGAGAAATTTTCATTTATACCTTTGCATCGATACTTTTTTTTATCATTCTGAAAAACTTGCACTATTGTAAAAACAGAGAGCTGAGCGTTAGTGAACGTTCACTCTGAAATTAGACATTTAGCAAGCCCACAACATTATTTATTGCTAGGTAGATAACAAATTATAATTTGGAATTTTTTTTTTTTAAATCTGACAAACTAGTCATTGCCAATCAACTTTTTTTTTCACTACTAAAAATTACGCTCATGTCTAATGATGTGTGATCGAATGTATTCCGAATAATTATTATTTCTGCTTCCCGAATAGGGCTCTTGATAAAGGAATGACGTTGTTGTCATTCGTCGAGTGTAGTACAGCGGAAGTGGGGCTAGTAAGGTCGTCCGATATTTGCGTCTGGTAAATATTAATATCGCGTTATCGGCCTTTTTTCGTTCTCGAAACGCAGACGAATATTTATGCCGGCAGTGATAATACCCGCGAAATATACATGTTAAATATTTAACGAAAATGGTTCCGTTCGCGACAAATGTATCCATTATCCATCTTCTAGCATGAATTTTTTCGCATATGTGCATTGTTAAGTGTCAATGGCGAAAATTAGCGATAAGTGGTTTTTTTTTTGTTTTTTTTTTTTTTACGACCGAGAAGTGTCACAATCGTCGCAACGATAAATGTTATAAATTGTAAATACCCGCAAATATAAAACGACATGAATGATTCCCTTATAATGAGAAGCACAAACGTCAGATTATTAATAACGATCTCGAGGACTATCGTAGAAACTCTCGTAATATACCATAAAAAGTTTCCTCGTCGATAAAAGAGCTTTCTAAATTAATCGCCTCGCTCATTCATTCTATATGCCTAGAGCTCTGCGCCATCCACTACTCAACATTAAGCTTTCCCCGATTCTCGTTACATTGCTCATTAATTCGAATCCTCCAATCAAGAATCTCCATTCCTCTTTTCAGATAATTTAAAAAAATGAATTTCTCATAAAGTAAAATGTGATTCATACTGTACGAAAGTTCTCGTTCAGAGACTACGACGAATCCGACCATTTTTTTTTTACTGTACATTCGTTTTTTAATCGCGTTACTATTTTTTTTTGTTACCGCTCCTTTTTTTTTTTTTTGGCTGGTCGCGTATTATACGGCGCGTTTGCTCTCGACAATTAATTATGCGGCCACGGACGCCCGGTCCCCGGGCGTTTTAATTAAAATATCCGAGCGCTTATTCAACGCTCGCGCGTGGACCTATGTATTCACTCGGGCGACAAGCACGCCGGCCGCTGGGCGGACGACCGGTTCCGGTTTCTCCATTTCGCAATTCCGCAATTCTGCAGCTGCCGCGGCCGCCATACCGCGTCGCCCGCGATTTTATCCCGTGTCACACACGAATTTTCTACCGTCCTGACCGTGCATCAACTCCCTCCAACTATAGTGAGCCAGTATATCAGCGAGCCAGTAGCGCGGTCCACTAACGAGGTTCGAATTAGCGAAGAGAAACAGGCCAAAACGATCAAAGAGAATTCACGATATATTTTATTTCAAAAAATGTTTTATTAGACAACTACTGTCTTATATGGGAGCAAAACATATATACGCGTGTTTTACTCTGAGAAAAGTTTCATATTGGTTACTATAAAGCGATATAGCCATTCATTTTGACGCTAGGCGATTGGTTTTTAAAAAACCAACCATACAAAAATGTGAATTTAATTAACTCATGAAATATTTGCTACATTATAATGTGACAACTACTGTCTTATATGGGGGCAAAACATATATACGCGTATTTCACTCTGAGAAAAGTTTCATATTGGTTACTATAAAGCGATATAGCCATTCATTTTGACGCTAGGCGATTGGTTTTTAAAAAACCAACCATACAAAATTGTGAATTTAATTAACTCATGAAATATTTGCTACATTATAATGTGACAACTACTGTCTTATATGGGGGCAAAACATATATACACGTATTTCACTCTGAGAAAAGTTTCATATTGGTTACTATCAAGCGATATAGCCATTCATTTTGACGCTAGGCGATTGGTTTTTAAAAAACCAACCATACAAAATTGTGAATCTAATTAACTTATGAAATATTTGCTACATTATAATGTGACAGGAAAACCTAAAAACAAAATTCCCTCAACGTCACACGACAGAATTAGCGCCTCGAGAGCTATCGCGAAATAAAAATTTTAATTAGGCGGCGTTGGAGAAATTGTATTTAGAGCGCATGCGTATTGTCAAAAATTAAATTGGGTGAAACAGACACCGAACTAGGCCCCGATCGGACCAATACCGTACGAGCCGACAGCGCATGCGCCGAAAGATCGATGTCCTCAAGGGCCGGCTAACATCAAATATCGAGCGAGATCAAAAATACTTCGCTATCCGCCGTATTTGCGGACCGTCGTCAGCCCTCGAGGAGAATTGTTTATTGCAACAAAAGACTGAGGAAACAGTCAACCTCCATATACCAGACAGTGGGATAGTAATTGTCAACGTAGAGGAATTGACAAAATCATAATAAAATTGGATTTGACGTACGCAAGTAGCGTTATATGATTTATATTCCGAGCGTACTTTGATTCTATAAGGTAAACGTACCAATGGCGGGACAGGTCCAAATTGAGGGACTCTATATAAATATTTGTATATATCAAGTATTCAATTAAGAAAATATAAAAAATAACTCTTACAAATACTCTTATGTGTCCACCGATACGCACATTTCACGTCCCGAGATCGGGACATGTCGAAAAATACCCGTCCCAGCATTGGTACATTCTACATTTTTCAGCGTTTTAATTAATAACTGTTTTTCACACAATCAAAAATATTTTTATTGTATGCTTTTCGGAAAGTAGAAATTCTAAGCTTACGATTTTTTACCACTATTTGCTAAAATAATAAATATATGGATGCGAAAATTGGTATACAAAACAGACATTGCCTTAAACGGCCCGCCATTGGTACGTTTACTTTACATCCTTCCTTGGGTCTTTCCATTTACCCTCCCCTGTAGATGTCAAATGCTAAATGAGCTAACCTCAAGATAAGTTATTAGACTTCAAAACTAATTGGCGCCCTCAATAGTCAAAATTTAGACAAAATTAATTAGACAAATTAGAATTTAGTTGACAAACACAGCCTCGGCATCCGTTGACCCAGGCCGCGCCGAATGTGAGCTTTATTAGTCTTTGAATGAATTATTCATAAAATAAAGTCTCTTTCTACATAAAGACAGCTATTAATTTTTTTTAATCGTTTTTTGATTATTCGCTGCTCGTTCAGGAAATTTTGATAACCGATAAAACTATTTTCACCTTTGGAAAATATAAATTGTTAATTGTATAGTGGAATTAGCACAAAAAATTATTTTTATTATTAACCAATTTTTTTCCTTTGTGTGTTATCAGAAAATATTTAATTGCGCTGTGAACGCAGGCGGAAACTAAAATAATGACTGGATCAATCGTAAATGAGTTACGATACGCTGTTTATTTATTCAGGAGAGAAATATCACTTGATTTGATAAAATTTTGGGTTTACTCGCTCCAGCGAATAAAACATGTATTTGCTACATAAAGAATATCATTTTGTTCAGTGAATATTAATATGACGGTAACCACAAATTCCAATTCAATAAATGTTCGTTACCTAGTCAACAAACTAAAATTCAATATAAATTAGTAGTTCGAATACAGCTAAAAAAAACGACGTGATCACAAAAGTGATATGGCGATAATAAAGCCAGAAAATTAAGTTGTCCGTATTTATCTCTCTTTGTCCAAGTAATCTAATTAATTGGCCAGCGTTGAGGAACTGCCTGACAGAATATTCGTGACCACCTCGCATTCTCGACTCTCGTGACAATAATTATTCACGAGCTAACATATTTTTTTTTTTCCGCGCTACGATTATACCGGTTAATTATCTCGCGTGCTTATATTTCGTTGCCGCGGGGGGAGAGTGAAGGTTTGATAAGCTTTTAGAGTGTTGGAATATTACCACGCTCATTTTTCACCTTTCCTCTCTCTCTTCCCGGGCTTCTATTTATAATTTTATTTTCCCTATCGTTGACTCTGCAGTGGGAGACCACGAGTCTAACAAACTTCGTGTCGTTAGGGGCCACCGCATGCACGCACGCACGCACGCACGCACGCACGCACGCACTTGCATATTATGTCGCATTCTCGTTAGCCGCTTCAACGTTTATTTCTGACAATCGCGTGTGTATACAGCGAGGCGGCACTTTATATGTAAAAGCACAACACGCCAGGGTGACTCTAAGGTTCGCGCGAGCAGCGAGAGTGAATAACAGAAATAGAAACGAGTTTTCTCCTCGTTTCGCTTCTGCATGACGCGGACGCGCGCTCTCGCTCACCGCGTAGAACGGAAATTCTCTCACTCGTTGACAGCGACGAGTCGTCAGTGTTGAAAATAACGTTCCGCTGGGACGCGCATCCTCTCTGCAAGGCTACGTTGCCTCTCGCTCTTTTCTCTCTCAACGCTTTCTCGCTCTTCGCTCCATCGGGCGCTCTCTTTTTCTTGGCAGAGTATACAAACGTCAGCCTTTGAAATTAGAGTAAACCAACCGAGAATTATAATTCACCGGGCGTGAAAGCTTCGCGAAAGACAAACTACACTCAATAGTGGAGCTATGCATACCGCCGAGCATCACGAATGTACTTGTGGGCGTATAAGTGGAACACATAAACGGTTATTAATATATTTTCGAAGAGCGAGTAGACGCGTTCGGTCTGCAATAAATTGTACGGGAATTCCACGAGCATTTACCGTCGGAGCTCGACCCGAGAAAAATCGCGTTGTTAATTAACCATGCATTAATTAATGCGGCATTTCATTGTTGAAGTATTTCCAAATATTGGCTTATTATTATTTCGTGAAATGCAATATAATTGAACTCTAGTCACGAAATCAATGCAATACTTATTGCTTCTATATTTGTTATGTCTGTTCTATTGTTCTAGACAAAAAATAATCCTCATTTTCCGCAAATACTGCAGACTGGTGAATTAATAAAATAACTCCCTGAGCAAATGAATATTAATTACGAAATTGAGACCGTTGAGAAAATAATGATTAATTATTGAGGAACAATGATGCAGTTGAATTACACTGAGGATTATTTCCCAATAGTCCTTTACAATTATATAATTATTGCGCGAAATGAAGAAATAATATTTCCATCACAAAATCAACGAAAAATGAATTTGTTTTTTTCCATTTGCATTTCTTTATTTTCAATAGAATTTTTAAAAAGATACACACATACTTTTCAGTAGTGCGTATAAAAAAATTGTCGGCTCGACGAATATTGCATAAAAAGAAAACGGTGAACAAAATAATAATTCAAGTCCGCGCGGGTATGAAGAAGTTGGGGAAGGTGGAAAGGACGGAGCCGCATACGGCAATTAAGAGGAGTAAATATTGTTTCAAGCGCGCTCGTGTCCGGGTGATGATAAGTGGGAACCTTGTCAAGAAAACAGAAGACCTAGCTCATCTCGTGCGTCGCCGCAGCGTGAGCTCGTGTGTAATAATTTAACACGCTGTGTCTTCTGCGGACTATATATCCCTCGTGCATATAAGTCACTCACTCACTCCTTGGAATATCTTTTGTGACGAACAGAAATGAAAAGAAACTGAGAATAAGATCCACCTCACGCGTCGCTCGCTCTCCCGCGTCGAATAAATCGAGTTAAGAGAAAAAGAAGAAAAAACAAAAAAAAAACAAAAACAAACAACTTGAGACGACATAGTGATTTAACATAGTAAAAGGAGACACGAGGCCGAAGGGAATAAAAACAAGCGCTGGAGTAGTCATAAAAAAAAAGGTAATAATAAAAAAAATAAATAAAACACGCCTCGGAAACACAGAAACAGATCACGAGACTCGAGACGTAATCAGGGAGGGCGAGGGTCACTGAGAAACTCCTATGGGGGAAAAGCAGGCTTTTGCAAACGCGTGCGTATGAAGCGGAGGGTGGAGAAGGTTTAAGCAAGAGGCGAGAGCAAGCGCGGGCGGTAGAACATGCGTTATAAATCTTCGTTTGCTTCGCGGCTGCCCACGCACTAGTCGGCGTGCTTACACAGCAAAACAGCCGATTACCGTCCTCTTCCCTTCAAGTTCTAACATATATATATATATATATATATATTTATAGCGCTCGATCGTTCCTTCTGCTTTATACGCTTCACCGTTTCGATCTCCTTCTCTTTTTCTTGTTTCCACGTCCTACAATCGAAGTAATCTGAAGAGGGGGGGGGGGGGGGGGGATGTTGATATGTCATTATTACTATTTTTTTTCCACGTATATCGTTATTGGAACAGATCGCCGCGATATCGACTCGCAAAGAGCAGCAAAAGACGTTCACACACATGTGTATATATATGTATATACGACATACTTTTCACTCGTATAATTTTGTTTATCGATGCATAAAACATATTTTGAAATGCTCGACCAGAGGGAGAAGATGATTGTGATAAATTAAATATTGAGTCGTGAGCGATTGAACACTTTGCTGCACACCAGTGAGTTCGTTATTTCGATTCCCTTAATCACATCAATTACAAAGTCGCGTAATTACAATAACGTACACACTCGATCGTGGTATCAAGATCGAGAAAATAATTCATTGCGGTCGTTCAATGTTTTTTACTTCATTTATTTGCTTACAGACTGAAATATCGAAGAGGCTCAATGCGATTATCGGGCAGATACTGCCATTCCTGTCGCAGGAACATCAGCAGCAAGTCTTGAATGCCGTCGATCGAGCGAAGCAGGTTACGATGGCTGAACTCAATTCCATCGTTGGGGTAAGGCAAATTTTATTTTTTTCTTCTTCAAATTTCATGTTACTTTTGTTGGTGTAGAATTAAATATTTTTCTCTCTAGATACTCGCCACCGAAATTGCGGTGAATAATTTACAAACGCACGCGCGAGTTAACATTTTTTTAGAAATGTTACTGAAAAGCATTTTATTTTCTCACGTCGTAAATTGTCAATACGAATTAATGAAATTGTTGCTTTTTAATTTTTGCGCTAAGGAAATTAACCTAAACGACTGAGACTTAAGCGAATCTCAAAATAACATCATTTTAACCTCATTTCCGAAGAAAAATAATCTTCACCGATTAGGTATCGTGAGATAAATTGATAGCGCAAGGTGTTTGGCTGTTGAATAGAATATTATGAAGATGATTCTGATCACAGAAGGAACGTTAAAACAGAATATATTTCAAAAAATTAATTTCCATTATACTCTATTAGCCCGTTAAAATTTTGACGCAACATATTTGCTAGATTGTGTTAAAGGCTATTTTAAAAATCCATTTTTTCTTTTAATAAAACAAAAATTACAGTAAAATTTTAATAAAAGTAAACGCATTGATCAGTAAAAGGAAAAACGTCAATATGGAATTCTTTTTTTTTTAACTTTAAAACATGGTAAAGGATTTTTATATAAAATATTGGGAAGACAAAATAAAAAATCTGCTTCTCTTTTAGAGTTGAAATAACAAGCTGAAAAATAGGGGATCAAATCCGAAACGTCGAGAGTGAAATCCACGTCGAATGTGTGGACAACCTCATATGTATATATTTTTAACGTGGCGTCGAGTCGCAGCCGCGACTCTTAATATTGTGCGCGACTCGTTACTGGACATTTGTCAGTTAGTCGAACGTTGATCGGGCTTCCGATGTACCAGCGAACCAACAGGAAGCACGTATTCCCTTCGTATAGACACGAGTAAAATTCGAATGAATTTTACACCCATACATTTTCGAAAACACGAAAATTGTATTAATCTTTGCGCAGTTGTTGAATTAATATCAAAAGCCCGCTATAAATGTAGATATATTGTATGCCACTCGGTATTGGACATTTGGCAGTTGGTTGAACGTTGATCGGGCTGCGGATGAAGCAGCAAAGCAAAAGCACGTACTCTCCCTTCGTATGGACACGAGAGAGAGAGAGAGAGAGAGAGAGAGAGAGATAGCACGAGAAGTGGTAGTTTGGGGACTGGTTAATTGTGTTTCTCGACGCGCAACAGCCACATCCGCGGACAATAATAATTGTTAATCGATCCACGCACGCACGAGGATGCGTGCGAGGGTACGTGCCTACATTCTACTATAATACTGGACTGTCCGCCGCCGCCGCCGTTGCCGCTGTCGCTACTGCTGCTGCTGGGTTACCTACCATCGGTGAACAACTCTCCGCGCGGTGTGCAATCCCGTGATGCGTGCATTGAAATTCAGTGGCGCGCGCCACTCGACACCCGCCGCCGTCGCTTCATACCTCCTACAGCAACAACAAGCACCACGATCGTAGCCACCACCACCACCACCATCATCACCATTATATCAACGCGGCCGGAGCACCGCCAACGCCAGACTTATTTCGTAGTGTGTATTACACCGATAAGCGATTTAATTGGCATTCGGACGGGGCTGCCCGTATAATTGAGTTCCGAGCTTGGCTGGTTGTGCCGGCCGCACGGCCACTACTCTCCGTCTACATATCCACCGCTCTCTATCTACTGCGCCCAGTTGTATGGCTTCCTAATACCCGCCGCGACTCTCCGACTCCGCGTCCAGGCCAATATGAATTATTTTCGTACAACAATCCGACTCGCGTCATCCATTCATTATTTCAGCATGACGATTCGTTACTTGCATTGTATGGAAATAAAGGAGCTATCAAAGATTCCCATCCACCGATATCCACCAACTGTCCATAACGCACTTCCGGCCTGCTCCGTGACATTTGACACGATTGCGCTTAGAAAGTTCAAACAGTGTCATTGACCTCATTCGATATCTGCTGGGATAACAGCCAACGAAATATTACTCGAATGCTGTAATCCTGAAAATCTGTTTATCCAGACACAAGAATACGCAATTTTGTGACTACTCAAAATTAGTTAATTCTCTAACATCGTATTTCAGGCACTGAAGATTTTTTTTTTTATTGAAGAGCGACATTTCAAAACTAATGATAATACAACGTTCGGAGATTAGCTGTGATTATTGATTGTCTATTCAACTCCAAGGCATAGATTAATTACGGGAAAATATTTCTCGATTTGTTCTGGCTTTGACAACGTATAATTCGTTTAATGCGACTATAAATACTTGAGAGCAGGGGAGAGAAATATAATTGGAGACGCAGTAGTTGGTGCACGCAATGTCGTCGGTGTTTATGTAACGAGCGAACGGTCGAACGAAATCGGGACGATTCAATCGAGCGCCGCAGATCGCAGCCCTGACACGTCGCTCGCCGGGAGATTTGAACTTTTCGATCTCTCATTCGTACTCGGCATATATCGCCTCGACGACGTTGCCTCTGCCTGTAGGAAATCAGGCTAGACCGCGGGAGCACGTGTATCGATTACGTATTGGCGCTATAACACAACGACGATGCCTCGATCAGCCAAGGAATTTCCTTTCGATGCTCGGAGCAATCGAGCGAACTCACTCCGATCGGAATCGAGGTCGTATTTATTGTTGTTGGTCGTAGAGGAGTCTGAACGAGGCTGTCGTCTTTTGCGTCACTCGCGCCACGTACTGTTAAAAAAATTGCGTAAAATCCGAATTGCATACTTCCGGTTAAAAAACGGGTGTTAATTTAACCGATATTTTGACACTTTTATACATTAACTTTGGAAACGATTGTCGATAATGTGGTTGAATTAACGACGAACGAAATGTTAAGTCAGAAGTGACACGATAATTGTATAAATATGACACATGAGAAAACACGAGTTTTGTTCGAAAGTAATAATAAAAAATGAAAAATGAAAATTCTTGACGTAACGTACGATAAATACATTTTTCTAGCACTTGCCGATAAATTAACGGTGTATAAAATGATAAATTATTCATTACTTGACAATTGTTTCTCTTGTTCATTTGTCGAATTGAATTAAATTGAACGAATTCAAAATATAGCTCATGACATTTAATGAAACAATTAATTTTCCATGAAACTCGTCAATCACTGCGGGAACAAGTTTGAAGGGCCAAGTAATAATTTTGATTTTATTATTCAATTGCTTCAAATTGATCTTGACGTATCTCTATACATTATTACTACTGGCAACTTAGAATTTGTGTGCGGGCCTATAGTGTTCGATATACGTGCTGACCACGTGTAATACAGTTGAACATATCGACATATGGTTAATCAGCGAGCCGTAGAATATTCGATACAGTCATCGTCATCGACGTTGTGGACCACGGATTCTGGGGCTGTAGGCGTGTCTACAGGAGGACACATCGTGTATACACGCAATTCATGCGTAAACCATCGTCCCTCCAATGAAGCTGAGCGTCGTATACGTATATACGCACATCATTATCGGCCCACGTGGTAATACGCACGGAAACGTCACGGTATAACCACTCACCCGTCTCTCATCAATATACATTTACATTTAGATGGTATTACGGATTTGTATATGTAACCACTGGAGCATCTACATATAGCATGTACATGGCATAGCAACAAAGCCTTGCTGGCCACCTACAGCTTCGCAGATCGTGCGTTATTCACAATTCCAGAATACTAATCCACTCTCCAACCCAAAATCCAGCGACACACGTTCCTCTATCCCACTGTAAACGAACGCCTGCACTCCTGTAGATATATTACTTCATATATTCTCCTCCTCTCTGTATTATAGCGATGGGATATTGCGAAATTCTCAGCATTAACGTGGATGACCATCCGTACACCCTTCACTATACAGGGATCAACGGGACAAAAAAGACACGGTGGCAAGATTTGGAAGTAATTTGATTTGTCGCATTACTTCCTCCTTCATTTCGTTGAGGTTGTTTTCTTTATTTTTTGTCGCATTATTTCCTCCTCCATTTCGTTGAGGTTGTTTTCTTTATTTTTTAAATAAGACGAATGAGAGGAGAAGGTGATAAAATATGCAGGTTATTATAACTAATATAATTATGATTTTTTTTTTTGCGAAATTGAAGATTATAAAAACATGTGCGTTCTATGACCCTTAACAATTACGTTTATTCAGATTTCATTGATACGATATTTTTGTATCGTCTGATTTTCGATGGTACGTAATGAAAATATTTTTAAAAACTTCAAATCGACGGAAGCCAGTGCTTCGTCTTTTGAAATTGAACGTAAATTACTGGAAAAAAAAACTGTCGCGTCCCGTAACACACTTATCAAAAAAACTTATTGCTCAAAATTATTTCTCACTTATAAATATTAAAAAATCTAAATCGGTGACAATATCCAGTGAATCCCGCCTGAAATAAAAAAATGATCTCAAATGCCGATAATCACTGAAGTCTGAAGAAACCTTCTCAGATCTTATTGAATTTTCGAAACAATAAATCATTTCCGAGACGATTGAGCAATCGATATTTAAAAAGTAGTTTTTCTCGATAACAAATCGTCGGGAAAATTCTTAAAATTCTTTTTTAATAAAACTTTTCAAAGAGCTACCGATTTGCGTCCCTCGGTCCTATAGCGTGCACGTAGAAATACACAATTACGTGGAGATAGGGCTGGACAGGTGTAAGTCCGATAGCGACGGGCCACTGCATAACGCAGAGGTCCGTCGCTATATAGAAGCACAGGGATGTTAATACAGGTACGATCTGCACATTGGTAGGCCACAGCGAGAGGGAGTTGGAGGGAGAGAGAGAGAGAGAGAGATAATCAGAGACAGCAAATCGCTCGGATTCTCCGGACTACAGTGTGACACGTACAGTACACGTGTACAGGGTCGCCACGAGGCGTTGCTCGCTCGTTCGCTGTGGCTGAATGGGACGGGAGACACTGAGAGTCGAGGGCAATGAGCGAGTCAGCTGTGCAGGGCGAGCGAGTGAAATGGCCGGATGGAAGGGACATGATCGAATCAAATACACGTAGAGTGTCCGAGAGAGAGAGAGAGGGTAGAAAGGGCGCGAGCTGTCGAGAGTTCTGGACTGGTTGGAGGGTGAATAACGCAGAGAGCCAGTAGCCAATATAGAGTAATATACTGTGATGCTGCCACATTGTTGTTACCAGTAGAGGTGTGGCCACGTACGTACACCACGTTATAAACCTGGACGAGGTTCGCATACACACTTGGCTGACGTGGCTTGGGGATGAGCTGTGTCTGTCCTAGGGGAAAGGTGGAGTATACGAGGAGGGGAATTTGAAGGGACGCGAGCGAGGAGGGGGAGGAGGCGAAGCAAACAGACAGAAACGCGCCAACCCCATGAATATGTATTACTCGGTAAACAGGGCTTGAATCAATATTTCGTTTAATAACACCGCACACGAAGCGCGCGGTCTACTCGGCTCTCTGTTATAACGCACTGTGTATATCGTAGCTCCTATGCTGATGTCGTGTGTGCGTTTCTGCTGTGGATGAGAGCATGCTATGTATTCACCTCCTACTACTACTACTACTGGCTAACTTGGCCAGGGATGTGCAACCCTATGCAAAACTGGGAAGGATGAGGGGCAATATTAGGGGAACTGCGTGTGTCGAGTCTTCTTCGCTCTCTCTCTCTCTCTCTCTCTCTTTGTACCGAATGCCTGGACGATTCTACGCAATGCGAACTGTATGCATAGATACCACTGTATTATCGTGTACGAATGGACGGTAGGGCTGCCGTATGCCCTGTTGCACCCTTCGATTGTGATTATATCTGTGTGTTCTATGGCTGGAGCTCTATACGACATTCCGCTTTGCCCTTTGGCTCGGCTAGGTCAAGTTAGTGTGCATAGGTGTTGTTAGTACGTGGCAGAACAAAAAGGCGATTATTATTCAGCACTGTAAAGCTGAGTTTACATTTGTATTGCTTTTTAATAGAGAGAGGTTTTTTTTTGTTTAAAAAAAATTAGGGATTCACGTATGAGGATGAAATTGTCCGAAAAAGTACAATTAATGAACGCCTTATTCTACTGTAAAAAGGTTCGTTCGCGCTGTGATTGGTCGGCTGTGACGACGACGATGCGCGACGGGTCGTGCGCGCTGCTTCGATCTTTTCGCCTCTGTACTGCTTTGTGGTCCGTCACACACGTTTTTACCGTTGGCGAATTTGCCCCCGTGCCCCAGCGCACTGGGGCATAAGAACGCTGATGACCCTAGTAACTTAAGAACGGTTAGGTCTGTCAGCGTGAAATTTGGCACAGAAACGAAGTATCTCTGACTCTCACGTTGTTATGAATTTAATTGGAATTTTTTGTGCGCTTCGTATTTTATCACTGTTCGATTTTTCCTGTCAAATTGACTCGATTTCCCAAGCCTTACTCCAAAAAGACAGTTAAAACTAACTTCTAGAAATATTTTGGCGAGAATATTTGTAATCATCAGCAATGCGCAAGTTTCTCCTTTGTAATATTGCAAATTTTAACAACTAAATAAAATTTAAAAAACCCATATGTTTTTAACTATTTTTGTGGGAGAACCGTCATAAAAGACGACCGCAATAACGAAAATAGAGGAAAGAGCTACTTGCTCACTTACCAGAAAATGATTATATATAAAAGTGTTCATAGGATCTTCGCTCAAGAGGCAAAAGCACTGTGCAGCTTACGGTTTACTTGGCGAAGGATAAATTCTAAAGTCTAAAGCAACAGTAGCGGCGGCAGTCCGCCAGATCAAAGCACACGTACATGCCAGAACAGTGTACATAGCGTTGAGCTGTTCTACCCTCGTCGGGTCGCGCACGCTTTCACCACCGTTGCGCCGGATTATTCACGGCGCGTTAAACCTCGTTTGGGACTATTACGTTCCGTTTCGTGAGCGGGAGAACGCTACTACCATCACCGGTACTGTTCCTGTATACATACATACATATATATATATATATATGAATACGTTTACGTTCGTTCGGCCAATATACTCGCCTAGTATACTGTAGAGGGTATGCACATGCTGTACGTGGTGTTAGGTCGTGCGTACAGAATGCCGATGACCGGGGTGCTCGAAGGGGAAGTTTCAATATGGATTGAAACGCTGTTATGTGTATATCGACGCTGATTGGGGCCCTCCGATGGATAAAAAATATTTTTCCGTCGCACTTTATACAACTGGCAATTCTTTTACCCGTTACGCATGTTCTTTAATCCTAATCGGCTTCGATCGAAAAAACATTGGAAAATAAATATATATTTTTTTCTTACATTTTACTAACGGTTATCACGATTTTTTGTGTTACGGATATGATATACGTTGAATATCTGCAGTATTTACGAATTGATTGCCAGAAATTTTTGAACAGATATTTCATCCTTTATAATTTTGATATTTTGACTAGTTATATGCTGCAATGTTCAATTTTTTTTTTCCACTAAATTCTGGCACAAAATCACGAAAATGTTTCATTGAACATTTATTGGGAATCGAATTTTCAGGTTTGTTTATTTAAAGAAGCTTTCGTTGCGTGCCGGATGATATTCCGATGGGGTCGGAAATATCGGCAGATCCGATCAGTATTGATTTACATGATCACTCGGCACAAGTTACGTAAACAAGAATATTTGTTTGAACAATACAAAGTTACTACGTTTATTTTACGGTGTCATCAAATACTTTTTTCGTTTAAATTCTAACAGTGACAAATCAGATATTAATCAAGGCAGTAACACAATCCGCATCGCATATTTGCTATTTGTACATTGTCAAAAGAGATCCGAAGTTTTTGTTACATAAACTGGTGAATTAAATTTATTGCACAATTATTGAAATAAAATCAATATTATTTGGCAGTGGAGTCGAAGCAAATCAATTAAATGAAGTACTTGCACGTAAAATTAAATTAATCATCGAAGGTAATGTATCAAACATTAATTTCACATCCTATTTCGACATTAAATTGAGTATACCAATTTTTGCACAGAAACTTCAACTGTACATTAAATTGTAAGCAAATTTTTTTAAACAGTCTATCGTGAAAAAACATACAAACCGTTCCACAAGGAAAGTTAAAGAGGAAAAAAAAACCCCCCGCGCACATCATTCTTCGTATTATTTGTACCTTTTTTTCCCTCGACCAGCGCCCAATAAATTGCTAATAGGATAATCCCGCATGGGTTGGCAACTGAAAACGTCAAAAGAGAATTACACACTTACTCGCCCTCTGGGTTATTCACGTAGTACAATAGGAGAAACAAATCCATCGTACCCCAGTGATTTTCCGAGCAAGCAGAAGGGTGGGAGAGGGGGGTGTGGAGACAAAGGTTGGACGTAACAGCGGGATTTAATCGGCGCGGTGTATTACCGCCAATAGGCTTAATGGAGTCCCGGGTTTCTACCCAGAAGTTAATGCCCGAACGAATTACAGTGGGCATCGCTTCGTGACGCACATATCGTGTGCCTTCGTGGATACAAGAGCACACCATACGTGTAGTACAGTGAATACGCGGTGGGGTGCTTTTGCCGCTGCCGCTGCCGCTGCTATAACCCTCGATATATAGGGATTGGATGTTAGGCAGTATTATATAGACAGAGCCCGGGTATAGGGAGATCAATGTGGGGCTGCTGCTATAGAGAAAGCCTCCAGGCGGTCGTTCGTGGTGGCGTGGCCACCAACCCCTATCGTGAAAATGACTATCGTCAACGGGATCGCCACGGTACTGGAGAAAGTGAGGGTTTCTACAGAAGGGGTGTCTCCCTACGAGAGAGAGAGAGAGCTCACCCTCAATCTCTTATTCTCTCATCCTCTCTCCCACACCCGTTGTCTCACTCTCATTCTTCTTCACTTTCTCAATCACATAATCAGAAAGTGTGTGAGTACTTTTCTGGTAGTTGCACTACTTGCGTACGACTTATGGGTCGTACACATACGCGAGTCTATTTTGAGTGTCGTTGCGAAAAAATTGTACGAATATTAATTATATCCTTAATGAAAATTAGAGACACCTCAACCCGGTGGTGGAGAATGGGAAAAGCAGACTTTTCCACACTCGACCGATTTTTGTAATCGCTCGCTCGACATCCTACTACCGCCAATTTTTGTCCGGTTATGCATACGTTTCGTTTGGATCACTATTTCACTCCAGTACTATACGGCATATTTTTATATGTTCATTGTCTCGTTTGGAAATCGTTCAGTTCCAAAGGTTAAATGCTGCAGAGGCTGCATTCCTTGCACCACACTAAATTGACAATATTTACGGCAATGTTTTTCCGAAAGGGTACGGTAAAACTTTGAAATACTTCAGAGACATTTTCCAACAATATTAATCTTCATTTTTGTTCGTATTTTTATCCGGTTATGCATACGTTTCGTTTGGATCACTATTTCACTCCAATACTATACGGCATATTTTTAAATGTTCATTGTCTCGAACGTTTGGAAATCGTTCGTTTCCAAAGGTTGAATGCTGCAGGGGCTGCATTCCTTACACCACATTAAATTGACAATATTTACGGCAATGTTTTTCCGAAAGGGTACGGTAAAACTTTGAAATACTTCTTCAGAGACATTTTCCAAAAATATTAATCCTCATTTTTGTTCGTATACTCATCGATTAATCTTGGTGCAACAATCACTCCCACGCACGTTCTCACTAACATCCAATCATCTCACACACTATTTGTATCAAGGTATACAAACTTTGTCGTTTCGTGTGCGGTCCTGAAGTTGTAAAGCTCCCTCGGTCTCTACATGCTATATCGTGTTCTCTCGCTTCGGTTGATCTCACCCTCCACTAGGACACAAAGTTTCCCGCCGATCCGTAGGAGCCCGGTGAAACAGCATTACTATATGTTCTCCCTGTCTCTCTCCTTCTCTCTCTCTCTCTCTCTCTCGCACCCTCGTACTTCGGTTTACCCCCTCGGTTTCTCCCTCGGGCAGGCCGGGGCGTGCGACCCCTAAATGCCTAAGTGAAATCCACGATAAGCAGGATTCAGGCGCGTAACGAGTTTATCGGCCACCGGCGAGAGAGTTCACCCTACGACTTCCCCCTCGAAAAGCCCCCGTGCGCATTCGTGATAATATCCACTCTCGCTCTTACCCCTTGGCGCGTATGCACAGCGGTACGCGGCAACGGAAACTCGAGGGGTTCTATCCTCGATGAGTGTGATGGAGAACAAGAGAGAAATATAGAATAGCAGAGGAAAGCGCGAGCCCGTGACGCCCATCGACACGAGGTGCTGCTTTTGGGCCACTCTGGTTCCTATATATACTTGTCGTGCGTATGTATATACGTATATTGTGAGGCCGAAGCTATCGCGCAAATTGTCCTGTTGCACGCGTGTGTCTCGCCCGGCTGCCACCCCAACCCCTCTTCACCGTTCACGACGCATATTGGGACACCCCATACCGTTAAATGCTCCGGTGCGCACTGTTACTCTCCACGAGGGACGAGGATTTGTCCGTGAAGCTTGTGTATCTGATGGGCGATCTCGTTGAAATGATTCGCGTGAGAATCGAGCGTTTCAATGTTTTCCTCTAACTGCATCATGAATTATTCATCACTTTAGGGCATACGGCATTTTTTTTCTTTTTTTTTTCTTTTTTTTTTTCATTTGTTATATAGGCACTTTCGACGCAATAAAAAAATAGCCCGCAGAGGAAAATAGGCGGGCTGACGTAATGAAATAATAATTTGAGACCAACAATTGGTTATGCCAGACCCCTAAGAATATTAAGTCAAATATGAGCAAAGAAGAATCTCTTATACAATAATAATGGCACTTTGTATGTTTCGTCCATTAGAATCTAATTCATAGGTTTTTCTCAACGAGTTATAGTCAATGTCACTTTTTGCAGTTTGGACGCGACCATAAATTTATAAGCGACTTATTTTTCTTTTTTTTTTGTGTATCTTTTTTATTGATTTAAAAATTTTATGCCATTTTATGAGTAATACGTTTAACGTTTAATATATTAAATTGTTACAGCAACAGCGACCAGACATGACGAGGATCCTGCAACAAATGCACGCCCAGCAATTGCCACCGGGAGCGGCGCTCGGTGCGCACCCTGGATTACCGGGTCTTCCGGGTCTTGGACCGGGAGCGGGTCTTCCCGTACCAACATCCGCTTCCGCGGCGCTTCTTGGTCTAGGTCTAACGCCCGGTGCGGCTTCGACGCCCGGTGCGACCGGTGCCCATCCCCTTTCGATGCTCGGCAAACCTGATCTTCACAGGGGACAGCCCGACGACCTGAAAAGCAACGGAGGTAAGCTGTCACTTTCAACAAAACTCACAGCCCCTAATAATAATACCCGCCGTAGGAATACGAAACCGAGAGGGTGACAAAAAGTCAGGAAATACGAGACTCGACCGCACGAGGGAGAAAAGTATAAGCATTACAAAAGGCTCGAATCAAAACTTTTTCACCTTCTGGCGTAACGTCAACACTGACACGCCATGTGAAAAAAAATTCATATATATATATTGTGACGAGCCCCTCGCGCAAGTAATTTCGGCCACTCACACGGGGAGCCACGACCAAATATAACGACGCCCCAAATTGTTATTAATTTATTTGCTTCCACAATTCTTCCCGCTTACCTGTTCTTCTGTCGTGTGCTGGGCGCCAGGCTATCTACTTTTTGGACCCGACAGCCAGGGTCATTCGCTATTTCCACGGTCAATACTATTTCGGGTCCGGCTAGCTGGAAGGGGTGCAGTTCGGGGGCTTGTCGCGAGAATAAATATTCGAAACTATACTCTTTTCTAAGTTCAAAAATGATAACAATAATTTATTACCGTGAATTAACGGTTTCCACGCAAATACAATAACTTTACAATCACGACTCGAGTCCGACAATTATCGCGGTCCTAACCCGAATCGCTCTCAATTATTACGGATGCAGCCGGAGAAGCCGGTCGCGACGGAGGAAGACACTACGCTACACGGAATTATTAAGTATTGGTGCACCACGTGCGCCTACCTTTTTCTGCGTGCAGGTAGTCTCGGTCTCTCGATACTGCCTCCTATTCCTGTCTCCCTTTCTTTGGCTGGTGAATTCTTCCTTCACGGCGGATACACGCACGCACGGGTCTATCGTAATTAATTATCACGAGACTCTCGAGGTAAACGGTTCGCGCGCGGCGAGTTGTTCGATGTCTAATTGTTCCGACAGAAATACTCGGCTTTAGGTCGAACTCTAACCAGCTACTGATCTCAACTCTCAATACAATTCTCTATTCTTTCAAGATATAACTCAATCTGACTATTCGGTACGGGGTCCGGAATTAGAGTAATTGGGTCTCGCACGCTCGGCCGGGTTACGCGGGCCTCGGACGTCCGGGGTGGGGGTCACGGCCTGACATCGATCGACTTCGTCGATCGTCGCGTTCTTCCGCCTTCCTTCTCTCCGTCCATCCTCGCGCGTCTTCCCGGGCTGTCGCTCTAATTCCTCGAATCCTGTAGAACAATACTCACGGCAGTCAAACGTTCATATTGGGAGTTTGACGCCGAGGAGCGATTCTGTTGCCACGCGGTTCGGGCTCTCGGTGCACGAGCACTCGGGGCCTAGCTCGTTGCTGCGAGCGCGCACTAGCGCCTCGTCACAATATATATATCTATACATAGCGTTATAATAAAGCACAGGGAATTAACAAAAATGAAATAGTAGTCGCGACAGCATGTCAAATTTTTGCCAGCCTCTATATTGTCGCCTTCATTCTCCATTCTCCGTGACATGTTTTTTATCGTATTTTTTCGTCACTTTTTTTAGTGTGTTGGGGGGGTTTTTTTTTTTAATTTTAACTTTTCACGCAAGCCCGGAGACCCGTTTGATCCTAGCGGGGTTCACAGCCGTTGCCCGGATGACTGCTATAAAAGAGACAGGGTGTGTCACAGGGGTTTTGTCGAGAGAGCTCGTCGGCCAGGGGTTAAATATATATATATATATATACACATATAAAATTCAGTCAACGAGCTGGCAGACAGACGAAGTATACATGTTGCGGGGTAAAGTGAGAGTTTGTGGAAAAAACGCCGGCACCAAAAGGAGAGAAGCATAGCTAGTGGCTAAAACAGGAGAGAGAAAGAGCGAGAGAGAGAGAGAGAAAGGGGTGAGAAAGGATGGTCAGGTGGAAATTTTCAAAGCGTTGGTATCCGCTTTCAGAGGGTGTGTTTGTCAGAGCGACGAGGGGGACGAGGGGAACAGGGGTTCGCCAAAGCGTAAGCGCTACCGGACATCGAAAACGCGCACCGAAGTGGCGGCGAACAGCGTGGCGAGGGGGAGGGAAGCTATACTGGGGCAGCTTCGTTTTTGCGAAAATAGCGTACATAAATATGCATGAAGATCATTTATACGGGAGCTCTCGTGGGTCCGCGGGCGCGAGGTTGCCAAACCCCTCACCCTCATCGTTATATATTAGTATTCTACCCTTTCCGCTAGCGCCACGCTCTCGCGTATTAAACTGTACATATACGAGTGCCGCAGAGTTATATATATATATATATATATATATATATATATATATGTAGGCATCTATATGCTATTCCATATCGTGTATAGTGGCAGCGGCTACCAGCATTATAATGGTTTAAAAAAATACGTTACCACGTTACCAGCATGCACTCGGGGTGCCCGAAGAGCACGAATGCTCGACCCTCAAAGCCCAATGGGATGTGATTCGACCGCGTTTTTTTTTTTTTTAACGTTTTCCAACTCGCCCTCTCTGACTCGTAATTTCGAACATCCGGAGCGATAAAACATTTTCGGAGAGCTCGGTATTGGCGAGCTTCACTCACTGCGTTTTTTCCTACCACTCGACACCAACGATGACTACTCAACGATTTATTTATTAATACGATTACCCCTTTTTCTGTTGCAGGACTCAGCTCCACCGAAGAACGACACGTGAGTCTCCATGCATTCTGGAATTTTGTTTTACGAGAATGGCCAACATTAACGTAATATTCGACGAATTCATGGCTATTGGATTATTTTAGAAATACGAATGCTCTATAGATGGAGATCCTTTTGGTCGCACGAGAGGGAAAACAATTAAGGAGGGATTTTATTGTCTAATTAATTCGAATACTTACCATAGAGTTTATAGCCTCATGGTGTAATTAAATTGGTGTAAATTCCTATTACATTATTTCCATCATAAAAGATCATTAATTTAATGGTCTAAAAATGAACGTTTCATCAATATCGTCTCTGTCAATTTTCTATTGAATTTTCTGCCGGAAAATTTTTATTCGTTTTTTTAATTACCTTTTTTTTTTGTTTTTTTGTTGGAGTAACTTGTTTCCAAATAACAGTTGCCCGAGTATTTCGCTGTGATAAAAACGCTCGGGGAATCGATAGAACATTTTTTGTTTCAACTCTCTGGAATGCTTTCCTATTTGTTATTTCCATTCAATCCCTCTTTCAATTTCCGATAACGGCATGGCGTAGTCACTACCAGAGAGGAAGGGAGCGAGAGAGAGAAAGAGAGAGAGAGAGTAAAGGCATGGCAGAGTAGAAAGAATTGTGTGTACGCGGTGGTCGACGTGACATACGAGCACATACAAATGTCACGTGCCCTCTCGGTGTGCGCTTGCGGACGATTTACGTTTTCGTTCTCTCCGCTCTCGTCGTTCGGCACACTCCTCCTCCACCTCCTCTTTCTCTTGATACACTTGCCGCCGGCGCGGGGCTCGGAGGTGGTCGGCAGAATAAATGGCAGAGTGAAGGTAGAGAAAAAGGGCTGCTGCTATAAGAAGAATAAAAGGAAAAATAAAGTACAACGTAGGGGAGACAGAGGTAAAGATGAAAAGAGATGGAGTGCGAAGAGTACGAATGCGGGAAAGAGAGAAGTATCTCTCATCTACCTCTTTTCTTAATACCGCAACTATAGAAGAAGCGAGTGATCAGAGAAAGAGAGAACGAGAGGGAGAAGAAGCGAGTACATGTGAAGAAGCGAGGAAAGATAAGTGAGAGCCAACGACGGAGAAAAAGACAGAGAAGCGAGTGAGTCGAGAGGAAAGAGGAAGAAGATGAGTATTATAGGTTTGCCGAGCCTGTAATCATCGCGGGACCGCTGGAACGCCCATCGACGCCCTCTCATTCTTTCGCCATTCTATTTTGCTCTCTTACACGTAACTCTCCACGTCGTCCTCGGGCCCCTTGTCTTCTCGTTGCTTCGTTTTTTTTTATTTTGTTTTTTGTTTTTTGTTTTATCTTCCCCTATCTCTCGGTTTCTCGTTGTCTTCCACTGTCTCTCCCTGGTTCCCTCGAGGCTTCTCCCTTCAGCTCCCACGCCGTAGTCTTCTCGTGGACTCTATAATCACTATCACCCAGCCCACGAGGTTTCTCCTCTCGTTCTCTTATAGTCTCCACTAGTATTCATCCTCTTATACTCACTTTGTTCTTTTCTTTTCCACGACGCTTCTCGTTTTTTTTTCTTTTTTTTTTCCTATTCTGTGGTCGTGTCCCTCACCACGAAAGAAACTCCTATCTATCTCACCCTCATAAACGCCCAGGGGAACCACATATTCCTTTTTTTTTTCTTCTCTCCTTTTTTTTTCATGTTGAAAACCTTCTCATCTCGCCCCCGCAATCGTCTCATGTATTCTCCATTTCTGAGAATTTCTTGCGCTATGTGCTATCCAATGGAAAGCTGAGAAATCTGCAGCCACGAAGAGACTCTCACGTCCACGACTCAGCTTTTGTAAACTTCGGAGCTGAGAAGAGCGTCGGGAAAATTTGTCTGTAACGCGTGAGCCAGAAGCAGTTGAAAATTGCTCCGAGGCGCCGGCACTTTTCTGCTTCCAAAGCAGTCTCCGACGCTGGCTTGATTCTTTCGATGCTCTCTTGCTACTCTTGGGTTGTTAGGTCGTCGATGGTGCGAACGTTCGATGCCTCGGGCTGTCGAACGCTTCAAGAACGCGAGGGAGACGAGACTCCACTTGCCACACTGCCACAGGCAGTAAAGCGGACGACGTAAAACCCGAGGATCGTAAATAATCTCGTAGTTTCAAGAGCTATGAAGTTTACGGGACGACGGAAATTGCCCTCTTCGCGTAGAGAGATACGTGCCTTTTTTTTTTTACCACGCTCTACCTGAATGTCGGTCTTTTAGCTCATGCGGCTCTAAAGTTGATGATCAGACGTATTACAGTCAGCTTTTAGCTGAGATAGCTATCGTCGGGATTTAATCAGTAATTAACAAACCCGGGAAATTGATGGGCCGTTTACACTCGGAGAGCACTCGGTGCATATACGAACACACTCAGCCATGATATCTAATCAAAGGAAGGATCCATACGCGCGTAATTAATACCACAAAGGTTTCACTGTCCGTAGCCTGATATATTGCGTCGGATACGTTGCATACCTGCACTGCACTCTCACTCGCGTTTTAATATCGTCAAACGATCTGATCTATCCATCTGTAATTTGCGAAAAAAATGCATATGCCAGATATCACATGAAAAATTCATTTTTTTTTTTTTTTAGAAACATATATTGAAAAGTCATATTGAAGTGTCAAATAGTTTTTCATCTTTCCGCAAACATATACATTAGGTTATAACGTAGTTGAATAAATGTGAAGAATGGCTAAATTTTGAGATTTCCGAAGAATTTCAGAAACTGACATTAAATCAAATTATTCCAAACTTTAGTAAAGTACATTTTAATAAAACTAAAATAATGTATTGGTTTAACGTTAAGCCGTATGTTTTATATTTTCAAATTTTCCTCCCAGCCTTTGCGGTATAAATTTGACAATTTTTCATCGTTTTTATATTCTCATTATTGTACGAATAGTTTTTTTCAAAAAAATATATAGAAAAGTGTATAAATCAAATATATTATCGTATGAAATCGTTGCCGAGATTACTACGCTTTGACTTTTACAACCGGTAGGCGAAATGAGTTATGGGAAAAAAGCGAAAGAGGTAGAGAGAAACGGAACGTGGAGTGCGAGGAACGAAAAATTATTAAACACGAAAATTGGTTATAGCAAGCATTGTCATTAAAATGAAAAATGGAGCAGAGAAAGGAAAAGGTGATTTGGTTGATAGCGGATGGCTGTGCGGCTGGCTTCGCTGCTCGCGTTACGTAGGCTGTTGTGAACGAGCGTCAATGCTGGCAGTTACCAAATATTATCGTTTTATCGCAATCGTTCGTTCCTCGGCATACTATACCTCCGATAATGGATATCGAGCGTTCTGTTAATGTTCTTTGACGTTCGGGCGGCAGGCTCATGGACATGGGAGCCGAACGCGTGTGCAGAAGCGTAAATACGAGCCGTTCGACGTAGCAGCGTGTCAAATTAAGCTTGATCCTCGATGGCGCCGGTAAAGCAATGACGAAAACAAAAATCAATTAGAGGCTAGGCATGGCTCACTCTGGCGCGTGTATGAAATTAATCTGTAATTTGATTGCCCAAAAAGTACGATCAACCAATGCCGTTATCCATCTGCTTTCCTGTGTTCTCTCTCTCTCTCCCTCTTTTTCAGTCAACGACACTAAATATAGATAATAAAATATATCGCTGCGACTGTTCCGCGATACTGGTGGGTTCGTAACTGATGGGCTTACCCGATAAATTCACGCAATCCATCAAGAATGTTTGCAAATTGTATTAGCCACCAAATGAATGAATTTATCGATGAACATTGTACTCAATTTTTTTGTTCGATTTTGTGTTTGCAGAGAAGCTCGATATCGCCCGGTGATAAATACAGTAGACCGAGAACGCCACAGGAATCCCATCACCAGCACCACTCGCAAAACCATCACGATCATCCATTGCACATAAAGAAAATGAAGAAGGAACAGGACAAGGATATTGGACACGTGAGTGGTGGTCTATACTACTAACTAAATGCATTATTTAAGTTACAAATTGGATTTCGTAATGAATTATTTTATATTGTATTGAGCTTTAGAATAAAATGAATTTACGATAACACACACACACACAAATAAATATTAATTCAAATCGTTTAAATAAAAGTTAAGTGTGAATATTGAAACGTTGAGCATTACTTGTTATTTCTTTTCGTAAAAATCCTAGAACCCTACGGATGAATTTGCCTTGCAGAGCGACGGTGAAAAGAGCGATCAAGACCTGGTGGTCGATGACGCGAGTGAAGGACCCACGAGTCCGGCTGTTAACGGAACTTCCTCGCCTAGGGAAAACGGTCTCGACAAAGTCGGAGTCCCCTCCATGAATTCGAACGTACAAACGAAGAAAGACGTTCCACCGCATTCACCGCGAAGCGGCACAAGCAGTAACGCTAGTACACCATCCGCGAAGAAAATGGAAGAGCGAGAAAAACCCACGACACCTATTTCTAAACCAATGACGCCAACCTCAGCGTCAGGCGGCGCTGGTGGATTGAAAGCCACGAGTTCGGCAAAGCTCCTTCAGGGTCCACCGCCTCCCGGAGTCGCCGGTGCTTATCCTCCGCATTATCCCCCTGGACCACCACCTCATCACATGCCACCCACCGGACTCCATCCTCACGTTGACATGATGGCCTACAACGGCTATGGAGCTCCCCGGGGACCACCTTCGCTTCAACAGCTG
Source organism: Clistopyga incitator (assembly GCA_947507545.1). NCBI lineage: Eukaryota > Metazoa > Arthropoda > Insecta > Hymenoptera > Ichneumonidae > Clistopyga > Clistopyga incitator. Next base: position 3,912,854 of record OX382191.1, on the reverse strand, counting down.
TACGACCCTCATGCTGCCATGAGAGCACCTGCGGGATCGATTGGCGTCCCTGGAGGAAAGCCGTAAGTTGCTCATTTAATATGTTTAATGCTCTTCTCTGCAACCGGAGATTGGCTTAGACAATTAACTTCCCACGCTAATTCGAGATTCCCTGATCCAATTACGCTCGGATTCACGAATTTGTCATACAAATCGGCGAGTAGGCGAGTTAGTCGCTTCTCTTCACTTTCGAAATATAGATCATTTGATAATTCTTGCTGCTAAAGGAAATTTAGACCGTCAATCTTTGCGAAGCGTTTCTTCGTCAAATTATCCTGCGTCCGTAAGCTTAAAATCTCAGTAATTCATTTCGATATTTTTTTACTCAATTATACTGGGATATGCAACAACAAAGACATGGTGCAAAGCAGCGAGTTCAATTTATTTTCAAGCTTTTTTTATTAGTAATGATAAAAACCTAGAATCTCAGGACCTCATTCCGATCTTCTCTATAACTCACATGACAATAAATCCTTAATATGTTTATCGTGAGAACCGGTGAATCGGCAATGGCCCTTTATCGAAGATTCCATTAGTGAAAACCTAAAGAACCGACATCTGCACTAAACTGGAAGAGCAGTACCAAAAAAAAAAAATCATAAACTCGAAAACCGTCGCTCGATACAAAAGAAGGTTATCTTTGATGTACGGAAGACATAGGCTTGCGGTACTGCATCAAAGGTTGTAATTTCGTTCACGGTCCGTTAGCCGACTCTCTATAGGACGATCAGAATTGAGTGTTGCTCGCAACATAGTACTTACAGGCGATATATATACATATATATATATATACACACACACACACACACAGTATGTACAATATCTGTAGCGGAACTCCCATTGGGGCTTTCAGGGCATATAGTTTCCACGTGCCGAGTGAGGGTCAGATGCAGCCAGTGCCCTTTCCGCCGGACGCCCTCATAGGACCGGGGATCCCGCGGCACGCGCGTCAGATAAACACACTGACGCACGGCGAGGTTGTGTGCGCAGTGACGATATCCAATCCTACCAAGTACGTGTACACTGGTGGCAAGGGCTGCGTCAAGGTCTGGGACATAGGTCAGGGAGCGGGTGGAAGCGCAAAACCTGTCTCTCAGCTGGACTGTCTGCAGCGTGACAACTACATAAGATCGGTGAAGCTGCTGCCAGACGGTAGAACGTTGATAGTAGGTGGCGAGGCGAGTCAACTGAGCATATGGGATTTGGCAAGTCCAACACCAAGGATCAAGGCCGAGCTAACATCTTCGGCACCGGCTTGTTACGCGCTCGCGATATCACCGGATTCGAAGGTCTGCTTCAGTTGCTGCAGCGACGGCAACATTGCGGTCTGGGATCTTCAGAATCAGACCCTCGTCAGGCAGTTCCAGGGACACACTGATGGCGCTTCGTGCATAGATATATCCGCCGATGGCTCGAAACTCTGGACCGGTGGTCTCGACAATACGGTCAGATCGTGGGATCTCCGGGAAGGAAGACAATTGCAACAGCACGACTTCACGTCCCAGATATTCTCACTCGGCTACTGTCCGACCGGCGAATGGCTCGCTGTTGGAATGGAAAACTCAAACGTCGAGGTACTTCACGCTACCAAACCCGACAAGTATCAGCTGCACTTGCACGACTCTTGCGTGCTCTCGCTTAGATTCGCCTCTTGCGGAAAGTGGTTCGTCTCCACTGGCAAGGACAATCTTCTCAACGCGTGGCGCACGCCTTATGGAGCATCAATATTCCAGGTAAGCCAATTTATTGTTATTTTTTATTTCATATAGAACTCTGAGATGTTTCTTGAGAATTGACACAGTATATGGGACGAAAGCAAACGAATACCACAAATTAATGTGAATATAAATTCATAAGATTAAACTTAATTCTAAGTATGGGCAGAAGTGAAGCCCACGTGGATTGCCCTTATACCTCAATCAGTAGTTAGTAACTGTTCCAAAAATGCGTCCTCAAACAAAAACAGTTTCCTACACGTGGTTATTCTAAACTTAGCGAGTCAGCCGTGCATTTCCTCGCATAGCACCGTAAAAATGGGTCTATTCTCGAAAAATCCCATTTTCCCCCAGGTCGAGGAATCAACAAAACAGACAACCCATGAAAAAAAAAAACCATCTATTCTACATACAATATTCCGAAGCAATGAAAAATGATTCTGTTCGTCCTTTTATCGTGGGTACTCAACTGCCGATTTTTAATAATTTCTCATGGAGAATTACAATCACTTGAACTGTCGGACCCGCGCGCTCTCATTCCCACTTTAGTCGAGTAGCACTCGAAAAATTTTCAACTATCTTTTGCTTCGGTGAATTGAACACGTGTTCGGGAAATTCTCGAGAACAGAGCACCGTTCGCTGCCCCGAGAGCACGACCGTGATGACTATAATGTAGGCGCGAATATAGTGCGAGGTACAGAAGGGCATAGGGATGGAAATTTAATTCCGGTGAGGTCGAGAGCCGGTGAGCACCCCTCGTTTCTCTCCTCGTCGTGTAACGACGTCCTCGAGCGAGTGTTCATGTTTACATGCATGTACTCCACCCATCGTGGGTAGTACGTACGCTCGTACCGAGCACGCACGCACTTCGAACATTGCGGCACGACACCGTTGGCCCAGGGCACATAGAACATTAATCCCACAACGTTTGCTGTCTCGAAACCCTTTTGTACTTACAAAGTAGATCCTAATCGTACATATCCGCGCGCGGTGAATTTTCCGCAACGCGTTCATTTTTCATATGCTCAACAACGAGAAAAAAATCAATCACTTTCCCAATTAAAGTGAGCTTAATTGAAATCATTAACGAAAAGAACGGAAAAATATTTTAAACATTTACTGAAATTTATCAGATGACAATTGCAACAAGTTCAATTTTTTTTTCGCTCATTAAGATAGTTTCAAATTATTTAGAATATTTAGAACGTTAAATTATGGGCGTTAAGTCTTGCAATCCGCTGACTAAGTTTTTTCTGTATTTCTTTGTATTTCATATTTTCAAATTAATTGTTACAAAACATTGTTGAAATCATTAACGAAAAGAACGGAAAAATATTTTAAACATTTACTGAAATTTATCAGATGACAATTGCAACAAGTTCAATTTTTTTTCGCTCGTTGAGATAGTTTCAAATTATTTAGAATATTTAGAACGTTAAATTATGGGCGTTAAGTCTTCCAATCCGCTGACTAAGTTTTTTCTGTATTTCTTTGTATTTCATATTTTCAAATTAATTGTTACAAAACAATAACCGAAGATTCTTACATTTACTTATTACACAAAAATCTCAATTCTCTCCAATTTATTATCGTATAAAAAGTCAAATTGTAACGAGGTATAAATAAAGAAATCCGTGGTATTTTGCAAATTGAATTTGCGCCCAATTGAGAATGGCAGACACCGCACCGCGAATGATTTTCACCCTCATTTGACGCCCTGTAATGACGTACTCGAGAGCGGTGCAGTTTCGCAGACTGCTGTTTCATGTTTACATATGCATGCATGTGCAAAGCCTGGCCGCGAGCCTAACACTACGGATTTACAACATTACCAAAGCTTTTATGTTTTGTATACGGTTATGGCCGCTATTTCATATACACGTATAGCAGATGTATAGACGTGTGCATTAATCCAACGACGACGTCTGCCATTTCCTTTCAGTCGAAGGAATCGTCCTCGGTTCTGAGCTGCGACATTTCAGCGGACGACAAGTACATCGTTACGGGCTCAGGCGACAAGAAGGCTACCGTGTACGAGGTCATGTACTAACGAGAGAACGACACGCCAGTGAACAAGATATCGTCACACACACATACACACACATACACACACACACACACACCCATGCACACAGTCACAACGTGTGATATGAAGCGACCGCACCGATACAGAAGCCATTGTAAATATAGTTATTAATGTTATTACTATTATTATTATTATCATTATTAATATTATTACTATTATTATTATCATTATCATTGATATTGTTGTTGTTGTTATTGTTGTGGTGCGGGCGAAATGATTTCGAGAATGATCTCGATTATTGAAAAAAACTTTGTGACAGTCGAGAGAGGAAAAGGCGAAGATAAAAGAAAAGAATTTTTTTCCTCTTTGACATAAAATCGCGCATTGATCGATATCATTACATGATTATTATTATTATGATTATTGCCATTGCTTAGGCGATACGAGAGGTACAACAAGTACCGTTCGTTATACTTATGTACACATTGTATATAACCGCGCGGTGAAAAACGAAAAAAAAAAGAAAAAAAAAAGAAAAACGAAAAAAATACACAAATACGACCCACAAGGACAAACACGAACACATCCCTGCATGCTCGGACGAAAAATCGTACTCACAGACACTGACACGCACACGTATATACACGTAGTTATACAACACTGTCTCATACATACTGTCATATTTTTATACGTCCCACGGTGGATAAAACGTCGATTATAATGAAAATTTGTAAATACATATTTGAAAGCTGGTACCGCGTGTTGTATGTTGCTATGGTTGCGTGAGAGACGGGAGCGAATGACCAGAAAGATTGAACGTGTGAAAATGAGATAGTAACATATGTTGTATGATAGCGAGAGAGTGAGAGTGCCGATGATAAAATAAAACGAAGAAAAAATCGTGATTCTTAGAAAAAAAAAAAACTCTGACTCGTTCATTTCGCGAAAACCTCATTCCTCAATTGCCTCACTGATTATCTTCGGAAATTTCCGATAAACAAGTAAGTATCCACAAAAATAAGACTAAGAAACGCAGCTGCATTTCTTAAGCAGGCAAATACCGAGTTTTATGCCACGATAATATTACCAATATCTTTTATATTTCAAGATTTATATATATATATATATGACAACTTAGATTTCCCATACATTTCACATGTAATTTTTCTCTTTATCTGTGTAAAATTTATATGAATTATAAATCCTCGCACATAATTTTATTCAATGAAGGACTGTCTCAACGTCGAGTAATTGAAGAATAACGCGAAGTATTAAAAACTTCGTATAGCGTAATATCCATCTATCAACACAAAAGGTTTTTCTGGTCGGTAATCTCTTTTCGCATAATATTCAAATACTACTGGCAAAAAATGAAAATGTAATACATTAATAGTGGCATTATGGTAGTAGAGCATGTTTTTAACGAGAATTCTACACTGGATTAATAAGAGGAAGACTTTTTAAACAAACATTATTTTCAGGGATGAGAATAAATTCGGAGTACCTCTGCAATGGGATTAATGTGAGCAAAATGAAGTGCAAAGGAAATACAGTACGTTTCCCTTCAATTCTTATACATTTCTACCCTGTACGGATACCTAACATGAATTACAAATCCTCCGGTATAATTTAATTCAATGTAGAAAATATTTCAACACCATGAGGTTGAAAAAAATCTGCAGTATTGAAACCTCATAGTCATATCGATTCGCCGAACACCAAATCTTTTTAGTTACTAGAATCCTATAGTTCGGTAATATTTTTATGAAGTTGAAGGTATCTGCATCTGCAAATTTGATACTTGTGTCAGCTACAACTTTGTAACCCTGCAGTGAATTCATCTACTTCAAAGGCAGATTTGTTCATTTCTTGGTTATCTTCAGGGCATTTTTTCAGTTTTTTTTTTTTCGATGACTGCAACAAACTGGCGATAAGTTACAGTCGGTAATAAGCAAAAAAATGACAAAAATTACTGCTACTTTTGCAGAATGATAGAAAAAAAAGAAAAAAAAAATCCCTAGAGATAATCAAGAAATTAACAAATCTTTTGAAATAGATGAGTTCACGGCATGGTTACAAGGTTGCAGCTGACACAAGTATTAAATTTGCGGATGCAGAGATCTTCAACCTCATAATATTTTTTCCTAAATTCGCACCTGCTGCTAGCTTAAAATAAAAAATTGCATTAACAGCAATTAGAGCAGTAAAACATTTTTTTAAATGAGAATTCCACACCGGTTTAAGGAGAATGACTGCTGAAAAAAAAAAGAATTTGTAGAGTGCAGAGAAAATTCGGAGTACCTGTGCAATGGGATTAACGCGAATAAAATTAAGTGGATATGAGATTCCGTACATTTGCCCCCTCAATTCTGATACATTTACGCTATACATATAACTGACATGAATTACAAATCCTCGGGTATAATTTAATTCAATGTAGAAGTATCTTCATGAGATGAGATTGAAAAAAAATCTGCAGTATTGAAACCTCATAGTCATATCGATCCGCCTATACCGAAAATTCTCCACTACTCGAATTCTATCTCATTCAGCAATATTTTTCCTAAATTCGCACCTCCTGCTAGCTTAAAATAAAAAACTGCGTTAACTGCAATTATGGCAGTATAACATTTTTTTAATCGAGAATTCCGTGCCGGCTTAAGGAAAATGGCTGTTGAGAGAAAGAGAGAAAAAAAACGAATTCGAAGAGTGCAGAAAAAGTTCGGAGCACCTATGCAATGGGATTAACGCGAGTAAAATGAAGTGGAGCGAATAGGGGATTAAAAAAAGTGAAAAAAAAAAAAAAAAACAACACAAAAAGTCAAGTTATAATGTGGAAGGTAGTTGTACGCGAACGCGTCTGGGCGTCGTGCGAACCGCGCACCCGGTATATAATTAGCGATGCCATGCATGCGCACGGCTCGCGTATTCAATGGAAGGTTCATCGGCGAAATGTTATTATAATAGTGGCACGTTTTGCATATGGGACCGGGTTTAACTCGGAGCCACGCAACACCACGGCACGCCAGTCCGTATTTGCATGGTAATGATATGCGCCGAGTACTATAGGGGCGGCAGGAGGGAAAATGTGCGAGGGTATCAACGACGAAGAGAGATCGAGCGAGAGGGAAAATATACGAGGGGAATCAACGAGGGAGCGGTACACAACAACCGTCCGGTGAGTATGACTATGCACGCAGGCTTTTAAACATTATCCATCGTCAGATCATTGCTTTCGTTATTAACGTTTATTTCCGACAATTAACTTTTTTTCTTCTCTCTTTTTTTTTTTTTCTTTCCGCGACGTTATTTGTTACGTTTTATATTCATCTTTCTTTTTATTTAATTTCCCGTTCCGACTGTGCGCGATAATTTATGCCGCTGATTATGTGGTCGTGGGTAATGAAGGAGAAGAAAAAAGACAAAGGCGGTACGTAATGGTAAAAATGTAGACCGCAGCGCTCTCTCGACTCCGCTAAAATATTTGTTCATTTGGTAACTCGATTAAATCCAACGGCGCGCTCCGAGGAATCACGCGCTTCACTACCTACTCTGTACCGCGTTGCTATATACGCTCGAGAGCAATCGTGTGCCGTATACGCCGGATTATTCTTGCGAGTCAACTACGGATTCAAAACACGTTTCACGCTGCACGTGCAGCAACAGAATCAACCAAGCACTCAGTGTTGTTGTTGCTCCTGCTGCTGCTGCTCTCGTGACTTTCATTTCGCTGAGCGTCTGTCGATGCGCGGAAGAGGGTGGCGAGGCTTTGCTCTTTGTGATTCTGAAACTAGTATATATATATATATATATATATATATATATATATATATATACTGTGACTGGCGCTCGTGGATAAGTATGAAAATTGCTGCTCTAATAGCCACCTTCGTATAGCAATAATTAGTACCTACGTGCGCATGGCCCCTAGGCTCTTAGGCTACATATTTCTTCTCTCCGTGTTTCACGTCGTGAGATAGACGTGAGTCACGATTCTAACGAGTCAATCCTCTCAACGCTACGCCACGCTCAGCCGCTTGCTTGCGGCCCTCCCTCTCTTTCCCTTCAAACTTATACATCAACGCTATCCTAGAGTTCCGGTTACTCCACGCTCAGTTACTCCCGCGAATATTCGTGATATTTCTCATTTTTCACGCGCTAAGCACACGATACGTGTACCGTTGTCATTAACACGTTTATAGTCGTCCGTAGTCATTATTATACTTATATAAAGGTTGTATACATCCGGACAACGTAACGAGGAGGTACGTTACGAGTAAAAGTACTAAATGCAGTATACAGCTTTGCGCACTGTCGTAACATTTTTTTTTTTAAGGACGTTCTCGCTTTGTCCAATGACGTACTGTTGGCTCTATGTTGTAACCTGAATATTCAGTTAGATTTAACAGTCAAGCTTCAGGGACGAAGAATTTTTGTACATGAATCTATACATTTTTTATACATAAATATCGTCGGGAATTGCTTAAATTGTCACTGTGAGTAAATAAACACTGAAAAACCTAATTCGATGAATTTATAATATAATGGTTTTAAAAAACACAAGCACTGTTACATTTTTAAGGTTGTCCTTGCGCATTAAACCTTTTGAACTGTAAGACTTAAAATTTTTTTATATAACGGTTGAATCACTTCGAAATGCGATTCCAAAGTTTCAAGCTGGGTTAGCGATTACATTACCGAGAAAATAAATATTTTTCAAAGAATCTAATGCACCGGCTCTTATGGGAAACTAACCGATTTCGTACTTCAGAATGAAAATTAACATGTATAAACTGAACTTTTATACAATATCACATGTGCTATGAATTCCTTAAAGTATCACGTTTCCGTGTAAAATATGAAAAAGAACACAACCTCCAGTGTCAACCGGCGCCATTACAACCTTGGTTTCAGCGACCCAATTTATCGTGGCGCAAAAATTACATTTTCTATTTTTTTTTTGTGTCACAAATTTACCTTTAAAACGCCCAAATTTAGCTTTGACCGCGTGATGATACAATACCACTACGCGCTCAAGCGAGACTCTGATGAGATATTTCAGTTAATACAATTTATGTTTTTTACGTTTACGAAGTACCTACAAATACGTCTTTATTCTCACTGTGGTTGATCGAATGGGTAGATATATAGAAATGTTAGTATTTACAGAATTTCCAGAACAGTGCGTCAATTGATTACTATGGGTCGCAAGGACTACTTTAAGCGATCTTACGTCGTACAAGTAATGCCAATTTGTTGATTTAAGTTTTTCACTGTATTTTCCAATTACGCTGTCCGTTGAACCAATTGACTTTTTGTACAAAGTAAATGAAAGTATTTTCATTCGTAGTTGCACAATATACGTCTGTCTGTTCGATAGAGTAATCTAGCGTAATCTATAATCTAACAAACTAGCATTAAATCAAAGTATAAAAAGTGTAAAAAAAAAAATCGTAAGATCAGTAATTTACAATTTATCATCACCAATGATCGATGCCACATTTAGAGCTCTGCCATAAGAGTCGTACTACTGTTCGGGTCTTTGAGCCACGATATTTGCTCTCGAAGTTGGCGAGATTAGCATGTAAACTATAATGAAGCACGAATAAACTTCTCGTTTGAAAGTTAACCGTTAAAAGGGCAAATAAAACAACGTGTCGAGTACATAGTCTGGCGATAGTATATAATTTATACTCTTTGACGATGAGCCGATAAAATAGTTGTTCTTTCAGAAACGTCTGTGGGAATAACCGTGCGGTTAATATTGTCTGCTACAGAGTGAAAAATATATTGGGCTTCTAATCTTTAATCTAAAATTGAGCGAATAAGAGGGAACGTTTGTGCCGCACGAATAAACCGAGGAATCGTCTGAACCCGAGCCAAAAACAAAGCGGTGTATTGAAGCTTTTTGAACTCCGGTTGCGTGGTTGGGGAGGAGTTTGCACGAGCAGTATAAACATTGTATGTATTCCTCCAACTGGAACTCGGGATTCCGGGGATGGGGTAAGCGAAGACTCGTCTTCCGCTTACGCGAACACAACGCGTTGCTATCTGCCAAGGAGCTGTGTACAAGCCGGCGCGATCGCTGAGTTTATGTGCACGCGAGAAGAGTGAGCATGCAAACAGGGCTATAGGACGGAGGCGGGCGCGCGCGTTTAATGAAAATCCCGGCGGCTTGCCACTGCCGCCACTCGCTTGTATAAGCGTGGATGTATGAATGCTTATATACTGCGGGTTCGCGTTGTCGGCTGAAAAGCACGAAAGGAAGCACAACGCCGGCGGGCCCACCCAGGCGAGTTTGCAGAACCGCACACACAGCCTCCCCCACCAATACTCCCGAGAATACGTGGCTCCTTGATTGTGGTATATCCTCGATAGCGTAGGTATTTACCGAGCTCAGATGCAAGATGAGGGGAAGCACGAGTTCGTACATACGCATTCACGGAAGGGGAAGTAACGACGAAACAGAAGAGAACGAGATTATCCGAGGGAGTAAGAATGAATCACGGCGAAATGAAAGACACATGGAAACTTGGCTCAACATTGGCAAACGCAAAATAAACCGTCTCGCGATATAACAGCGAGGGACAATCGTGATTTCAGCTCGCACGCTGGAATTTACTGCCTCGCAATGCAAGACATTTTTCTTTTTTTTTTTTCATTTATCTGAGTATAATGAAAAATTATGAATCCGTTCATTCACACGGTGGTTTTTTTTTTTTTTTTTTTTTCGACGGATTGTTGTGAATTTTCTGTGTTTGAAAATATTTTCATATTTACATTCATTTTCTTCAATATACTGGACTGAAAATGAGTGCTCGCTTCGAGAATTAATTCTTACTACACGCTATCAATTTCAAGATCGATTTTCGATAATCGACTGCATGTGTAAAGTCACTTTCGGTCACACTTATTGGACCAGGCCTCTTAAGAAACCTATAACCTTTTATATTAAACCTTTTGCTTGCGAACTATGTTTTTTCTCCATTAAAAAAATCTAATTCCATGATTTGCTGTTCCCGCAAATTCATTCAGGTTTCAGTCTCAAAATCAGTCAATCGAAAAAAAACCGAACCAAAGGATTGGTTAAAAGATAGCGGTCAACCTCACCGTGATATCACAGCAAACACATATTGTATATAAATCAAATTTTTCACGGGTTTATGGTGATAAAGAGAAAACAAAAAAAAATTTCCGAATGCCCATATTGTTTACGAAATGTAAAATATTAGAAAATATTCTACATAAATTTTCTTGGTTTTGAAATGTATTTTAATATGAGAATATTGCAAAAAATATTGAACTCCACATTCTGTTTTTTACACAATAATCGATTCAGAGGAATATGGATTATTTTTTTTTTCTCAAAATTTTTTAAAAATTACTACACACACAAAAATTACTACAATTACTGTTAGAAACAAATATTATTTCCAACTTCACTAAGTAAGGAGTGGAAAAAGATATGGTCATTTTTCGATGAAGTATTTGAAGTTTAAAATCTTTTTTTTTTTTTGCTGAATTACTTATGAGATTTTTTAATATCTCGACATGTATGAATGTCTTCACACTGCATTCCTTTTCCGGATTATTGTATCATTTTTTCGTACAATATTTATTCTATTCTATACACAACAAGTGATGAGCGGGTAACAAACAGAGAAGAGTAACGCGACCGATGTTAACAATCAGTTTTCAATGGAAAGCAAAGTAATGAAATTCGAAAAATCAACGTTTGGGTAAAGCAAACATGAAAGTACATTTCAAAACAAAACCAAATTCGTGTACAATATTTTTTCATACGCTAAAAAATATGAGGTTTCAACAATATTTTTATGATTTTTGTTTTATCGCCATAAATCAGTGAAAGTATCACTGGTAAATGATGAAAAAAAAAAAAAAAATTGATTCGATCTACGATAGTGTCAGTGTCGGATATTTGTCGAATTGGTAAACATGAAAGTACATTTCAAAACAAAAAAAAATTCGTGTACAATTTTTTTCATAGGCTAAAAAATATGAGGTTTCAAGACTATTTTTCTGCTTTCCCCTTTATCGCCATAAATCTGTGAAAATGTCACTGGTAAATGATGAAAAAAAAAAAAAGAAAGAAAATTGATTCGATCTACGATAGTCAGTGTCGGATATTTGTCGAATTGATACGGTTTGTCCATATGTAATTATACCCGAGAGCAGACTCGTGCAGGCATCCAAGCTGCGGTATGTGCACGAGAGAGATATTGGGATTCTCTCGCGTGGGGCTTACTGAATGTCTTATACCTGGAACGTTTACATTTACGTACCGGAGAAGCCGTTGGGGTAAAATACACGTAGCACGCGAGACATATCAGAGAGTCTATCACGCTCTGGCGCTCGCGCGCATATATTTATTCTCGAGCGGCAACAGAGATTCTCGTCGGGTATATTAACGTTGACGAACACTAATACACAGAGGGATCGGTTGAGCCACACAAGCGGACGTGGCACTCTGTGGTCTCACGGCGTGGCGCGCACCGTGCGTGCATGTCGGCTAGCAACCCAGCCTCGCTCCGTCCACGTTGGCGGCGGCATTGGTGGCAAATTAACAGGCACGCAAATGAGCGAGTTATCCCCGCGGCTCCATCTCTCTCTCTCTCTTTCTCTCTCGTTCTCATATACTCGCTTTCGAACCTCCGCTCCTGTTCTCGCTCTATTCACAATTGGGCACTAATAAACACCCTGCGGCGTGGCCACCCTCTCGCAGTTGACCCTCTTTTTCGATATCTCGCTTTTACTATGTACATTTCCCGACTATTCCATCGCACTTTATTGCATGCCGGTCTGTTTCCATCCCTGATTATGATCTCCGTCTCTTTCTCATTATCTGTTTTGCCTCTCTCTCTCTCTCTCTCTCCCCGTCCTCCACTGCTAATAACATTTGTTCACTAGACCGATCAAATAATTTCAGCAAATGCACAAATCAACGATTGCGTGCTTCATAGTATTGCTATGGATAGCGCGAATGGTTTAGCAGGGGAACGGAAGCTGGTCATAAATACGGTGTAACTGAACGCAATACTATGTTTGATGAAAAAATACAATGCAAAAAAATGAAAATCACCGAACTTTTGCAGGAAACAGAAGCGAAAATGTTGTTATTTTCAGAAATTCAATATCACGTAAAATTCCAATCGCTGTGTTGAACGTGTCGAAATTCAATACCAAGTAACATCAAAAACGTATCTTCAGTTAAATTGTCGAAATTTACAAAAGTTAGGGTTATTTGCTGAAAAATTGTTGCACTCAAAAAAGATTAACGGTTACATACACACACACACACACACACACACAAAAGGAAATGAATTTCGAAAAAAAAAAAAAACCTTTGACGGAAAGAAAGCTCCCTCTATGAGTAAGCAAAACCACTAAAAATAACTACAGTAGCGATATCGTAACGGCGTTTAGCCGTTTGGTGGTCGAGCGCCATGTGGCCAAAGGCCGAACTAGCCCACGAGCGTTGTTTCATTGGGCGTTTGACGCAACAACGAAAATTACGGTATCCGGCGGACTGAGAGGCGCGCGCAAGAGGGTGGCACCGTTAAATTCCAGGAGGGTATATAGTATGATGTGTACGTAGCCATGAATAGCTGGTTACGTGAGAGGGAAGGTACCCTCTACGAGGCCGGCAGGGTGAGTGAAGGATTCCCGGAAAAAGGGTGGGTGGGCGGGTGGGGGGCTGAGGGATGAGCGGGGAGGAAAAGTGATGCGAGCCTCGCGCCGCGCGATTGTGAACGAACGGGAAGGGGAATTGATGCCGCACGGTGCGGCGAGGGTGCGAACAAACGGATTGCCGAATAGGCCGAGCGATTTCCGCGAGTGAGCGAGAGCGTTGGATCACCACAGGAATTGACGTTCCATCGCTGTTGGAGTATTCCGTTGGCACCGATACATAACCATCCGATTTATACACATATATATATATATGCATTGTCCAATTGCGTATGTGCAGAGTGCAGTCATTCGCGAATATGTGCAATTTTCGTTTGTGTGTATAGGATAGGATCGGGAGAGTCCAGAGAGGCGAGCGAGGGCGTGATTCTCTCTGCTATATCGCGTGCACGCGCCTATACAATACTACAATTTTCCCTGGGCTCTCGTGTAATCCCCCGTCCGTATTCATATCTCCGTCTTTATCGGATCCCGTGCTTTTTCCGTCTCGCTCGTTAACCGTGCTCCCCTTTCGTTGACGTGCGCTTCCACGCGCGAATTTACCGTGTATTCGAGTTGTGAGCACGTCGGGTTATAGCGCCGAGTATGCGCCCTGCGGTTTCGGCCGTGCAATTTTGTTTTTCTACCCCACCTACCAGCTCCAGCACGTGTAGCTACTGCAGATATCCTCGTGCACATGCAAATTCACACAGAATTTCATATATCTATCTCGGTCTCCCTTTCTCTCTCTCTCTCTCTCGCGACAGGCCAACCAGCGATTAATAAACGTGAAAAGTTGATCGGATCATTTCGATGGAATCTACAGTACGTGTTTGTGCATATACAGAACCGAGCCTCTATATGCCACGGTCTGGAGGGCAGATCGGCAAAAGCAGTATTAATTATTAGCGAATGAGAAAGGGTTAATCCCCGTGTGTCCTGACGAATGTGGGCGCGAAAGAGCGAAAGCGATTAACGATGATTCTGTGAAGTGTATTACATCCGGTGATTCTTCCTGTGGACAGTCTATTCTGCCCTCAAACCTATGTAGAAATAATCGTGTGTTGCATATATATATATATATATATATATATACATATACTCCATGTATATGTATATATGTATATCCGTGAGATATACTATGCGGAAATTCATTATATATAAATAGAAATTGCTGTATAGTGTAACCGTGAGTATTTGGAAGGCCTGTAAACAGGTGCATGTACACTCTGACAATCGTAGACAATTGCACTGACGTTCACGCTCCCCAGTGGAATATTCTCTGTACACGATTAGCCTCGGCACATCACGTCACAATATATGTATATACGGATATAAATACATGTCAGTTGACTGCTGATTTATCTATTGATTCGTACTTAGTAAGTGAAACATATTGGAACCCAGTTTACGCAATGCCTGCGAGACACCGGGCTTAATCGACATTTCAATATATGTATAGTATATAGTGGTACATTCCAAGTTTGGACTGGACTCATTTTTTTCCGAACGAAACATACACGGATAGATGAAATTTAACGAGTTAGCCAATAGAAAATTGTGTAGAAATAAAGCGAAAGATAATATTTTGTTTCACCGTAAAATAAAATGAACAATTCTCGATTTTTATTCCTCTAGCGATGAAAATTCAGGTTCACCTCAATAACATACAAAGCAATTTTTTTTGCCGCGCTAAACCTCAAATTTTTTTAAGGACTGGAAGACAGTTTTTTTTTGATAAAAAATGCAAAGATATAGTTCTCGTTGACAACGTTATAGATAACGTTATACCAATGTAGGGAATTTTTTTCGAGATAATTATCTTCGCGAGAGAGTAAAGAAATAAGTGAAAAACATATGGACACTCAGACGTTCGACCTTCTTCTTTGTCAAAACAATAAGAAAGCTACAACGCAGAGAGAAGAAGATAGAAGGAATGATGAAGAATTATTATCTATGATCGAACGACTATAATCAGCGTGAAATCAGTTGAGGTACAGATAGGTTTGTACCCGAGGCGATGACGAACGTAAATAATGCTTGTAATCATACAATCGACTCATTTTCAGGGTATCGGACAACAGAATCTACCGTTGTAAATCATATCGTTGATCTGTGAAACGCGCACCTTGGTAATAATCTACAACAGTCGATGGTTATCTCGATACGGAAATCTGTCGTCATCAACACAAAAAGCCTCGTAATAAAAACCATATCCTACATCTTGACGTTAAAAAATCCAGCTGCTAATTGCGCCCGCACTCAGAAAAATGGTCGTGGGTGCTATCTACAATTTTTCTTGAGAGGGCAACATATTACCAACGGTACCGTAATAATCAATAATGGAACTCTAAATTATAGCACGAACAATAATTTATCCAGCAGAACTCATCACATTTAGCTTTCCATCACAGTACTTTTCCTCAATGCATTGTCAAAATGAGAATACTAAATGAAACGTAATGATTTGTTCGACAATTTATTAGTGTCGCAATAATTGGGTCATTGGCAATGACAATAATTACGAAAATACATAATTTGTTTTAAAAAATTATATTTGATATATCTAAAACAATATTTGCGCGCGCACTTTTGAAGTAAGTGGAAAATATACAAAAAGATATGTATTTTAATTTATATCTCCTTATCAAAATGAATGGGAGAGGACTGCAAGCCCTGGCCCAATTGCCACATATGCATCCACCACCTTCCAAGTCCACTTGTTCCTCCGACCTCTGTATACACCCACAAAGCGTAATCGTAAAGTGCTCTACAATTAGTTATGCTATAAGCCTCCAACACTGCCAATCAGATACTCATTCGGATGAGTTTGTCTGCTATATCTGTAACGAGGAGCTGCTGAGGTCACCCTCTTGCGATAGGGTGGGCTGTTCCGAGTAGTAGAGCGGTCGTTCAGAGTCGAGTTCGTTGGGGGGACGGGTGCAAGTTGGTGGGTGCCCCGTCGACGGTGCTACACCGGTAGCAGCAGCAACAGCAACAGAAGCAGCAGCAGCAGCAGCATCACCACCACCACTGGACCAGCCGTGACGTCGTTCGTGCAAGCGCTGGCGTCCGTGGTGATGGTGGCGGTATAGTGGTGGTTATCCAGATAGCAGATAGCCAGGACGGTGGTCTCGTTTGCGGTTTGACCACCCTTGTGGTGCCTCTACCCTAACCACCCTAAACCGCTATACCGCACCATCCGCAGCCGCACAGCAGCAGCAGCAGCAGCAGCAGCAGCAGCAGAAGCAGCAGCAGCGTGCTGCTCCGCTAGCGAGCGCACACAGCAAGCAGTGCATGGAAGGGGTTTCACAACCCCCGTGGAAAATGTCGCCCCCTCGTGTACACCACCTACCTATCTACCTACCGACTCTACGTTGAAGCTGTACACAGCTTTACGTACGTATACTATAGGCATATCTATGTGTATATATATATATATAACTCTCTAGGTCGAATTTTGCCTCGGGACGAGCACAAACCCAGTCGCATTCGCGTCCCGTCGGCGCGTCTCGCCAAACGCCACTGCACACCGCCGCTTAAAGCCAAATTTTCCGCTTTTGTCACGGCACTCGGTCGTTCCGGAGCAGCAAAACGGCGAGGGTACGAGGGTTGCGAATGCACGGCACGAGGATATACCGCGGCGTGCGGTCGGGCGCCGACTCGCAGGCGGGTTCACCGCGCCCACGCCGCAACTACGCTGTGTGAGCTCCGCTGCACGGTACCCAAACATCCACTTCTATACTTGGAGCCTTCTCAACGCAGTACGCTGCTGCTGCTGCTGCTGCTGCTGCTGGTGCTACTACCACGTTCACTGCTGCCTCCGCGTGTGTACACAACGAACGTACACACTCGACTACCCGCATAGTACAGTCTAGTACTGACACACAAAATGTACCATAGCCACGAGAGATATGAACGTGCAATGTTGTGTGATTGAATTGGAAATAAAGCGGCACCCATATGGATACTATGCTAAAGTCTATATAACGTATTATTATCTCGAGAGTTCGAGAAAGCGAGATGGAGATATGTGCACACACACACACACACACACACATATGTATATATATATATATATGCGTTTTCATTGCCCTTCCCTCTCTGGTTTATCGGCTGGATAGGCTTTTGAGTTACGTCCATGACGAGATTGACGATCCCGAGGGTTTGAAATATGCACTTCAAAGAGTCACCAGAACAAATTGGGACATACAGTTGTTGATGATCGCTGCGCTTACTGCTACGGTTAACCCGGAGCGTTATATGTTAGTTGGTTAAGTTGCCGCAAGCAGTGCGCCCGTACTCGAATAACGCTTAGGTCATGAACGGTTATATACACATTAGCCATATATACGTACGAGTGTCCACTACACGTTGATGCCGCTGTTGGACGATGCATTAAGGCTACTAGAGGGTCGAAAGGCTCGCGGTGGTCTCTCTCGACTAACGAACCGAAATGATACCAATTTCTGCTGGGTGTAACTTTACTTCGGGCCGCACACGAACTGTATTTAACACAATCGTGCTTGTACATAACGTACATCGTTGCATATACACCAAGACGTCCCGAGACACTCTGTTAAGTCGCTTTGGCCTCAGTGGCCAAAAGGAGCTTCTCTCCTTTCACACAGCGTTCGCTACATTACCACTAATTGATGGATCCTTTTTTGATTGTTTTTAATATCGAACACCGACACCTTAAGTGTCTTGCCTCCCTCTTCACCTCTACCTCGTTTCGTTCTCTTCGTGTTTGCGTGTTCAGCCGGACCGCCTACCTAACCGCCTCGAAACTCACAGCAGCGACGTACCGAAGCTTATAGTATATGCAGAACCAAAGACGAAAAAATAAAAAAAAAAGGAGATAAAGAGTCGCTCGACGATCCTACAATGTGTACTATAGATACAAGGCTGCTCGGTTGGACCTGGAGGTGCACCTTGTCCGCTGGGTACACTCAATGTATACCTCCATGGACTCCTGGTATGTACACAAATGGATACATACATTATATGTGGTGGGCCACGTATACACTTTCGCCTTAGCTACGAGACTCTCTAACGTTGAAGACGAAAAAAGAAGTGCGGAACAGGGAGAGAGAAGCGGAAAAAAAGGAAAAAAAAAGAAGAATTGGGGGGAGAACGTGGAGAGGAGGGACGAGATGAGCGAAGAGGCATGGGTGAGTGAGTACACACTCGACACTGGCACAAAGCAGCGCGTCATCGAGGTGAAAGATGCTGAGATCCCAGCGAGCAGACCGAGAGAGATGGAGTGAAGAATGAGGGGGATGAAGTGAAGCGACGATGAAGAGGACGCAGAAGGAGATGGGACATGGAAGACACAGCGTCGACGATGGCCAAGAAGAAGGAACGAAGCACGATCTCCTCGAGTCTCCAAAGCCTATACCAATCTACAGCGAATACGTAAGAACGAGAAGATTGTCAAGCTAAAGTGAGACAGCGAAAAGAGTGGAGACGCGCCGGTTCACGGAAGTGCGACAGAGGGAGAGAAAGAGGTGGAGGAGAGTGCCGACGAGATAGCCAAGCGCGCAGAGCGACGTCTACACATACGGTAGTCGGAGATCGTCGAGCCAGACAAGGGCCCGAGCAAGCAAAATGGAGGGCAGGCAAGCGTGGAATATAAAAGGAAGAGAATTCATATCTCGTCGTGGGGATCTTGCTGCTTTGGCCGCACTGAGAGACTGTTTTCGAGGGGCTGGCTGGCTGGCTGGCTGGATAGCTCGCTGCCGAGTTGTGTATAGTGCGACGATGTGGGAGGATGAAAGGACAGCATAGAGATACGACTGTAGGCCAAAGCGAGAGAAACATGTCGAGTGAGAAATCGAGACGGTGAGACGACTTACGGCGAAGGAGCAACTGCGAGAGAGGAGCCACTGGTACCCAAAGATGGAGCGAGACGTGACCAAGGGAATCCAACAAAGCGAATGCGGTGCAACCGAGACGGAGAGTAGACGACAGCGAAGCTACGTAGAAAAACTGCCGAGGCCCATGTGGTGGCTTCGCGAGAACCAGGCGGCGGTAGAGGAACACTGCAAGCAAGCGAGCAAGCGTTTGCCGAGCACGCGTTCAACAGAGACGAGCCGAGGGTTAAAATCGTGGGAGTCTGAGAGACGGGTAGAGAGACCGAGCAGCTAGCTATGGACTAGTACGTGGCTCGGGTCCGCGCGGACTCGGTTGACACGGACGATCGTGCGGTCAACAGAGCAGCC
Source organism: Clistopyga incitator (assembly GCA_947507545.1). Taxonomy (NCBI): domain Eukaryota; kingdom Metazoa; phylum Arthropoda; class Insecta; order Hymenoptera; family Ichneumonidae; genus Clistopyga; species Clistopyga incitator. The sequence goes on along the minus strand of OX382191.1, from coordinate 3,893,163 downwards.
AATGGGAAACCGAGCCGGGCCAATCGAACACGCTCCTTCGCTCCCTCTTTGTGTGTCATGCTACCCAACACACGTGATGCCCTCTCGCGGAGTGTTGTGAACCAGTGGAGATATATACGTACGACGAGCCTACTGCGCGATCCTGTGGAGTTTGTCTGTCTCCCTTACGTGAACACATCTATTTATCCGTCGTACTCGCTTCGGTCTTCACCGCAGGAGCTACATAGCTCACGTGCTCTCTTAGGCTCTCCTCGCCTCGCTGTCTTCCTGAAGCTTCTCACTCTCTCTCACTTCCCCGACATCTCGGAAGACTCTCCTGATGGGACGCGCCTTCTGTCGCTCTCCCGCTCCCTGGAAAAGGAGACGCGCTGCTGCTGCTGTTGCCGCCGCCGCTGCTGCTGCTGTACAGCGCGCGCGAGAGCCACCCAAGGAGCGAGCTCTTTTGTCTCGGCGAGCCGTGAATGCATGCTGAGGTATACGCATAATGCGGGTCAGAGATGCGAGAGCTACATGCTGTTTGTATATATATATGTGTGTGTGTGTGTGTGAGTGTGCATATAATGCACACATGTGCATTATTGCAGGGGATACGTATGTATAGCGATAGGTATATTGTATGAGCTAGCGCTAGCGTATGCACGATACTAGAACGAAGAGCCGAGGGATGTTAGATGAGAGGAAAAGAGTCTTCGGGAAAAGTTGAAGAGAGGTAGATATCGGGAAACAGAGCGAGGCACTCTGATGAAGACCATGAAGAAACTGACGGGACATAAGAGAGAACAATGTATCTAGGAGCCTTATACAGTGTGCTGCTATCTCTTCCATTTTTGGGATTATCTACTTGTTAACACTTTAAGTAAAAGCGCCCAAAAGACTTAAGTACCAAGGGCCTTTTGGATTAACGATATTTCAAATATTCGTTTAAAGCGGTAAAAAAATAACAAACATTTTTTGAATATCCTAAACCTTTCGTTCGGTTCGTGGTATCTAACATTAAACTTTGTATTGCTGTACCATAACAAATAATGAACGTATATTATCAGGATTTTTTTTATATACTCTTTTACTCGCAAATATTCAGAATCAATATGATCGAGATATTCGTATGGCGACTAAGCGCAAATGTTAATTGAAAATTAGTCTCAATCGTTGCTTTACCAATTGATCGCTGGTTTAGGAACATTTTTTCAATGCTGATTCATTTTTTAAAGTTTGCTATTATACAGTTTTCGAGATCCATCGTATCAAATATGTCTCTCGTTCATAGAATATGGATGTTGCAATATAAATCACCCTATTGTTATTTATCGCATTCTTATTCAATGTATAAAGCTTTACAGGACTTATTCCAAAATCCTAACATTGCTTTACAACTGTAAAGTTCTGAATTTTCCATAAAGTGTGTTACTTTTACGTATGAACAGTACGAAGTGATATCACAGTGTAGATGTACAAACAGTGACTACAATAGGAAGCATGCGAACCTACTTCGTAATACACTTGGATTTACAGTGAAAGCAGACTTTCCACCTCAGTCTTTAATTTTCTGTCTTTCTGTGTCGCTTCTTTCCTTGGGTAGGTAACTCGTCGACGCTGTATGCTCCAGTTGCATCCACGTACCAAACGTGAGCTAGCTTCTGTCTCTACTTTACTTCGACTCACATTCTGCAGCTGCTCTTCTCTTACCATCCCGTCTAGTCTCTCCAGTTTTCTCGCTTATGCGCGCACACTCATCTTCTCGTCTCGTCGCTCCCGTAGAGCACTCTGACTTACGTATTACCACACACCTTGGAAGAAATGCCATTCTACGTGTAACACATCTCCAACAGTTCTCTTTCGCTTTTCCATTTTCGCTCCTTCCACCCTTCTCTCTGCCCCTCTGACTCTACTTCTGCTCGCTTCTATGGCTGCCACTCGTAGAGGCACTACGTGCTCTCCGAGTAGTGTGCACTCGAATGCCCGAGCAAGCACAGTCAGAGCGTTGCGACGCGCTCGACCGGAAGCGAAATCGGAATGACGAGTTGGCGGGAGAAACCGAAGGAGGAATTATTACGGAAGAACTCGAAAACGAAATGCTCAGCAACTACCTCGAGCGGAGAGGTGTTGACGTACTACACTCTTGCCACAAGATTGCGTGTTTTTTTTTTTTTCGTGCCTTCATGAAGTTAGTTTATTTCCATACGAAAAGAAAAAATGGCATTGATTTTCGAAAATATATTTGTACATATTCATTAAAAATTCTCAAAAAATGAAGAAATTACTTTTTATAAGTGCAAGGAAAAATCAACGATGTAACAATAGATGAAACCCACTTATTTGTGAGACGTGAAACTTGACACGTTCACACTTGATGAAATCTCAAGATGTTTATCTTTATGTGCGAGTCATTTATATTTTTGGATCTAACGATATTCTTATAGTTTGAAAATGAATTAGGTGAGTCAAATAAAAGTTTGGGCATTCTGGTATTAATAATCCACATGAGTTTTAGTAACTGATTGATTGATGATTGCAGCTCAACCTAATCAATTGGTTGACAAAACCGATCAAGTAGACAAGGAATGTACTTCGTTCTAACACGTACAATTTAAATGATAGATTGAATCATTGTTGAAGTGACGGAAAATATTTTACATTAGTAACGATTCAAAGTGATCGTAACAACAGATTGATGGGATGTCCAATGGCTGGAAAATGTGGGTAGAGAAAAAAAAACACAGCTGTCCCGTCCAATCTTCTAAACTTAGAGTTTTTACGGTCAATGAACATTGCACTGACCGCAGTCAAAATGTCTGCACGTCACTGTCGCCATTCGCACAAAGCCGATCCTCTTTTCACGTCCCAGCGGACCAATCTCTTGGAGTTGAATTGAGAAGCGAGGTGGCCCCATTTAATATTCCCAGTTGAGACACGTGTCCGAGAAGCCGCAATGGAAAACGTAGCGTTGATTCGAATTTCAGTGGCAGTTCGTTTTGCTCGTCGACTCGGCTCGTCTGTCTCCGATTGGCTTTCGATGTAGCTGTAAGTATGTCCGTGGACTTTGGAAGCTACCGCTCATGTTGTTGGAGCTCGTCCGGTGGTACGTCGTGTCGAAGACTTGTCGTGAGTCGATTACGACGAGGCGTCCGGGTCTTCCGGCTCAAGAGAGTCAACGGTTCGAGCAATGGCACGCCAGTTATACACTGCAAGCAAAGAGGCAAAGGGAAACGCGCGGTGGAACGATTCGCCACGGGTGACGGATGTGATTCGAGGCTTTTTGGCAAGCTGCGAGAGGTTGAGTTGGCAAGAGGCACTTCGATTCTCCACGATGGTGAACAGCGAGTAGAGGAGATGAGAAAGGAAAGACACGAGAGATGGAAACCGACGTCAGATATCCCGCCACGATTGGCCACTGCTCACTGACGTTCCACACCCGACAAATTATTAATCTCTCCAAGTTTCGCTTCCGATCCTCATCTCTTAATTCGGCGAAAGAGAGATATCACGCTTCCAACGTTGACAAAAGGAACACGTCGGAGTTCTTTCTCTTTTTGCATTTCTCGTGTCTCTCTCTCTCATTCTCGATGCCATGTTGACGTCTGTACTTATGTATATGAAGTAAGTCGCGCTCGTAGTTGCCTCTTTGCAAGACAACGGGCGTGGCAGATATAAGCTCGGATTGAGTCGGAACAACGCAGTACAGCCAAGAGACGTACTATACGAGTAATCCACAACTGCTTCGCCTAATCTTCTAATCGCCCCAATAGCGCGGTATGCACAACACGCGTCTATTGCATAGTTGGTTAGTTAGTTCGTCGCTCACTGTTCTCTCTTCTCCTCGTATACATCTCTTCGCTCTAAATAATCTAGAGGTACAAGCCATCAGCGTTGTATTGCGAGACGAAGCGGTGAGGCGGCTGCGGAGAGGTCAGAGATAATACATCTGGACGTGCGATATCGAGGGTGGATAAACGCGTAACATCCGTCTTTCCAGACTAATCGCTCGAGCGCTCTAGACTGATAAAGCTAAAATTTATCGAACGACCTTGCCAGATTGCACGATTTAGTACACAATGGGTATACAGTAATTATATACGTTCTATTGTAGCAGAAACTGGTACATATACGAAACACTGGACTTAGCGGAATTTCAGTTACTACATAAATTAGATTACAAATTATGGTATTAAAGCAATTGTGATTACTACTTTGGGACTGATGTTCAGAAGTTACGTATATTGTTAATTACGAGATATTTTAATGACGTTTCTACATTTCTATATCTTTTGGATTTTAAGCATCTCGTATTTAATTTGAATCGCACGCCATTTTAGTACACTGGAGCGCCATTTTAGTACACTGGAGCACCATTTTAGTACACTGGAGCGCCACTGTCGTGCAGCGTGCACGAAGCCTCGACCCCTAGTTCCGTTTACAACTTCGACAACATGGCGACGGCCACGCTGTGTGAAAATAAAGGTTAGAAATAAATCGTTCAGAATTACTGTGAAATGCAGCTCAATCCAAAACCTCAACACTATGAAGATAGCACATTTCAGGTATTTTGTAAAAGTAATTTGATATTATCCTTAGATGTTTGACAATCAATTATTTTCATCTGCTTTGAAGTTTTACCAAAATTTCTTTCAAATGAACTTGAAACTTGTAGGGACATTTATTTTATTGTTGTAAACTGTCCACGAATTTCGTATGTTTATATCGGTAGACATATTGAAGTCAAAATACACGGTATGTCTCCAGAATTATCATTTTTGTTGAGTTCTGAGAAACATGCATATCGTATTATGCCGTACGAATGTTGCTGTGGTGGGTGATATCCGTTACAGTGACCATTTCTGAAATGTCAATAAAGGAATGCGTTAAGATGACTCTAAAAATAAGTTTTTAAGGGTGTTTACCCTTTATGTAAACACAAAACGGGTTTCATTGAAGGTTATTCACTGAACTTATCCATGAGAAGGGTAAAGTTCTCTTTGTATAAAAAACATGGCCCATTACTTCCGATTTGACGGTTAATTAAGATACAAATTGACATTATTCCGTAGGACAGCTTTATAAAACTACAAAAGTGAAACGCTCTAATAAACGCAACTTAACAAACGCACAATTCTATTATCGGTAACTAAGAAACTATCCGTGTCGCTCTAATCAGTGTCATAAAAAATGTTTTCTCCGATAATTTCGCAATACTAATCCAGAATTCTCATTAAAGTGAATTAGCATTCGCTATTTATTCGTCACGTCTATATTTTCCTTAATCCCTGTACGCGACATATTTACATATCGACATATCTCCATTGACGTATCTCATCGGATACCTCCTTGAGTGCTTTGGTTATTAATTAAGCAATAAGTGAAACGACCTTCGATAAGAATCGAATTCAGCTGAAGCAGTCAAACGGTCGATATAACATGACTTATACCTTAGCCCCTGGATTATTGCGCACTTGATCGCGCCCCACGTTCGTTATCTTTCTTCCTGTAACACGCCGGTGTTCTCGACGGTGTATTAGCGTTTTCACTCACGCACAACGCTATGAATAATAGAACATCGTGCATATAGAGCACACAACACCTAATAATATCTGCCTTTCTCGAGGCGAACCATTCACTGTGCCTAACACGCACGCACAGCGACAGAACGCCTCGCGACACGAACGCACACGTGCGCGTTGGCAATATAATCGAGAAGGGAGAGCGTGGAGCTGCGGTTAAACGCGACAAGCGATTTTAATATCGAACGCTAATGCGCCCGATACGATAATCTCGGTGCCCGAGGTCCGTACTTAACGGCGACTTAACGCTAATCATGGCGTCGGTGGTGATGGTGTTGCAAGTCCCGTCCGGGCGAGCAGTGGAGAGCGCATACGTCCAACGTCCCACTCTCTTCGAGCTACACCCTCTCGGCCCACGGAAACACGCGGTTGCTTGCATGCATGCCGCACGTTATACGGTTATACGTGCCAACAGACAGGGAGAGGAGGTGAGCTGCACGGGAAATGTAAGAGAACAAGGCAAGAAACGTGGGAGAGAGCGAGAGAGGTAGAGTAGATTCGCACGCGTAGATAGTACACCTAATATCAATGTAGTATACACCAGCGCAGACTATTGTGCCGTGCTATACCTGTACACTCCTTTACGCACACTGATAATACTTACCTTCCCTCAATGCACATGGTCGGTAATCTCCGTTGCGTTTCACTATGCGCCGCGTCCAATGGCTAGACGCACGTACGTATATATAGTTATATATCCGACGCTTGACTAACAGAATATGCGAGCCAAAGAGAAAGGGAAATAGATAGAGACGTATGCGCATGGAGATACGGGAGATGCGAAAGGATGGAGCGAGTAGGCCGTTTTGCCGGTGCTGCCGCTGCCCGGAGCGAGTACGTGTAGTTACATACGACTCGGCCGCTATTACGAGGAATAAGTGGATGCCGCGGGTTGCCTCCCTGTATGCTCGCGCATGGACGAACGTGGCGCGCCGAGTGTGGAATTGCGTCGAATGACTGTACACTACTGGTGCTGCTGCTAGTGCAGAGACCAACGACAACCTGCCGAGCGGCGAGTTGGCCATTTCGAGTTTAGTGGCCAGCGCTGCTGTTGGTCCTTCTGAAGCCCATCAGAGTTCCCCTCTCGGTAACCCCGCGGCATCACACCGCCATATCGTCACACCACTACCGTTCTCGTTGTTCTCCTGCTATACACACTGCCTCACTGTGTTCACTAGTAGTGTACACCCGGGACCGGCTCTATTGCCAGTGATGCCGGTGGTAGTATAGTCGTGGCGTTAGTTCTCTCTGCTGGCGTTGCTCGTTGCTCCCTGGGCCAAGCTCGTAACCGCTGGACGCTCCGACGGTCAGCCAACTTTGCTGTTGCTGCTGCTGCTATCCTCGTGGACGCTAATAAACGCCAGCTTCGCGACTCCTGTCTGTCTCACTCTGAACCCGTGGGGTTATACTCTGGCTTGTACTCGCTTTTAACCTCTATACAGGGCAATGCTCAAGCTCGAGTTGTCTTCTATGTATATCTTCTACCTGTCTTCGTACCTGCTTACAAATGTCTCTGTCTCGCGCTTTGCCTCTTTTGTCCTTCTTTTTTCTTCCACGAAGCCGGTAATCTACCTTTATCTCGGTGTCCCCGAAGGGCCGTATCCAGTTGTACCGCAAAGTGGTGGTCCCGGAACGCGTGGAGTACAATCAGCGTTTTTTTTTCTTCCTGGATATGAGGGTCTGCCTCTTTTTCTTTTTATCTCCCAAAGCTGGGTCTTTTGTTTTGTTTGCTGTTCTAGGTAATACGAACATTCGTTCCAGAGTGACTGTGCCGAAGAAGAGGTTTTCTTGGTGGTAATCGATCCGTCGATGGGAATGTTAGGGAAGTTTTGTCTTCTCTGAACTGAGCTGAGAGATTAGGGCAAACGCTTCTCAACACGTTCGTCATTCGCACATAAATCTTTTTTTTTTCCTTTTGTCGGACGGATCACTGATTGCAGATTTTAGGATTTGAAGGTGAAGAAGATGGATTTTTTTTTCTCTTTAAATCTCAGCATCATGAACGTGAAGGTTCTTTTTTGAAAATTCATTCTTGTAAGCCAACAAAAAATTTTTTAACGTCCGGTAGCAACGTACAACATTTTTTTATCATCAAGATATAAATCCCTGAGTTATGGTTATTTTAGTAGGTAGACTTGTTCGGCAGCAACCTCCAAATTTTATTCGATTTCGCCCAGCCTCCGTCCATTTGTTTTTCCCAATTCTGTCAAGTCTTAAGATCGGTGCCTGGTTAATATAATGTAATACATTACTTTGGTCAAATATAATCTTAACGAACAATTTTTAGAACCTATACACTATTTAATTAATTCAGAAAAGAAGTGTTGAACCAAGGTTGATGGAAATTATGCTTTGATGACATTGAGGACTCCATCAGTTCAGGTACTAATATTTTAGTAAACTTGTTTCAGTTCTCCGAATATTTCTTGCACACTTTAATAATTTATCCATAGATTCTGTAAATAACCTTGCAGTTTATATAAAATTAACATATCGAATAATTCATTTCCATGCCAATATTGCATTTTTTTTCTAAACTATAGATGGTTCTAAGAATCATAATAATATAATGATTTATGGTCCTGAATGAGCTAGCGATTCGAAGGAAAACATCAGACACACAAGTTTTATTCGTGCCCGAATTCTGATCCCTTCTACTTCCAGTGCAGTACAGAATTGTACGATTGAATGTATGCCAAAAGAAGAAAGAAAAGAAAAGGAAAAAATAGAATACAAATTTTCAAAGATGCCTCAAAGATGCGATGGGCTTCTCGTGGAAGGACTCAAAGATCGGGCCGAAAGATCAACAGCGAAACGGTGGAAACGAAAAAAAGCGAATCCCTTCGATGCTGCGTAACTCACACACGCGATCAGAGCGATGTTCGAACTGCGAGGCAAAAGCCTGAAGACCGCCGCTCGCTTGACGGCTTGCGTGTACGAATGAACGAGCGAGTATTGACGGAAGAGCGAGGATTTCGTGCGACTAATTTCTCGTGGGCGAGGTCGGCCTCGAGGGCGCCGATGATTTAGTAGGAGGGCCAAACCGTGCGGTCGAGGCGAAAGCACGAGAGCAACACGAAAGATTCTCACAGCTACGGGAAATACACGAGATAAAGGGAGAGCGGAGAGCAGCAGGAGTGGAAACAGGTACTACTACGCCAGGGACCAGCCCTACCCTTGTTATTTACGAGATTCCACTCTCGTGCTCAGCGAAAGCTGAAGCGAACGAGGGATGAAGATAGAAGTAGGTCCTTCGGGTCTCGTTCGAATTAATATTCCCCGACGTACACTATGTTCCTAGGCAGAGCCTCTGGCTTGTGTCACGTTGTGCCCCTCTTCCTTCCTCAACAACTCGAGACCATTGGCGAATAGTTCTCGAGGGTCCCTCTAGCCTCTTCAAGGTCCAGCCACGTCTCGACAGTGTCACGTGCTATTACGCTTTCACATTTCTTTCCGCAAAGTCCCTTCCGAGTCCGTTGGCTACGATTGTTTTGGAAGTGGAAATTTTGAAATATTTCTAGCAAACACATAACTTCAGATAAATGAAAATGGTCTTAGGATTTTTGATGACACGTGACTTTTCGGTAATTTTTTTAGGGACATGAATTTATTGTCGTTAAATTAACGTCGTTAAATTATAAATTAAGTTTAAATAACTGCATTTTATACATTGGCAACACAAACACTAAATTTCATCGTAAACTATACATTTTTGCGTCCGCAATTGTGTTATTGAATGTTGCAGAGATTGCAAAATAAGGACATTCTTTTTTTGGAATCTGCGACACTGAAATGTTGTAATAATGTCAAATCTGAGAGATGAGATGTTTTTAGATTGCAATGAGATAAGTGGGCCAGTTTTGGGACGTTTAGTAGTTCTGTATTTTCATCTGATTTTTTTCCACCCTTTGTTTCCAAAGTGAAACCATTGCTTTGCTTTTGTTTTTCCACACTTCGTATGTGAAGAAAAAGTAAAATTGTTGTCTTCTTTAAACCCTCTCAAAATGACGAAACATTGCGGTAGAAAAATTAAGTATTATGAAAACAAATTGTCTCTTTATGGCTTTTATGGTCTATCTGGCAATATAACCCAATTCGATATTTTGCGGACCTCTTCCTTCCGTTTTTACCTTTTAGGTGTTTATGATTAGTACAAACGTCCTCCAACAACTTGCCCCGGGAAAAGCATTGCGAGATTAAAAGGTTTGCGGCAGGAAAAATAAGTATCATGGTGAAAATTTGTTCCTTGAAGGTCTATCTGGTAATGTGACCCAATTTGATATGTTGCCAACGTTTTTTATACCTTTTTTCTCTTTTAGGTGTTCATCATTAACACAAACGTGTTCCGACAATGTATCTCCGGAAAAATATCGCCAGTGCTTGCAGCATTTCCAAGAAGTATTACAAACGAAGATGAATCTCGTAGATTTCTCGCATGAGCTACAAGAAGGCGCCAGTAAAACAGAATAAGGGCAAGAGAAGCGCCGCGTGCTGGTAAGAGGTGCATCTACGGCCCTGGCCATAAGCCATTACCGCGAGGCACAGCGGTAGAGAGAAGTGCACAGGGAGAGAAACACACTCTCACTCTCGGGCAGCTCTCGCCCGACGGTAGGAGCAAGAGCGCAGGGTGGCAGATAACATTGCTGCATGACACCAGTGCTCTGCCGGCTGGCTGGCTCTTGGCTCGGCGACTACTCTCCGCACTCGAGTAGGTACCGAAAGAGAGAGAGAGAGAGAGAGAGAGAGAATGAGAGACAGACAGGCGGAAAGCGGCTGTGCGAGGCTACCAAGAGAGGCACACAACGAAACGATGTACGCAGAAACTTGCCTCGTCCCCTCGTTCGCTCGGTATACTTGGTCGGTCTATATCTTCCTCTTCATGCACACGTATATATATATATATATATATACACATATATATGCAATACTCCACAGAGTACAGAACGCGCAATTCTCTCTCGTTTACTTACTATCTCTCTTCACAAGCGTCGGTAAATCGCACCTACGTGTATATCCATCTCTTTCCTTCCTGTATCCACTCAGTCAGAACTCTCGAGTTTCTGCTGCTCATTGGATCTCTCCATTTCTCATTCTCTCACTCACCTCGCCGGTGTTAAAAGCAACACCAGCAGCAGCGGAACGCGCGTCCATAACTGCAGCTCTGTCGGCCGCGAAGCAGTGCCACCGAGTTCTCTCTGTACGTACACCACTGCCTAGTGCATTAGGACTGGGTTACGACAGTAAATTTTCACTACCGCGCATAGTTCTAATGGCCGGGAATGCAGCTGGTTTCAGTGGCCTCGCGGGTTGCCGGAGGACGACGTCGACTATGTCGACGGTGGTTGCGGCGGTGGCGCTCTTAGAATACGAGAGTGAAAAGGACAAAGAGACTGAGTCATAGGGCTTAATGAAGGAGAGACACAGACGGGAGGATTCTAAACTCGGGTCTAGTCTCGCCACACGCATTTACCGAAGCAAGGAAAAGGAAGCGGGTTATGGGGAGGGGAGGGGGTAGAGTAAGTTGTTCGCGGTTCCGCGGTGGAAACCCGGAGCCAGCAGCTCCGCCACCACGGGATCCCTTTAATATCCTCGGAGTACCTCCGCCCCAGAAACCCGTAGCTTTATAGTGTGCACTTCCTAAATCCCGGATGCTTATACATTCGTATAGTAATACACTCAAGGTTGTGCAAACGTGTAGGTTTCACATCAACGAGCCAAAAACAGAGGCATTATTCGTTCAACACCACAACGAGAAAGTATAGCACAGTGTGGTAGAGTGTCTTTCCAAGTATTGCACAACGAAGCTTGTATAGATGTAGCTACTGCCTGTGTTGCGTGTTTCTGCGTACAACTAACCTTTGACATGGAGTGACTATCGTGTAATTCTTCCACGTTTTCCGTGGCATATGTAACAGTATTTTGCTGCGATGTATCGTGGCGTAATCACAACGAATTTGTTATTCTTTGGACATGGTTTTATGTTATTACAGTCACTTGCGGTGGATTTTAGAACACACCTTTTTATAAAGTCAAGGAAATCGCGCGTAAGCTTAGTTCGAGTGCGGCCGCTACGTGGCGCAGAGGCTTGAAGCGGTTCGCGCAAGTGAAACGGCGCAAACATAGAAGATTTCGGAACTCGGAGTTTTATTCTTTGGCTGCATGTGTTATTTACATTGATGACATGTTTGCTAGTTACATTCACCATTCCGGTACAAAAGCACTATGGAATGCACTGTGGTCCATTCTTGATTCTGGTGCCATTTTTTTCACACGTTCTTTAAAATGAATATATTATACAGTTTCCGTAATATTTATTTTTTGTTTAAAAATATTGACTTATATTTGTTGGGATGAAGTGATTTATATTATTTTCCACGTGCATCTGTATAGGTATAGAATGAAATGCGAGATTTTTGTGCGAATAATTGCCCATACACTGGAATTCTCTAATGTCAAGGGAATCGCGTTTAACTTTATAGTTCCATTACGACCACCAGACGTCGCAGACGCCTGTGACACTTCCTGAAATTGGATCGCCAACACAGTGCCACCGGGCCAAGGCTCTTCCATTGCCCTTTGGTCAAGTTGATCCTTGTGAATAATGTAGACATCTCGGGTGTATAACTTGTGTTACTCACGTTCGCGTTATTTCCAAAACTCCTCTTCCGAAATTACAACGTAGTACAAGTATTGCACATAAAGTTAGCATAGATGTCACAACTGCCTATGCTGCATGTTTCTTCGTACAACTAACCTTTGACATGTACTAACTACCGTGTAGATCTTGCCTGTTTTCCGTAGCTCGGCATGTGCTTGTATTTTGCTGCGATGTATAGGTATAACAGCAGATACTACAGCGTCGGGGACTAAGGTACAAGCAGTGCTTCTATCGCTGTGTATTATATTTCTCTTGATTAAATTTCTCTCACTCGGTCTCTTCGACCCTCTCGCTCGCCCCTAGTTTCCCTCGAGCAGCGACTGACTAACAGTTCAGCCTCGTATCCTCTCTTTCCCTCTCCGTGGAGCTATATAATCTGGAGAATTATTCCCAACAGCCAGGAACCAACGTGCCGTTGTTATTGCTACTGCTGCTGATGCTGCTAGTGGTGGTGGTGGTGGTGGTGCTGCTCGCTACTTGTGCTTCAACACTGCCCCGAGCTATAGAGAACTGTACAAACCCCTTTGACTATGGTAACTACCGAAGTACATAAGTAGGTATAGATAGCGGTGTAGCCCTTGCGGTTGTGTTGCCAGACGGAGCTCGTTCTCTCATCTTACTCTCGCTACACCTAATTCCTTCTGATTCGCTCCTTCGCTCTCTGTACATCGTCTCTATACTCGTGCTTCTCGCTTCACAGCCTTCTCACCCTATCCCACTTCAGAGAATCGAGTTGAAGCGAGGGTATGCATAGCTCGGGGAGAGCAAGCGTCCGTGGTAAGTGCGCCAAGCCGTGTTTCTCAATCACTCCGGAATCGAATTCTCCGCGGGCCGGTGGAATCTTGGCCAGGAGCCTTCAACTCCCCGACTCTCACTGTAGCGATTCGCTCCTTTTGCCGAGACGGTATATATACCGCATCATTGGTGCCAATGGATGCCCATTGTTCTCCACTGAGGAATTAGAACCGCCGATATACATCGTCTCGAGCAAATGGAACAGGCACTACAAGCATCCGCGAACCAAAGGGAAATTATTGGGGAAAGAGATTTTTCTTTTTTTTTTTTTTTTTTTTTTTCACTATCGCCAGGTATCTAGGTATCGCCAATTACGAATTTGATCTCTGCGTGTATTTGAAAGTTCCAAGTGATAGGGAACATATTTACGCTGACGACCTGAATCAAACTGAAATCTAGCAAGAGCATATATATTAACAAGAATAAATATCCGGTATGTTGAAGCATACTTGATTGTCGGTTTGTTCATACGACCCAGTGTGAAATATAACAAAATAAAGTACAACTTTTCCGTTGATATATTTAAGTAAAAAAAAAAAATATCGTAGATATGAGCTCTCGAGTCAAATTAATATTTTATTTTTATTTTTTGTCGACAAAATAATTATGAATCACAACAACAAAGTACCACAATTCACCCAAAATAACGATGATTCTAAAATATTCGTTGTTATTTAAAAATCTATATTTCCGGGAATGAATAATTATTCATGTTTTCGAAAATTTCAATGTCATCACAAAGTTTAGAGTCGTATAACATAGTTTGACAGACTTTAATTAAGCTCCGTTGGTATTCATTGAAAAGCTTAATTCTCATGGTTACGAATGGTCTGGAGCCTCTTAAGGTCAAGAGCCATGCGGTATATCGGTAGTACTGTTTATAACACTCTTGTTGAGTGCGCCCCCTATCGAAACCCTTGAGTGTGCGAGGGTGCGGACGGTCTTACCGCGTGACCACTCGAGTGGGATCGAAGACCACGTGCAGTAATTCGCTAATTAATGGGTTACGGCAACTATCTCTCGGCGGTGTTCTCGTGCTGCATCTGCTTCTGACGCTTGCTCGTTCGTTCACTCGAGTCAACGAAGCGTTCTGGCCGCACACTAACGTCCTCCCGACCCTCTCAGGATTCGTGCCGTCTCTCATTCTTGCTTTCGCGGTTTTCTTCGACCCTTTTCGTTAAATCCGACGACCATACTCCTTCAAGTGTCTTCCTCCTTTACGCTTACACCAGGAACACCGAATGCGTAGTTCTGCTGCACAAACGACGCTTTGGATACTATCCTAACTTCACTACTCATTCCAGCTGCTCGACTTTCCGGTCGATTCCACTCGTTCAAGGCTTCAGCGAAAAGCGGAAATCGTCTATACATAGTACTGCATTTTTTACGCATCAAAGAAGTGCGGAATAGCCTTTAATTTATTTTCCAATTATTTATTTTTTGTTATTTTTGACACTGCTGCAACCACGACCGATTTTATTTCCGGTGATCCTGGTTTTTCAGTGTTTTTTGTTTTGTTTTCATTTTGTAGTCGAATAGCGGTTCAATGTTCATATGCAAATGGTAAAACTTTGTGAAAGCAATGGAATGTGTGGTTGCAAGGGGTGAATATAATATTTAGTTGAATGTACCAATATTTCACGGTTGATGGAACTACGTATTACTCATTTGTTTTCAGTTAATTCAAAAAGGGCCTTGTTAACGATTTTCCGTTTTCACTCAGTTTGAGTTTATTGAAAAAGGTTTTATTGAAATTAGTTGGATATTTAATTCGCCACCCGCAATCGGAAGATAATTCAATTTTGCCAGAACTATTTATTTTTTTCGCATTAGCAAATATTGTTACTTATATTCAATCGACTATTTCACGACTATACAAGTGGCCTTTCGTAGGGTTAATTGTTACCACGGTGACCTGTAATGTAGTCCATTAATATCTAAATTTACATTTTCAAAGGTATTGTGGTATTTCACCTACGTTTGTAACAACCTTATTCAATGCTATGCAGAAAAGTATGATAAACATTTGCATAGGAAAACATGCACAGTTGAGACAAATCTAGACATTGTTGACGATGCCCTGGAGCGTGAAATTTTCACCATTCCATCTTGCGTTTTCGCCTCGCCTTATCATGATACATATTACATGTAGCGTTTGCGTTGGGAGTACATACGTACACAAACACTCACACACACACACGTGCCCGGTGAATACTCGGGAATAAGAAAACTCAGTGGCGCGACGTGCACCGTAGAAAATTGTGAAGAGTTGAAACAGGCGTGAGAGAAAGAATGGCCTGTGAATCCGTAGGGGCCACGATATACTGTATAGATACTTCGCGCCATTATATATCCCGGAGGAAGAAAAACGCGTTATAGGAAAATTCCGGGTGCGGAAACACTGAATGGCGTATAGGCGCCAAGACGGTTATAGGTAAGAGAGGCGAGGATTTATACTGCAGGGAGCGTCTTTGGTGTAACAGAAAAAGATAGTGAGCATTGCAAGTGTACGAGAGGATATAGAAAAGAAGGTGCATGAACCGAAGTCTTGGGTTCGCGGCGACGAGTTCCTCGAGACTGGCGAGTGTACAGGCGGCCCATCTCCGTTCACTCTCCCGCTCTTGTTCGTTTTTCCCCTTCTCCTCTCTCGTCTATATTCTTCTGTGCCGGCATCGCCCGCAGTATATTGACGTACGATCGCGATGTACACGAAACGGCGGACTTTGTTATGCCGTAATAGCGCAATCTTTCCATCTCCCTCTTATTATCCGGCGGTCTTTCTCGGCCGTTTGCAAGCGAGCAAGAAGAGATGGCGCGCAAGGCCGTGGGGATGCTCGAAGGAAAAAAAAGCTCAGCGAGAGCTGATGAGTGCCCGGGTTCCGCGCGTCGTTCACGGTCCCGACTCTTAAGCTTTGTTTTTCTCCTTCGGGTAGTACGTTCGCGCGGCCCTTACCCGTAGCATCGGCAGCGGCAGCACCAGCGGTAGGAGCTCTAGCGAGTGGCAGGGGGAGCGCGCAGAGGGTACAGGAACGGTAGAAACATCGGAACAGCGCAGTACGAGTGACAAAGATGGCGAATCAAGAGGTTGGATACGCGTGCAAGCGGGAAAGATGCACAGGAAAAGGGGCGAGGGAAGAGGGGGCAGGTTGCACGGTGAAGGCTGGGTGCAGGGAAGCTAGAGGGGTGTGTGGGTGGCCAATAGTTTTGCCCTCGAAGCGCGCCGCATAGCGAGCTCTGAGTAGAGTAGTCTCACTCACTCTCCATCCTCGTCTCAGTTTTCTCGCTCTGTCTTTCGGTTAGTCGCTCTTCGTCCAACTCGTCGGGTTGTGCTCTCTCGCCCTCGTTCGTGTTCCACACGGTATAGGTAGTACTGCTATAGTGGTGTACGATAGTAGGTATATAGCGAAGAGCAGCGCTGTGTGCTATATACGGCCCGACAAGTCCGCGCGGACCGAACGTTCCGACGCCTCGTAACCGCTTGTCACTCGGCGAGCTCCGCGCTCATTGGACGAGGCCTCTCGTCGATTGGCGCTTTTTAAAAGCGTTGCGCGCATCTCGACGAAAGAGGGCGTTGCTACTTAAGAAAGACGACTAACCATTGGCGAAGTCGAGGATTCCGGCGACGGGATTGGCTATTAACGAGTCCGCGCGGACTCTTGCCGCAAGAACTCGATCGTGGAGGAACCCACAAGCCTCACTCTATCTCGTTCTCTCTCCCTCTCTCTCTTTCTCTCTCACTGCTTACTCGTACCGAACCGTCGCCCTGGTAGTAGGGCTATATTTACCCTACGGTAAGGTCGTCGTCAGGGTGGAAAACGCTCAAATGGGGTGGTTTAACGCGAACCTCGCCCCGGTGCCAGAAGGACTCACCCGGGAACGCCAGCCGGGGCAAACTACCCGCGCGGTCGTGGCTTCGGTGGCGTCGCGGCGTCCGGCAAGGGGCCCGAGGGAGGGAAAGGCACAAAAGGCGGAAGAGCGAATGGACTATAGCCGGCAGAGGGAGTGAGAGAGAGACAGAGAGAGAGAGAAGTGGCAACCGGGAATGAGAGGGTGCGCGCACTCCAGGCGCCCCGAAACAACGTAACGACGAGCGAAATTAGGTAATTCGGGCTCGTAATAATGCGAGGACCCCGCCCGGTAATGAATCGGGCTACGGGCGCTCTCTCCGCCCGCGCGCGCCTTCGGTCTCGCCCGCGAACGGGCAATGTGGAAATTAGGGCCTGCTGACCTTCTTCCTCATTCTATAATGGGGTATACACTAGACAGTACACTCAATCTATCTATAGATGTATTGCATATTTGGTGTGCATGAAAAGCTCCACTTGTACCGCAGCTTCTTTAATAGTGCAATAGACGCGAGGTAGACGAGACGTTTGACTATGGCCCAGGAATTTCAAGTCAATGCTGCTAACATTCATCTTTGTTAAATTGTTTTGAAAGTCAAAAAAATGTTTTTTCTACATGTGTGCTATTTTTTATTTTTCATATATTATTACTTTTTAAATAAAGTCACTTCACGTTTTAAAGACATTATTTAATATATGAATGTCGTATTTATTATTAATAAATATATATTATTACGTTTTATATAATATTTCATTCTGATACTCAATGTCAAGTGTGTCCTATTGAATTTTTCATAAGTGTAGCTGAATAAATATTTGATTTTAATAGTAACGTGTTACATAATTCGAAATTTTTCGGCTATGTAAATTTCGTTCAAATTATTACAGTAAATATCTCATGATCCATAATCTTTTTAAAGATGCAGTATGAATTCTACTTCTTCTAATAGTCATTTGGCTTTTACGTATTGTATTCAGGGTTCAATCGTTAATTGAACACTTGATACTTGTAAAGATTCGAATTAGTGAAATATGAATTAGGGTAGTTTCGCGCCCTAATTCATGTACTCCGAGATGTGCTTCGCAAAAATTCCATCGTATGTAAAATAGACGATGAATAGTCGAGTAAAAATATCAATACTATGAATATTCGGTCACAACCTAAACATACTACGTTCCATCGTTACATTATAAATAAATATTTTCCGTCCTTTGCGGTGCACGAATGTGTACGTTATAAAAAAGAAGTTTTTTGTCGTTGTAGTTGTTAAAATATGATAATACTTGAATAATGTTTTTTTTTGAAAATATGTACAGAGCGAATTTGAATTGACTTTATGGATCTTGAGGGTGTTTCGATTGAAGGGTAAAAAAATGTTTCGACGTGATACTTTGAATTCTATAAATGCAACCGATGTCTAGACTTTTGAAAGGTCAACCCAGCGGGATTGTTTATTCCCAACCCAAACCACTGTATGAAAAATGTTGACCAATGAAAAAAAAACTCCATGAAATTCCTCTACTATCTGCCCAAATGTTGTATACCGTTGGCCGGGACCGCGGTAATCAATAACGAACGCTCGCGACGTCAAACCAATTTAATATTTGAGTTTATAGACACCAGACAAAGTGAGGGTTAAGTGAGACATAAATTTCTTGCCGAGTTTCAGTTCGGTATCTTGTCAAGTCAACGTGCCAATAACTATGTGCATCCACCTTAATGTACCTCAGAATCTATACCTTGAGCTACTTTGTGAGATCAGCTTCTCCATCGCTTCCTACAGCAGCCACTCTCCGTCTTCAGCTTTTAAGGCTTTCCTTTCTTCGTTCAACCCCTTGCCCTGCTTTTGCACATCCTCCTTCGACCAAACCCTCTGTATCTTTCTTCCTTTCGCCCTTCTCACTCGACCGCTTCTCTTCTTTTGCCTCTCTGACTTCCACAGTTTTGCCTCCTTCCTTTATTCCTCTCAGTCTTCACCTGTGCATCCTTGTTTTACCGGTGTACAACATAGACATACTTACTATCTTTCAGGGCGGAGGAACTAGCCGTTTCATTCTCGTTCAAACTACGCTACTGCCAGGTACATGAATTCCATCTCTTCCTCGCTTTCTTCGAGGTTTCTTTCGAGAGATCGTAAAAGAGATTGGTTCCTTTCTGCAAGACGGGAGTAGGAAAGCTGGAAGAAGTACAGACGACGCCTGATACTCGAGAGGGCCTCGATAGAGTCGGTCCACGATATAGCACACAGGGTGAAAGAAAGATCGCGAGGAAATGAAAGAGACAGAGAGAGAGAGAGAAAGAGAGCAAAAAACAAATCGGAAGACCGAAGTAAGAAGAGGGAAGGAGGAGCCAAACTCCCGGACCATTTATCGACAACGTTGAAGACGGAAAGGACGACGAGCGTTAACTCGACTCAACCACTGAAATAGTTTTCGAGGGTTGCACCATACTATTGGCATCCACTCTGGCTATCTTTTTCCGCGTCACAGTTTCTTCAGTCTCCGTGTGTTTGTGTGCAAGCCTCGAGGATTAGAAGAGTGGACCTACATGCGATTGGTTGGCACGATTTGTGCAGAGATCTTTTTCTCAATACTTCCTTCGAAGTCCACGCTCTTCAGGAACTTTACCATTCGGTAGACGTCCATGGAAAACAATTATTTTCTGCCATGTCTCACGTCGGATTGGAGAACATCGTTATCTCAAACATGATTACATTCTACGTGTTTCTACGTGACTAAATATATGTCTTTAGACATGTGTATATAAATAGTGAATTGGCACAAGTTGGCTGTAAACATGTTTCTTAATAATCCCCTCGAAACCCCGTGTAGCAAAATAGAAAGAGTTTAATCCGAATGACAGAGTGCTGCTCAAAATGGCGTCCGGAATATCTGGAATGGAATCTGTGTAGTCTGGCGTGGAATCTATGTAGGCCAGGCTGAAGTTCAAGATTTAGGATTTTTACCCAAGCCGCGAAAGCGTCCGATAGTTATCAATGGATAAGAATTATTTTCTGCTATGTTTCACGTCGGATTAGAGAAGATTGCCATCCGAATGCAGAGGCTACAGTTGCGTTTCAACGTACGCGAGAAACTCGTGTTGAGCTTTATTTACATATTCGTGACATTGTCAGGCGTGAAATTCAGCGAAATCGAGACACAACGAGGCGACAAGCGAGAGGCCACACCGACGTCGACGCCTTTGGCGACGAGCCACTTGGAAATTGTCGTCGGAAGAACCTCTCGTCGCCACTCTCATCTTCCCTTCTCACTTCACGGTTTTAGCTTCAGCACGTTCTCCGTACACTCAGCCTTCCCTCCTGTGCAACACTCTAAATAAAGAGAGTTTCGCAGTGTAGCGAACCAACAAGAGCTCCAGCTACGCTTGAACTCTGCGACACTTTTTAGAAAACACTGAAAGACGTTCGAGTAATGACATTTCAATGAAATTATTCAATACTTATAGGACACAATTATTCTTCCTCGAGTATTAATCTCGAAGATCGGAGCAATTTATAATTAATAAATATCGTTTATATATATATATATATTGCGAAGCGTAGACTCTAGCCGTTCCGTCAATCGCGGTCGCACAAATTGACATCGATCGGCGAGAGAGAGAAAACGCGAGCGGAGAGGCTGTCCGATGAAGCAGGTCAGGCGAATATTGTCGAGATAGTGAAGTTCGATGGGGTGGGTTGTTCGAAGGGGAAGGGAAGGCCAGCGAGGTGGAAGAGCCATAGCATAGCCGGTGCACCCTGAGCCTTCGCTTTCTCGTCGCTTCGAGCGCAAAAGGTTGGGTAGGAAAAAAGCAATTTTCCCCGGTTGGAAAAAAACGAAATTTGCGAAAGCAACCAATCGGTTGAGCACCCCTGCAACCCGCGCAACCCCCCTCGACGTTCTCCCTCTTTGCCCTTTTTTTTTTTCGCTTTTCATTCTCTTTTTACCCCCTCCCCTCTGGGACATTTCTGTTTCCCTTTGGACTCAGTCTCTCGGCAGTCTCTCGTCCTCCCTCGTTTTTTTTTTTTTTTCTTTTTTTCGTTCTCCTCCTCGTTCTCCTTCTCTCCCTTCTCCTCCCCTTCCCTTCACTCGCACTCCCCGTACACATATATCTATAGCTTCCCTCAACGAAAACTCTCGTCGGCTCTACGCTGGATCATAGTGCACGAGTGCACCCCTAGCCCTCTCCACTCGGCTCTCGTCCTCCTCCATACACTCTCAC